>OZ026615.1:36848355-37043484 GCA_964020975.1 Hermodice carunculata | reverse complement strand
CAATATCAAAGCAATTGGCCAGGTAGTTCTTGAGATGAAGAAATTTTATTTTTTTTCAAAAAATGAATTAAAAATTTCATTAAAAATAGAAAAATTATTGCATCATCATCTTCTTCGCAAACTTGGTAGAGGTTCACCTGGGCAACATCCATGTGCAAAATTAAAACATTCTATACAGCGGTTTTTGAGAAGAAGTCAAAGGGGTAACTAGGAAAGATGATTTGCTGCATAGCAAATCAGTGTGTGTGTCTTCAAAGCATATTGGTATGGCAATGTACAACTATTCCACAAAACAGGAGTAGAAGTTGGAATGGCATCTCTATCTATTATAGCTTTGAAGTTATTCAAGATTTAAAATTTCTAATGGTACTTTTTAACATAATTTAAATTGCTACAACTTTTATTTTTAATTCATTAGGTGATCAGGTGCCAATGGTCAACAACCCCCTAGTAGAAGTTGGAATGACATCTCTATTATACAGTTGAAGATATTCAAGATTGAAATTTTCAAATTCAGATAGAAAGAAAGGAAGAAAAGAAAGAAAGAAAGAAAGAAAGAAAGAAAGAAAGAAAGAAAGAAAGAAAGAAAGAAAGAAAGAAAGAAAGAAAGAAAGAAAGAAAGAAAGAAAGAAAGAAAGAAAGAAAGAAAAGTGTGTGTTGACACACACACACACTTTAATGATAGACTACATGAGCGGGAATCTTTCAGAGCATTTCCTGGACTGTGTAATTGTATATAAATAATGTAGCCCAATATGTTTTCTTAGAGAGCCACTGAACTGACTGGTGTCCAGAAAGAAAACTTTAACTTATGATTAAATTACCAAACAGACATAGATATTCAATCAATGCAGCCAATGTTTAAATGACAAAATTAACTCATTCAGTGATGAACCCAAAGGATATGCTCTTTGCTAATTCTTTCAAATTTGCATTGCTAATACAATGTGTGAAACAAATAAAAAAAGGTCAGAACATCACAAATCATGAGCAGATATTATATTTTATTATGATTGTCAGAAATTATAAATCAGAACCCCCTAATTTAAAAGATAAGAATACTCAATATATCCTTTTGATACAAATTTTACTGAGAGTAAATGAAGACTTCTGTCCTGAATGAGTCAAGGGATGCCTCATTTTCAAAGGGTCATTTTGATGTCACATCTTGTAAAATGTATACCAGGATTATGGCTTGTTTGCAGTTTACTTGAGATGTGACACCCCTGTAAAATTTAGCAACGCATTTGTTACCCCTAACTATATATATGGAACATTTTGAAATCCCTGCCAGTGCCTGATGAGACCTAGACAGGTCGAAACGCGTGGCACAGTTTCCAGTTGCCTCTTCTCGGCTACTTGCTTTGTCTAAATCACCCCTGTAAAAATGTCCCACAGGTCTTACGATGCTGATAAAGGCTGTGGATTATGAGTGAAATCTATTGGGGTAATAAAATACACATAAACTTAAGGCCGAAAGGGTAGGGTTTATTTTGATGTGGCTACACTTGCCAGGACTTTGGAATAAGCTGGCCATTTGATACCAATCATTCACTGTCACTGGTCATGTGTGTTTGGGTGGGGTGGCAGACAACATAGTACGGCCAGCTCCACAGTAAAATGGTGTCCCTTTAGCCGGATTATCAGTGATAGACTGTTTGGCCCACTGGCACTGTGGTAACAACTAATGAGACGGCCCCCAGAGCTCAAGTTGGAATGCACTGTATAGTATATAACACATTGAAGATTTAAAACTTTAGTTAGCCCTCATTTGCATAATTTTGAAAAACATGACCTCTCATAATAAAAAGGCCAGACTTTATCAATAGAAGTATAATTGTGCCAAGTTTGGAGTTTCTACGCGTTATACTTTTCAAATGAAATGTCGGACAAATTTGCCTGTAAAGAAAGAAAGAAAGAAGAAAGAAAGAAAGAAAGAAAGAAAGAAAGAAAGAAAGAAAGAAAGAAAGAAACTAGAAAGGAAGATTTCCTTTAAAGCAAATCTGTCTGTGTGCCTTCAAAAGCTGTAAATATTAAATGCTACAACTTTTGTGCTTAGGTACTTCACATTGCATTAAGCTTATGGCTGGATGATATTTCCGAGTTCAAATAACCTTGACCTTTTACCTTTAACCTTTATAGGTCACACGTAAATTGCAAAGATGTACAGTGTTACAATACCCACAATTTAAGCCCAACATGATTAGAATTGGATGGAAATTGGCTGAGTTATGGCTGGGTGAAACTTTCAAAGGTCCAGATGACATTGACCTTTGACCTTTTGGGGTCACATGTAATTTTCAAAATGTGCAGTGTTGCAATAGCTACAATTTGAACCAAATATGATAAAAATTGGATAAAAATTGACCAAGTTATGGCTAGAAGAAAGCCGCCATCGAAAGTGGCCTTTGACCTTGAAATGACCTTTGACCTTGAGATGACCTCTACCTGAAGTGAACCTTCACCTCAAAAATGACACCTTGGCCTAAAACTGACCTTTGACCTTGACATGACCTTGACATTTGAGATGGCCTTTACCTTGCTATGATCAAACTCCTATACACTCATAACCACATCTACTATTTAGTATATAAAATATTGATGATTTAAAACTTTAATTAGCTCTCATTTGCATAATTTTGAAAAGCATGACCTCTCATTACAAAAAGGCCAGACTTCATCTATAGAAGTATAATTTTGCCAAGTTTGGAGTTTCTATGTGCAATACTTTTTAAATAAAATGTCGGACACCTTGTCTGGAAAGAAAGAAAAAGAAAGAAAGAAAGAAAGAAAGAAAGAAAGAAAGAAAGAAGGAAGGAAAGAGAGAGAGAGAGAGAAAGAAAGAAAGAAAGAAAGAAAGAAAGAAAGAAAGAAAGAAAGAAAGAAAGAAAGAAAGAAAGAAAAACAGTATGTCTGTGTTGGCACACAGACATTAAGAAAGAAAGAAAGAAAGAAAGAAAGAAAGAAAGAAAGAAAGAAAGAAAGAAAGAAAGAAAGAAAGAATTCCTAGAAAAACAATATGTCTGTTGGCACACATCCATAAAAAAGGAAAAAAGGAAAGAAAGAAAGACAACATTTTTGATAGTATGTAATGATATATAAACTACCACAGACTGTGCCATCATTCTTTTCCATTTCATTCTCATGAACCAAGTAGTCTTCTAAGCATGATACAACTTGTAGACGTCAGTCTATTCATACTTGTGCATGCTTTGTTTACATTGAACACTGACCTGTCTACCCGTGGCTTGTACGATATCCTAACCTTGAAACCTCACTGCAAGGATAGCTACAGCTTCCTGTGGCTTTCAGTTGAATCTGTTATGTCTTACCCAATTAATTAATTATGTGTTGTTCCAATGTTCTAAGTTATGTCTTGTCTGTCTTGTGTAAACATGACAAAAGCAGTCACACACGGCATTCTGTGTGCCACTCAGGGGCACACATACAGACAAGCATGCTGCCCGTAGCCTGATATCAAACCCAGGCTCTCTTATCTGGGCTAAAAGTATCAATTACCAAAGCGGACCCCAGAATCTTGACTGATACCATCTTTGAAGCCTTTGGTACTTCACATTCCATTACGCTTATGGCTAGTTTTCACGAAAAGGCCTGAATGAGCTTGACCTTTAATCTTTAGGCATTGCATGTAAATTACAAAACTTTGCAGTGTTGCAATACCTACAGGTTGGGTCCAACATGGTTAAAATTGGTTGAAAATTGACTGAGTTATGGCTAGATGAAAATTTCAAATGTGAAAATGACATTGACCTTTGACCTTTAGAGGTCACATGTAAATTACAAAAATGTGCAGCCTAACCAACATATTAATCGAAGTTGGATTGATTACCTGTACCTATAATATTTTTGGAGATATTCAAGATTTAAATTTTCAAATGGCCCTAATTTGCATAATTTTCAAAACCGTTGAACCTCTTTACAAAAAGACCAGGCTTCATGTATGGAAGTATAATGATGCCAAGTTTGGAGTTTCTATGTAAAATACTTCTCAAATGAAATGTCGGACAAATTTGCCTGTAAAGAAAGAGAGAAAGAAAGAAGAAAGAAAGAAAGAAATAAAGAATTCCTAGAAAAACAGTATGTCTGTGTTGGCACACAGACATAATAAAGAATTCCTAGAAAAACAGAAAAGTGTGTGCTGACACACACACTTTAAATACAATAGTGTAATATATGCACTGTTTTATATATATATATATATATATATATATATATATATATATATATATATATATATATATATATATATATATATATGTATGTATGTATACAGCTGCAGCACTTCCTTACAGTTGCGAAGTTTGATATCCCATCACTTTGCCTAAAATTAACATATCCATATTATTTTCACAAACTTTCATTGTCTAATGTCCAACTATATTCTGATAAAATTTTAAGCAATTCTGTTGAGCCATTCTGGAGAAGAAGTCGAAAATAGCCTTAACAAGCAATAATTCATAAAAAATAGGAAAAAATCACAGCGCCACCTGGTGTCCGAAATAAGAACTATTTGACCCCATATGACCCTATGTGCAAAATCAAATCAATTGGCTTCGTAGTTCTTAAGATGAAATTTTAATTTTTTTCAAAAAATAAATTAAAAAATTCATACAAAATAGAAAAATTATTGCATCATCATCTCCTTCGCAAACTTGGTAGAGGTCTACCTGGCAATCATCCATGTGCAAAATCAAAACATTCTATGCAGTGGTCTTTGAGAAGAAGTCGAAAATATAAAAAGTCTGACGACAGACAGACGGACAGAAGGAAGGACGGACGGACGGACAGACGGATGAAGGACGCAAACGAATTGTATAAGCTCTGCTGACTGAGAAGTCAGCAGAGCTAAAAATTGACCAAGTTATGGCAGGAAGAAAGCAACCATCGAAAGTGGCCTCTGACCTTGAAATGACCTTTGACCTTGAGATAACCTCTATCTGAAGTGAACCTTGACCTCGAAAATGACATTTTGGCTTTAAATTGACCTTTGACCTTGACATGACCTTTGACCTTGACATGACCTTTGACCTTGACATGACCTTGACATTTGAGATGACCTTTACCTGGCTATGATCGAATTCCTATACAATCGGAACCACATCTACTATAGTACATAAGATATTGATTTAAAACTTTAATTAGCCCTCATTTGCATAATTTTGAAAAGCATGACCTGTCATTATAAAAAGGCCAGACTTCATCCATAGAAGTATAATTGTGCCAAGTTCGGAGTTTCTACGTGTAATACTTTTCAAATGAAATGTCGGACAAATTTGCCTGTAAAGAAAGATAGAAAGAAAGAAAGAAAGAAAGAAAGAAAGAAAGAAAGAAAGAAAGAAAGGAAGGAAGGAAGAAAGAAAGCAAGAAAGAAAGAAGGAGAGAGAGAGACAGAGAGCGAGAAAGAAAGAAAGAAAGAAAGAAAGAAAGAAAGAAGAAAGAAAGAAAGAAAGAAAGAAAGAAAGAAAGAAAGAATTCCTAAAAAAACAGTATGTCTGTGTTGGCACACAGACATAAAAAGAAAGAAAGAAAGAATGAATTCCCAGAAAAACAGTATGTCTGTGTTGGCACACAGACATAATTAGGACAGTAAACTCAGATTTGTGTGACTTGGAAAAAAGAATTACATTTCAAGTTACTTAGCATTGTCTTGATCATTTTGGACAAACGGCTGGCCAGTGTATGGTACATGTGTTCTGAACGAAAATCAGACTTGTGACCTCGTACCATCTTTTTTAATTTGTGGCTGAGTTGTTAGCCCTGTCTGACCATGGAGGCTGACAGCTTAGCCGCTTAACCAGCAGTTCGGCTGAGATATGTCCATCGAGAGCCAACCGTTAATATCAGGTCAACATATAGTTTATATAATAAATTCTTTCTGAATGTATAACATACTATTTCAATGCTATATGGGAAGGTTTGATTACAAAAAGAAGATTGTCACTGCTGCTGTCTGTGATACCACAGAGCTTGTCCGTGGAACTGATCACACTTTAACATCTTGATTAAAACTTCTTTTACAAACGAAAACATTGAAGTAATTAAGGCATTTAAGCTACAAACCCAAATTATTTGTTTATTCATTCGTTTGGTCATTCATTCATACAACAGAAACGAAGATCTCTTGGATGAATCGTAAATATTTTCAAGTTATATTATTCTGTTTGCCTGTGAAAAACGGCTGCGTCTTTTTCAAATCAAGTTCGTTGCGATTTAGTTGACTCACTGGACTGGCTTTAGTTACAAGACAACAGTCCACATCCGGGTAACAAGTGCCGTTAACTGGCCTAGATACATTTTTAGAAAGCTTACATGCCTCAGATTTATTTTGTGACAGCGTGATAATATGATTGCAAGCTTCAACATTGACACAGCTGCGCAGAAGCATATGAAAGTGATTACCATTACTCTGGTAGGTTCCGGAAATAAAACAGAGCAATTTTTTTTTTTAATCTTGTTGTTTTTGAAAGCCACCCTACCACTTGTTCTATTGTATGTTGGGGCTCACTGTGTCCATAACTGCAGAACTGATGGACCCTGTGTGCGAAATAATCATGGACACTGACTAATTGTTAAGAGTATATTCTGACTTATAATAATAATAATAATAATAATAATAATAATAATAATAATAATAATAATAATAATAATAATAATAATAATAATAATAATAATAATAATAATAAATGTCAACATAAGTAAGCAAATAAATTTCAAAACTTTTACCTTTTTAGGCCTTATCATTAATCCGTCTGTTGTGTTCGTTCCATCTGTTACTGCTTCATAGTATCCATCCTCCAAATCCCATAAACAATGAAATAAAATAAAATAAAATAAAACAGCGTCAAGTCCAAAACAACAGTTGCAAAAAAGAAACAAATATCTATTTACTCACATAGTCATATGGCGCAGTTTGTACGCATAGCAAGGTGTATTTAATTGATATATTAAAATACGGTCCGAAAAGCAAACTCTCTCTCTCTCTCTCTCTCTCTCTCTCTCTCTCTCTCTCTCTCTCTCTCTCTCTCTCTCTCTCTCTCTCTCTCTCGCATCGCCTCCGCCCGCATAAGAGTCTTTTAAAAATAAACTGCGAGTACCTGTGCTTTAAGTAAACAATTACATTTCAAAATATTTACCTTTGTAGGCCTTATCATTAATCCGTCTGTTGTGCTTGTTCCTTCTGTTACTGTTTCTTTGTATCCATCCTCCAAATCCCGTGAACAATGATAAAACACCGTCGAGTCCAAAATAGCAGTTGCAAAGAAGAATAGAATGTACAATTTACTCATAGTCATGGCGCAGTTTATATGCATAGCAAGGCGTATTTAATTGATATATTAAGATACTGTCCGAAAAGCAAATTCTACAAAATTGGCCAGTGCTGCATTGTACTGCAGCGACAGAGGTTGCCCAGCAAGAAATGGTTTTATCAAAGTCAGCTGACCCGACTCCGGACTGATCACCTTCATACAAGCCTAAAAATGCAATAGAATAATACACGCGTAACAAACGTACCGACATTACAGATACATGTTTTCATTTCTGTGGCACATCACACAATTTTACCGACATTGTTTCATTTTGTGCCATGCTGAAAAAAAAAATGATTCATTGACAAGAGGCTATACGTATACCGATAAGGTGTGGACATGAGGGTCATATAAATATTCGCCTGCGGCTTTATTTTTTTTTTCTTTCTTTTTTTCTTTATCACACAGAACACTTTGACAGACCGTGCTCACTGGGTTCAGAAACAAAGCTTGGTCCTTTGCGGTCGGACTCTGCACCCATTTGCATGAAGTATCTGTTTTTCTTTCCCCGACCGCATGTGCAATTTGTCTCTTTGGCGAAGAAAGCGTATAGGAAGGATCAACAAGGATCGTCTAATCTCAAAGACTAATTATGTTCGGGTGTGCGACCTTGAATATAAACACGGATTTGGATATTCAGAGTTGCTGATATCAGATATACAGTACCAGTTGTCTTGTTTGTTAAAGCAGTACATGATAGCAACTTCAAAGAGTTTATTTCTAAAACTGTTGACATTCAGATTTTCTCAGATGAGGTTTTCAACATGTTTATTACGAAAAAGTCTAAAAGTATCATAAATATTTTCATTTCCTTCATCATCATTCCCGGCAGGAGATATCTCTTTGCGGTCATTAAGGACGCAAAATCTACAGTGATATGACAGAAGAGAAAGAGTGAATGAATTACGGCTGTACAATAAGTGACTGGATGTTTCAATAGAGAGATTCTTGTGTATATTGTATTTTGTCGCCAGGAGACAAAACACACACACACACACACACACACACTCACACACACACACACATGCACTCCGTTTAGTTTGAAATATCAAATGGTTAGTCCCTTCTCCGCTATAAATGTGTTCGATTTTTCCTTTTCACGGTATTTGTGTTCGATGTTTGTTGTAGAATATATCATCATCAACGCCAACAGTCACGAAGTCTGTGCATATATTTTATCTTAAACGCGTGCCTATTATCATATTTTTGCAAGTTCTGCTACACTCAGTTTATCTTATCGAATTTGTGCAAAATAAATATCATCTATTGATGTTTTTCTTATATTGTGGCATTAGCATCGTCAAACCCTTCAACAGTTGTCCTCGTTATCCATGACATCAACTTCTGCCATAAAACGATGAATTTGATACCAATTGATTTTGTACCCTTTCCTTGTAGACCGTAACTAAGGTATAAGTACAAGAGTCTGTTTCTTGATATAGAGATAGAGAGACAGACAGACAGACAGAATTGTTTGCACCAGGTCGATGAAAATGTATTTTTCCATACGTCAGCTAGTAGTCCTGACTTTTACAAAACTCTTTCAGAAAAAATTCTTTTGCATGAATTTGCATCAATTATTAGCTTCCCAGGTATATCCTTGTACAGCTTCGGCTAATTTCCGTATGACCCTACAAGATCAATTTCAAGGTCGCGGGCGGTGGCCTCATCAAATTGTGATTTTAATGAATAGCATTATTGACCACCAATTAGGACCATACAAGGTTATATAGCTTTCACCGAGTGTTATGCAACTTCTGCTCTACATGTGTGACATTGACCTAGGTTTCCATGAGTGATGATCTGCTGAAGCGCAAACACAATTTGTATCAGAACTTCGACTGGAAGGGAGCCGTAGCCTTCTTGGTCTAACATATATATTTGCACCATTTTATGGCTTATTTCCTCATACGATTTAGACTCTTTGCAACTGACCTGTATTTCATTGTAAAGTATTTAATATGTTGGTTTTCTGTACAAAAGTTTTGTGTACAGTGGGGGTCAGCAACCTTTCATTTTTTTTTTCTGTGTCAAATGGGGCACTCCAGGGCGGGATAGCCTCCCCTCGGCTGTTCCATGTCTGCATGGACGACCTAAACAGTAAACTTGTAAACAGTCAGATTGGTTGTCACATTGCTGGTACTTTTGTAAATATCCTTCGTTATGCAGATGGTATGGTGTTGATTAGTCCTTCTGGGAAGGGTCTAAGACAATTAATTTCCACCTGAGAAGAATACGCCGTCGATCATGATATTACTTACAATACGGAAAAAAAAAAAAAAAAAAAAAAAAAAAACAGAATGTATGTATATCAGGCCGCCTCCCTCATCTTTTGGTATCATCCCAGCTGTGTACATGGCCGGTCACATTTGTGAACAGTTTTACGTATCTTGGTCACATTTTAACACATGATTTCTCTGATGATTTAGACATCAAGCGTCAATTTAGATCTATTTGTACAAGGGCTAATATGCTACGTCGTAAATTTCTTATTTGCAGTCATGAGACAAAAGTTCTCCTTTTCAAAAGTTTTTGTTCGTCATTGTACACAGCCCAGCTCTGGCAGGAATATACAAAGTTGGAAATATATAAAATGAGAATATGTTTCAACAATTCCCTGACATGGTTGATTGGATACTCTAGTTGCTGTAGTGCAAGCGCTATATTTGCCCAGAATCGTGTTAAATCTTTGCAGGAATGGCTACGCTATGCGATATATAATTTTGTAAGTAGAATCCACTCATCTGTTAACACTCTGATACGAACTTTAATAAATTGTGATGCAAGATGGCGCTCAAGCATGTGCATGGTGCAGACTTTCAAATGTACAATAAAGCAATCGTGTAATTTACTAAATTTTTTAAACGTTGGACTGTACGGCATCTTTACGAACGCTCATTTTTTTACACTCTTGAATGTATTTTAAGTGTCTGAAATAAAGTTATCTTATAAGCTCCAAAGCTCAAGAACACAGTCAGTGGCCATACAAAGTTGGGACATTGGCTTTTATTTAACTGGGCTATGGAGTTGGCTTTGCTGCGTCTCAAGGAAAACCCGTTAGAAAATATGCTTGTCAGGAACTGCACGCGGGAGAGGCTTACTTCAGTGATCACCCACCAATCGGAGATCTCTAATTCAATATTGTGGCTCTGAGGCTCGTAGATCTTGGTTCAGATAAAATCGTTCTGCTTGATTGCTTGACTTTGGCTTAAAATTGACATAAATTTTAAAAATTTCAGCTGTCCATAAATTAATAAGTTTATTTGGTTGTCCCCTCCCCACGCTTCATCACAAATGGGTGAAAATTGACATAAATTAAAAAAATTACACTACCTGTAATTATTAAGGTAACTTGAGCGTCCTCTTTCCAAGTTTCATCAGAAAGAAGAGTTTGATCTAAACTTGTCTGCATGTATTCACGGAAAGCTATTGACCAGAGGCATACAATCAAGACAGGTCTTACCTATGTATCTCAGCAAAATATTTCTATTCACATAAAATAGAAGTAAAAACATTAAGACAGACAATTTACATCTGGGCAGTTTTTCGGCGACTTGAGTCGGAAAGAGTCAGAAGTTTTAAAATCTTGGACTTCGTTACTTTTTTAAACTTTGTCAAATGTGTAGGCTGGATTCTCTTCTAAACTAGAAGGAATGTTACCGTTGCCTACATACCACCCCCACCCCCACCCCCACCCCGACTATCCCAGTTTTCGACCAGGCTAATCATAAGAGATGCTGCATCAGAAATTGGGCAGAATATATTGCTGGGAAAGATTCGTCAAATTAAAACATAAAATCGCAATGCTTCTCTCTTACACATTTTGGCTAAATTTTGAGCCACCCCCAACAAAATGAAAAAGGGGGGGGGGGGCAATAATTATTATAAAAAAATTAAAAATCCAAGTCACTCACTTTGTGCTGAATTTGTTTGAAAGATACCTTGTGAAAGGGCCATACAAAGCTGTTAAATAGGTGGTGATACTAGTAGATCAAACATATTGGCTTGTAGCTGACAAGCTGACATATTTGCTTTTATCTTGGTAATAGTGGATCCTGTCACTTTTCTTTGAAAAAAAAATGACTTGTGAACTTTAGAGTGAAGACTGATATTGCTTAAAATGATAAAGGCCTAACCAAAGGCGACCTTGATATTATTCTAAAGTCTGTCACAGGACCACTTCAGTCTGTGCATCCAAGATCAGTTGGAGACTGTCATAGTCTTTTTTTTTCTTCTTTTTCTTTTTAAAGGAAGCATTCTCATCTCTGTATAACTTATAAAGCAACTCCTCACAGTACACTGCAGTGATGTCATTCTATACGGTCCCTGACGTTCTGTGTGTTTCATTCCCCAGACATAAATTATTGCATATTCACATTCTTCATAAAAAGAGCTTTCGTTCAAGTACCAACATGTATACATTTTTTTTTTTTTTTTTTTTGCATTTCCTGGCAAGTCATGCTGCCATGACTTGTCAGGAAATGCAAAAACCACTGACAGAAGTCTTTACCAGTGTAGTATGCTGTGTGTTACATGGACTCATAGTGAATGGTTCCATGACTTCATCCATAAAACATGAACCACCAAAAACAAAAACAACAAATTTTTTTCAAGTTACAACAGATCTTCACCATTTATTTTAGTCTTCAAGTTGGTATGTGTAAAGACATGTACAAAATACATCTATGTACAAATTCAATTTCAACCTGTAATGCTTTTGCGTTTCTACAGTCTGTCTGCCCTTCTTCCTGTCAAGTTCCTTGTTGCGAGTAGGGGGCAGCACATGACCGCAGTTACTTACAAATACCTCCTGTTGCTTTTTTATTTTTCAAGTTCACAACAGATACACGTATTGGCATGAGTTTCTGCTGTTTCTCATGTGAATCGCACATAATGAGAAGGTGCCACATGGACACATTGTGTCTGCGAACAATGGAAAGACACAGATGAGCTCTAGACATATCTAGTGGCTGCAACAAAGTGGATCACCATTAATAGTTAAACAGTTTTCTTTTCACTGAAAACTACTTCAAGCTAAAAAAAATTAAAACCCAAAGTTGATGCCAAAACTGTGGATTTAGGATCACTGTTGCTACTTTGGAGACCCAGTGCATATGATAGCCAATCATTTGGCTGACCAAGACGGACGGCCTAGTGGCTATTTTTACATGATCCACAACATTATTTCCATCATGAGCTTTCTGTCATGCAAGACCACAATTTATTAGAAAACGGAAAAGTACCTAGCCATATATCCACCAGTGTTAGGGTTGTTTTTTTTCAGTTTACAGGTACCAGGTATATAAATGGCTCCCATCTACCTAAATTATTACAATTTGACCTGCAAATTGCCCTTGCAGAGGTGTATCTATCCAGTACCAACAAACTGTGAATACATCTATTTACATGATCATTAATTTTCAGGGTTTTTGCATTTTGGACCTTTCACTCAAACTTTAAATTCACTATTTTTATTATAATTGCTATCAATGCCATGTTAAAAATATATTTCCCTGGGTTCTTATTTTCATAGCTTTGAAGCATCAGTGAAATAAACGAAAATAAGAATACAGCAAAACCAAATAAATAAACAGTAAATTGTTTAAATTCAGCAGTTCCAGAGAAAGAGAACTGGCTCAAGTCCACTCATTCCTCAGCACGCTTTGACTGCATCGTGCTCAACAGGCACCAAGGAAAGCTATTGAATTAGTCTACAAACTACTTCTTTCACCTGGATGCCTGCCTACATATTGCCATCAAATTCAAATTATTTTCCCATTCATCATATCATCAAAGACAACAATGGGAATTTTTGTCCCATTTGTTTCCAGGTTCCACACATGAGACCTGAAAGCTGAGAACCTGTTGCACATTAGCTGATGCCCTAAACCCTTTACTTTCTGGGATGGCAAGTCCTGTGTACTTTAGACTCAATTCACAAGCCATTAAGACCCGCATACAACCGACTCTTTCAGCACTGGGCTGTTGACATGGACCACTGCTGCTTCTCTGGATGTACAGGCACGTCAGCACTTGAAAGAAAGGTCTTTGAATCTCACATCACTATAATAATTCGGATTTGCACTTTTGATGTGATTTGCACAGAAAGAATTCAGAAGCAGGTCATGCTTTAGAAGCAAACTACAGGAGTAATTCTCATACATCACCTGTTGTATGTTTCAAATTTTATTTTTCCTTCGCGTTAACAACAAATTAACCTTTTGTATGTGGACATGACAAACACAAAAAGCCAATGACTTTTCTTTGGCACTTTGAGTAGTCTGCACCCATGAGTTGCTGACCATCTCACCTAAAAGTTTCTAAGTCTAAATGAGGTGAGACAAAAATAATGATGGCCTCCATCCACAACATGTCATTACTAATGATGTGCATCTGCTCACACACGCATTTGATTTGAGCTTTCTTAGCACTAGGGTGCAGTAAAATATTTACAAAAATGTACACTATAAAAAATCATCCCATTACAACACTTTTACAAAGTTTGTATATACAGACAAAACTTGCAGCTCTCACATTTCATCTGGGATGACGGTACCGTCATTGGCCACAGCAGACGGTACACTAAGGTCACCCATGTTATTTCACCCATTCTTAATAAGAAATTCGTTGTATAAATATCTGGTAAAATCTGTGGCAAGACTGAACTCCTGAGAGCAGTGTTTTAATGAAAATTACATTACAAATACACACTCGTCCTGGTGAATTTAAAATATAAACTTCATGGAGTAAAATGTTATCATGGCAAAAATACTTGGAATATCAATAATACCAACTTCAGATAAACTGTTGATTGTATCCCATGGTAACAACTGTGTGAAAAATTCCCCATCAAGAGGTAATACATCGCCATCACCAGAGTTTGATTCAATTTGGCACTCACAAAATTGACATCTCTATCACATTTCTTTGTTTTTCATAAATATCTGTATTTTGAAGTATATAAGCAACTCATTCGGCCATATAAGCATGTGAAATAATATATGGTCCATATTTGTTTGTTTGAGTTCCATAAATTATGTTCTCCATTGAACATTGACTATACTGTCAGTTTCCTAGGCAACTGGCTCCGCCTCTACTAGATTAGTCTGATGGCTGATCTGTGGAAGTTTGTTGAGCGAGCCATCCTCCTCAACTTGTGCCTGAGTAAGGAAGGTCTGGTCATCCTCTGGTTGACTGTACTCTTCTGAGGGCCTGTAAGGAAACAATCATGACAATGGTACCATATAATTTGCAATTTATTCCATACTTGTGACAAATTGCCCTCATCATTTAACTTGGGGGGGGGGGATGTTAAGGTGTAAGCATGCAACTTTTTCCCATCAGAAACTCAGAAATAACCAAGAATGATATCAGCAATTAGTCAACACCTTTCACTGTTGCACTCTGGGCCAAACATGTCAAGTGTCCTGAGGAAAGCTGTTAACTCAGTTCCCCAGGGAGTTAAAGTGGAATTAACTGTGACCAGCATATCCAAATAGTCCCCAGGGGGTTAAAGTGGAACTATCTGCAACCAGCATATCCAAATAGCTCATAATGGAGCTTTCAGTCAAGTCCTATCAGTTCTAATCTGAAGTTAATGGGTCTCTTTTTTCACATGGCGTGGTCAGTCATGCTCCACTTGGAGTATGGCCTACCACACGACCCTTACCAAAATCAATAGGCTGGCAACAGGCTGCCTACATTTTTGGGGACATTTTGGTATGGCTGGATACTGGCTGGCTACATTTTAAAGGGCTGTCTTAAGACTTGAACACCTTTTTCACGAAATCGCTGGCTGTCTACAGGCTGGCTACATGTGAACTTTCAAAATCAAAGAAAGCACTGGCTGGTAATTGGCTGGCTACACGTGAATTTGGGAAACATTTCACACGCCTATAGCTGGTAACTGGCTGGCCACATTTCAACTTTGACAAATGAAAGAAATCACTGGCTGGTTTTAGGCTGGCTACACTTGAACTTTGAAAAATATCAAAACGCATATAGCTGGTAACTGGATGGCTACATTTTAACTTTGGAAAAAAAATCAAAGGGAGCACTGGCTGGTAATTGGCTGGCTACACCTTAATAATGAAAAATCAATGAAAACACTGGCTGACGTGGGGCTGTCAACAGGCTGCCAACAGGCTGCCTACAGGCTGTCTTCAGGCTGGCTACACTCAGCCTTTACTTTCCATCTACAGAAACAAATTTGAAATGCAACTAGCCCTTGACCAATCATAGAGGTTTTCTTATTTTCATATTATCAGCAATTTAAACTTCGTTGCTCAAATTTGACTGAAAGCATGCTCGGGATTGGCTGATGATAATCTTGCACATGCTTCCTGTCACATGGTTCGCCCATTTTGAAATTTTCTCTCACCCAACTTGCAAGTTAGCAGTCACTCATGGAGCAGCTTGTATTTTGCAGACTTATATATCATCACCAAGGTATGTTTTGTTCAGTTATTGAATGTAAAAAGTATATAAAAAACACTTCTGAGTCACAAAATAAGGTATCATGGCCCTAAAACTTCTACAAGTTGATGGTGGGTGGTGAGAACCATAAACAGGGTACATGTCATCCAATCAGAACAGAGGCATGATACCCTGGCTGTCTACAGTCTGGATACAACTGTATGGAAACATGGCTGGCTACAACTACACTGAAGTATGGCTGTCTATAGGCTGGCTTCAATTGCTTGGAATCATGGCTGGCTACAATTGCTTACAAACATAACTGTCCACAGGCTGGCTAGAACTGCATAGAAGCTAAGGGCTGTCTACAGTCTGGCTACAACTGTACTGAAGTATGGATGTCTACGGTCTGGTTACAGGCTGTCTACAGGCTGTTTTCAGGCTGGTAACAAGTGTTATTTTTGGTAAGGGAATGCCAAACACACTGACCATGGCCTCCACTACAGGAAGGCTCATTTTTGTATTTAGCTTTTGGCCCAAAAATATAGCATCCTGTTTCAATTTTGGGGTCAAATTAATTCCCGGGATTGTCGTTTTACTATTTATAGATCGAGGTCTCAATAAGTCATTGGTCAGAGTCAAAAACCATTCTCTTGGTTGTTTCTGGACATACAACGTGGCCACCAAAAACACAAGAAAAGCTGCTACCTCTGGCTGTCCAGGAGTATTACTGCTCAAGATCCAGAATAATATAATATGTAATAAGTGTTTGAGAACATTTTAATTCTCATACACAAATAAAGTAAATTATATTCTTTGTATATAGCCCTCCAGCCTTGCTTCTGTTAAGCAATCTCTTTCCTTCACATACAAAATTATGACACACTCCTCAAAATCAGTGTCATGTTTTGAAATAAATGTTATCTTACACCTGGACTCATCAAAACAACCCCCAAAGTTATTGTCTGATAACTAAAAAATATGCCAAGGTGTACAGCCACTGTTACATATTCCATTTCAAAGTTAGGTAAAGTGACACATTTCCCATCTCAGAGTCAGGTAAAAGTAACACAAATACTCACCAAGCCTCTTGGGGTGGCAAGCTGGGTATGCTACCCTGCTCAGAGTTAGGCAGGGCAGGGGGTGCTGTCCTACCACGCCCATCTCGTCCACTGTTCATCTTGGCAAATAAGTACCTTAGAACCCTCTCCTTTTGTTCCCACGTTAACTCACTGATGTCCACCTTGCCCGACACATCAAATCTGAAAATTTCAAACACCGTTTTAAGTTTAACTGATGCAGTCTTCCATCAATTAAAATAATAACGTAACATGCCTCCCTTAATTAGAACAACAGTGAAAATCAATAAAAAAAAGGTGATGTGGAAGGACATCAAGCTAGTGGTTTAAAATCTGTAGAGACGCCAATATGTGGGTAGTGACCATGGAGCAGTCATCATCCATGGAGATGGGGGAGGCAGACACAGCTGGCATCTCTGCTGCTGCGGCGGTGTTTTGGTTGAACTGATATGGTGAAGATTGTGATAACTTTTAATGGGATTTTGCTCATAACAATTATCAATAAGTCAGCCAATTTGCACATGCACACAGTCAATGGAAATATCTTATGTGCACTCGCCAATTTCGAAAAAAAAAAAAAATAAATAAATAAACAAACAAATAAAAAACCTGTATGTCTGCATTGACAGCCTGATAACTTGTCAAATGGATACATGCCACTGGAAAAAAAATATCTTCATGCCAATGACACAGTAAGTCAAACCTTATCTGCAATGCTTGGTTGGATTGTTCCATTGACACAATTGGCAAACAGTGTCCTATATATGAGTCCTTCTGAGCTCCCTGGTTGGACTGATAAATAATTCACACAGTAATGTATGTACATATCCCACTTTGGTCAACTTTTATTAAAATACATGTTGGGTGACCCAGCTTGTATTATTATTTTTAATCTATCGTGAAATCACTTTTGCTTAGAATGGAAAACTTGAGAAAGGGGTCCATATTGTGTTACCCGGTATATTTTTCTGCCAAGAAAAGGCAGTCAACCTTTTATCTATTTTGTTCCCATTATGTTTTTTATTTTCATCACTTAGTAAATGCAAGGAGTACCAATAATTCCACATAACTTATTTCGACCAAATGTATTCAAGTTTAACACCACTCATGAAAATTTTAAAAGACTTCCTACAAAAGTGCCCATCATCTCCATTTCATTAATATCTCAATCCACGTCTTCATTCTGATACAATCACACAAACTTTTATTCATCATGAAGCAAGCAGTCACAGCAAGACACTGTCTCAGCAATAGTTACAAAATACACATAGCTGTATATGGCTTGTGCTTTATCTGTAAAGAAAATGAAGCAAATCTGTGACTAGCTTAATTCTGCCACTTGGAAGCACTTGATGTGCATGTGTCATAGTTTATAAGATACTTACTTTATTGCTGATCTCCTGGTGAGCAGTTTAAACAAATCACACATTGAAAGATATGAACATGATGAATAGCAGACAAATTAGACACAACAGAATATGTGAGAAAACGGAAAAAAATAAGAACATGATACATTATTGGTCTTACTTCATTTCGCATTTTCACTAAGATGTTTTCTTGACAGTATATACTACATGCTAGACCCTACTTTATTTCAAACATTATTTAAGGAATTTGAAACTTCATTTTCTCGTATTACATCCAGTAAACCACGCTGACTTTAACTCTCACTCGGACAGAGTCAACAGGATTCCTCGGTGTGGTTTGCACACGTTGCAACCAACCCAGACCAAGGAAAGTGATTGGCCTGGGGAATGCCGTCATGATAGGTTTTATCTACAAGTTTCAGCCAAAATGTTTTCTATTGACATGAAATTCAGTTAAAAGCTAAAGCAGATGAGTGTTTACATCCAGACACTTTTAAGCGATTTGAGTAGGAAACTGTCAAAAGCATAATGAGTTTCAAAAGATTCAGTAACATCATTAGACAGTATTAGGACCATCTTCTCTGGTGTGTGACTGCAAATTTATTAGGTTCATGATAAAAATCAGAGTTCCCAAAGACAAAGGAACAATGGCACATTGCGCAAAAATACTCATTATACAAATCCTTTTTTTTAGCAAATCAAAATATTTTTGATACATTTAAAAGAAATCAAAACATTTATTTTGACCAGATTCATCATATTTCTGGACCATTTGGTGTTGTTGTTCCACACGTTATTTCACCCACCAATGTACACAAATTTTTCACGTTACACAGAATGACTCTATGAGCTGTCTCTTATTTGAAATGTGGCTCAAGTTGCCACCTTTTAACACAGTTTATAAGTTTATACCACAAAGGGATGTTGTCTACATGTGTACACAAGCACTAAACAGTGAAAGAGCAACAAAGGGTTAACATCCACAAGGAAAAAAATGCACATGCAAGCCTAGTCACACCATTAACTCATTGCCCACTGACAACTGGAAATTGACTTCATTTCACTGTAGTTTTACTTAAGTGTATTTCACTGATGGCACAAAAAAATGTAAACATATACTACACAGTGAAACAGTCTTTAACCCTAAAGGCCCCGGGCCAGCATATCGGCATGCAACTTTCTGCAATTACAAATTACCAGAAAACATCTGACATCATAAATGTTATGTTGTTTTTTTTTATATCATTAAGACCAATATGCCATTAGTCAACAGCTTCCCTTTGTGCACTGTGGGTGCCATGTACCAGAGTGTGTGAAGGAAAGCTGTTGACTCAGGTGTCCAGATGATAAACCCTTAAAGTGCTAATCAATGCTATAGTCTGTTTTCTCATTAGCGTTAAACATATCATGATTAAAATATTCATATTCCTCATGAAGATACCTTGCATTCAAATACCAGCAAGCCAAGTCCAAAGTAAAAAGTAGTCTTAGTCAACAGCTTTCCTCAGGACACTTTGCATGCAAAGTGCCCCGAGGAAAGCTGTTGACTCAATTTTAAATCAACGCTTTAAGGGTTAGCATGGGCCTAGATTAAACAGGAACAGGATCAAAAATGGCACCTTTTAAGCATCAGTAAAATACCTAGAATTGTGATATAACAGGTGCTGACTCCACCCAGAAAAAGTTACCAAGTGACCTCGAGACATTATCAAGAACCATCTACCACCTAAAGTGAAACCTGTCATTTAAGACCACTGCTATCAGACTAACCTGTACAGTGGCACCTGCTCTTGCTGACCACCCCTTCTGCCAGTCAGGTATGGTCTCACATGGCAGATGGTCTTAAATTACAGGTAAATTTACCACACAAAGAGCATCCAGTGCTTAAAAAAGGATGTTCTTAGAAGCTATGTGGTCTCTAATGGGATGCTGTCTAAAGCAGGTACCATGATATCTGTGACCAGTTGGGGGGAGGGTTGACACTTTAACTTCAATGGAGGTGCTACATGTGGTAGATCTACTCTGCGTTTAGACCATTCTTGTTAACAGTTGACAAACGGAGTGATCTTCAGACAGATTTCACTATAGACGTGCAAATTCTGGTGGCAGCTGCTGTGCAGAACAATAACACAACATTCAGACAGACATACAATCGCCCAACCATGTTCTCATGTGCACATCAATATATATGGGACTATATCCAAGTAACCTGGTAACTATAGTGCAGCCGGTGTACATTATCATCAAAATGTTGGTCTACACAATACCTGCAGCTTGGTGTATTTTTTTCCAGGGTTTTTTTTTTTTGTGTATGCGTGTGTGTATTGCATTGTGGGGTCACATGGAAATTGAATATATTTTATTCACAATGTGCACATGTGAAAAAAAAATGAAATATTACAATGAAACCTGTCTTTAAAGACCACACCAAAAGGTGACCAAATACTAGTGGTCTTTCATGGGAGGTCAGAATGAGATGAAAAGTACAAAACAAAGTATCCTGAAAAGGTGATCTTTCAAGACAGGTGGTCTCTCGTTGGAGTGGTCTCTCAAGACAGGGACCACTGTCACCGCCAGTCCAAAAGTGTATCAAACCACATAAAGGGAACTTTTTATCTCTGTTTTGTCATATTGTCAAACACATCGACCATGAATATTGTTCAGATTATATCAACTGTGCAAGCAATATGTTGTGTTCGTGTGTACATGTGGAATCAATGTTTCAGACTCTATGTGCATTTGCCTGTTCTGCCAAACATAACTTCCCTAAAATCCTCAAGTACTTAGACATCGTACCACGTCTCATCATGTTCTAAGTGTAAACTTCCAGGTCCATAATACATTAATATTTACATTCGTGGGTTTTCTTTTTTAAAAAGAAGGAAAGAAAAAGTTCGGACATTCATATTTCCATGAATGGAGTCGATTACTTGCCTCCAAAGCAGACCCAAGCTGCGTATTTTGTCTACTCCGCTGGGGTCTGCCCTTCTTTGACAAGGTCACTGTTCTGCGTTGGAAAAGTGACTCAGTTTCTAATTGGCTTATTATGGTTACTATGGCAACAGGCTTCAGTACACTAGGGACCAGAGGCTGTTACTGGTCTAGGCGATAATGATGAACTTCCTGATTGGTGTCTCAGTCTTGGGGGAGGGTCAGAGTATACTTCTGTTTCCCTTACTATAAATAAAATCCTGTCGAAGAAGGGCAGACCAAGTGTAGTAACACCGAACTTGGTCTGCTTTGCAGGCAAGTCGATTACATGTGCACATGCAATCATCGCAACCTTCTGGTACACTGCACGCAGTAACAATGTCAGGACTAGTTTAATAGCTTGCACTGATAGACCTAAATTCTGTTCCCTACCAGTGTTCTCTTCCGCGACCGTAACAGGTTCAAATCATTTGTGTCACAACAATAATGAGATCAACCATTAAGACACAAATATCAAGGTAGCCTAACATGTTTCTTGAATGTAAATATAACAATTGAATGTCCTTTCAATTGTATTCATCATCATTTGGTTTCAACATCATGAAGGGCATTTTTTACATGACATCCTAAACGAAATTTCAATTAACATGCCCGTCATCAAGTTACAATCACTCGCCAATGAATACAATCGAAAGTACATATCAATTCCCAAAAATGTTAATCTGCATGTTTTCAACCGAATCAGGTTCTTTCCATACCTTTATTCTGCCCCCCCCCCCCCCCCTTTGAAAACCTCACATCCCTCTACTTTCTCCATAAGTCGGTCAGGTGGAAATCTCCAAAAAGGGTCACCTTGTTATTTTAAAAAAAAGGTAAAATTTTCCTTTTTTCTTTTCAAATCAAGAGTTTGGCTCACCTAGGACACTTTCTGCTGTAAAAATGGAGCATGTCAAGAACAGCTGCTGACTAATCATCTTTTTCATTTTTTATAAAAAAAAAAGAGAGAGAGAGAAGCAGATGACATTGACAATACTGGCCAATTTCCAATAATGTTTAACAGGAAAAACGTGCATGCCAATGCCTTGACTTTGGGTCCCTCACTGCTAAATTCTATTCCTTGTCAAATTTAGCTTTTTAATTTCATATATTTTAATAAAAAGAAATACAGTGTTTTAGTTTTTTCATTCTTTGTATTTCAGCTAAATTTATTTCAATATATATCAAACCAATTTGTATTCGGCAGCAGGGACAGATCAAGGCTTTCAAAATTTGTAGCCAAAGTTGGGAAACATATAACAGTACATGTAATCACTACAGAATTCGACCTTACTCATATTTAATTCACATTAAAATGAATCATCCATTTGCAAATTCATTTAGCCAAATGAATGAAACATTAGCATTTAGCAAATGTTAATGGGCTAATGGCACCAGCAGTACCTGCACCAGTGAAACTTTTAGAATCAACTATGAATAAGCTGCACAGGACTATCTCTGATCGATTTGCAATTGATTTGCAAAGATGGACTTTGACTATTCCAATAAATATTTTGAGTCTGTGCATATAACTAAGTCAGTTTCTCTTGCTATTAACTCTTTAAGTGCCAAATTTTGGACTGAGTCAACAGCTTTTCCCAGCGTGCATTGAGTACATTGCACCCAATGCGCCAAGAAAAGCTGTTGAGCCAGGATATTCTCTCCGCCACTAGAGGCATGCTGGCACTTGAATGAAAGTTCTTTTTATGAGGAATACAAATATGATATCTTTATGATAATTCAGAGTAGTTTGACTTGAGTAGATTGACTTAAGTCATGCTTGGCACTAAAAGGGTTAATATGTCCAAAATATATGGGTTAACATGTGTGACAGTGAAGTGGACATTAAACAAATTACAAGGAATGCAGGACTTGCTCTACAACCAGCCAGTAAAATCACAAATAAACTGTGAATTTATTCAACTGCTTCTCAGTACAAACCAATGAGTTTTACAAAAAATTTAACCAAGAGTACTTTGGGTGCTGTATTTCATGCATGGTGCGGAACAGCTGACCACATGCTTATGTCCTGGAACACCTTTGTCACAATATACAAACTACAACATTGAAACACTCGTGGTATTTCCAACACAGCTGATGTCAGGCTCAACGTCAAACTCAGATGATATTCACAATTCTTTGAAACCTTTGGCTGTTGAATGTACGTGCAAGTTGGAGAGGGTTGAAAACACAAATACAAATGTGAGTTTTTAATGTGGTGTAAACTGGCTGCACTGTGTAGAAGATCAATAACTTGAACGTTTCAAAATACTTACAGTCTTTCAGCTGCCTCCAGGTCTCTGAACACACTGTTTGTACTGTAGTCTGCCTTGTTGAATGTTCTGATCTTGGGGTAGTCTCCCTTTCCAGCATGGGCCAGCAGCATCTTCTGTTGATAGGCTGCTGCAGCATCCTTACGGTACTGTGCTCTGTAACCATGGTAACACATAAACTTGCTGGTCAGATATGCTGTGTGACCACGGCAACCCATACAGCTGCATGTAATGGGCAGATACTATATGCTCTATTGGCATGGCAACATATACATCTATAACTAACAGACTGATCGTCTATTCTGTAACTATGGTAACACATTTATATCATAAAAGTCACATGATATGCTCTATAACAATGGTAGCCCATACAGTGACAAGTAATGGTCAAATAGTGTGTTCTACAATCATAGTAACATGTTAATCTGAAACTGTACTGTGGTTTACACAAACATACTGGTCGGATATTGTGTTCCATGATCATTGTAACGCATAAATCTACTGGTTAGTTGTTGTACTTTGTAGCCATGGTGTGTAGGTGTGTGTGTGTCTGTCTGTCTATCTGTCTATATATATATACACACATAGTTGATATGGAAAGATATTACGATGCAGGTTTCAATATTCATAACACAGTTGTGCATTCAAATCTTTAAAAGTGGAAAAGCTCAGCTGAGAAAACTGAGGAAAATATCAAATAATGTGACTTTTTTTTCACGTAACTATTTTGGCTACACGCACCCCTGTACATAAGATGGCATACACAGCCATTATGTCCATTCCCTGAAAGCCAGATACACTGATGAAAACCAATGGTTAGTTATTGGCATGCAGTGTGTCAATGTGTCCCTTGCAAAGCACAAATATTATGATAGAACTTGCCACAAAAATGGACAAATTATAAATCTTATGACTTTAAATACTAATATGATGCCAAAGGAAAAACGTTACATCAAGATTCCGTGTACATCTACAAACTTGTTCTTGTCAAAGTTATTCATGGCTATATCTGCGATATTTATATGCCTCTAATTTGCTTGTTTTGATCATTTTGACAATATGCACTCAATGAAAGGCATCCCAATCACACACTAGTAAATATGTAGTGTTTTTTTCTTTTATATGTTTTCCATAACTTTGTATTCACACGATGACAAACATCAACCAGCTTACAAGCCAAATTAGTGTACTTCACACAAACCTGTTTGCATGGATTTCTTTCTTGACATGTTCCAGTGCTTCCAAGAAAAATCGTTCCATTTCTGTCCTCTGGTCCAGTATGTTTTTAGCCAGTTTCTTTATTTTATTCATTTCTCTTGTCTTCAGGTCCACCACCCTCTGCAATTTGGCTATCTCTACCTTGGAAGACTCATTTTCTATTCTTGCCTTGGATACCTGAGATTTTCTGTCCACTTCAAACTCTCGTACCATATGGCTAAGTGATGTTTCCAAGGTCTCTACTTTCTCTTGAAGCTGAACAAATATAAATACAATATAATTAGCATATATTTCACACAATAAATAACTTATGATATGTCCCTTTGAGCTGATTTTGAGCAAAATGTGTCCAGGCATTCTTCATATATCACATTACTGACTTTATCCCCTACTTTGTACCATATTACATTGAAAACCCATGGGATATGGCCCATGTGATATTGTTGACCATATCTCATGGGCAGGACTACTTTTTACCATATTTGTAAAATAAGAGATATGGTTTTCCAGATATGGAAGGAATCAATTCCATATTTGGTATATGCAAACTCGCCTTATTACCTTGCCATAAATCACGGCCGAAAACCTGATGGTCCATGGTAAATCCCAGCCAATGGGTAAGAATAAACTTGATTCTGTGATGGAAACTAGGGCCAAAAATGCAGGATTGATGATTGGCAGAAAAAACAATCACTCTGAAAGACGCACGATGTGCAGTCGACTTTTAGGCCTACATCCAAGTGCCCTGCCAACCATTCAACAGCTGAGCGGGCACAAAAATGCACAGCCCGTGAACAATTATGCAACAGCAAGCCGTAATCAACAGCACGCCACGTGCAGCCTTCTCCAGGGAAATTATTCTTCTTTTCAAAGACCTCTAACATCTGTCCAAAACACTCCCAAGACTCTGTCTTCATCGTTTGTCCCAGCTAGTGTGGCAGGGAGCCATCGCCCCGCTTCTTTGGGCAATGCTGCCGTCACTGATGGGGACAATCTGACGGCCAACAGTCAGTTGAGCTCCACGGCTGCATACTTTGGAATGTTTGCTAGTGTTACATTCAAAGTCAACGTGACCTTCCAATTCTCCTCTCCACCAATTTAATTCCATATAAAAATAATTAAAAAGTGTCTTTTGGTCGATATTTTTGTCTGAAGAGACGGCCGTTAAAAAAAGATCCACCATTAGGCCTGTGGTCGACCGCTTTTCTTGGTTGTTTAAATTTTATATTCATACGCGCGGCATGATTGTGTCAAAGTCCCATGTAATGTAGTGAAATAAAATGTTATAAGTGATATAAATGTTTTTTTTTTCTTTATTAATGGACCTTAGGGGATAAATACAAAATAACCCTCGTCGTTAATCTGTCTAAACCGAATTCCCCTCGTTGTTTTCCTGCCTGCGCGCCTGATCACCCGCGCGTTTCACGCTTGGGTGATCAGGCGCGCAGGCAGGCAAACAACGAGGGGGATTTGGTTTGACAGATTAACGACTTGGGTAATTTTGTGTATTAACTCTTTCAGTGCCAATCACATGTAAAGTCAATCTACAAAAGTCAAACTAGTCTGAATTATCATTAGGATCTCAGATTCCCATTCCCCGTTAAAAGACTTTTTCATTCAAGTACCAGCATGCCTCTAGTTCCAGAGAGAACATCCCAGGTCAACAGCTTTTCTTGGTGTGCATTAAGCGCATTGCCCCCAATGCGCGCCAAGAAAAGCTGTTGACTCAATCCAAAATTTGGCACTTAAAGAGTTAAAATAGAGTTTGTAACAACTGAGCTGGGGGCATAAAAAGTTGCGCACTATGTACATGTTACATTACAATAACAAATCTAAAATTTCTACCTTTTTGTCTGCATTATACAGGTGTCTGCCATGACAAGTTTCAGGCTCAACAGATTCACAGGCAGACTGCACAGTCACAGACAGCCATCAGTCTTACTAGTGGCCTCTCAAATTGCCCCAAAATGCCTCGTGTAAAATGCCCATAATAATTTTTTTTTTAACAGAAATTTCTCATTGATCAGAAATATTTGACTGAGAAGTGTAGACCAGACCTATCAGCTTATCGTCATGTTCCAGGTCAATGTACTTCCCCAGTGTGGGTCCGGGGCACCCCACCCACACCCAGGAAAGATGTTGACTTAGTTCTACTCTAGCCAGGAATGGGTTGACATGGGTGTCCATCAGAATGAGCTTAGCCACAATTCCCCTGACACACGTAGCCCCCTCCCTCACCTGTTTGATATGTTGTTTCTGTTGCTGGCACTGCACCACTTTGTCCTGGATCATCATGTCGTTTAACTCCTTCTCTCCCAACAGGTGCTCATTCTGCTGCATCAAGTCTTCCTGTGCTTTCTTCAGTGTTTCTCCTTCCTCCATGTGGTATTTGAGGGCTTCATTCACTCGCACATTCTCCTTGTAAACCGATTTTGTTGTTTCGTCTAAATTTCTGAAATTTTGGATGGTCATAATCTATTAATTCAGATTTCTGCAGTAAGAATGATTTAAAATGAAACAGTGATGAGGATGAGAGTTCTCCCAGGATCTGTAAAGATGTATCTCATGCTTGAGAGTTATAAAATCAAGCTGTCTGATTTCAAAGATCTTCAACACAAAAGTCAACTGTTCTGTGCTGGTCTCATGCGCAATTTTGAATAATGAAATCATAATTGAGAACACTGAGGATCACAGTACACAGCTTGGCTGTGCTTAATTTCTTTTTCTCTTCTCTCTTTTTTTTTTTTTTTTGGATGGTTGTGTCATAATACTTGCCTGCTGGACAGACTGCGGTTACACTAAAGACAATCTTGCGTGTTGAACAGATTTCAGTTTCATACTAACTCTTGCATGCTGAACAAACTGTGGTTTTATTATTATTCTTGCCTGCTGAACAGACCAAATTCCAATCTTTCTATCATTCTCTGCATCCCACACCAGCACCCAGATCATGAGTTTGACTGAGGGCTTCAAAATGTCCTTGCTGATGTAACAATCAAACAGTTCTCAGTAAAAACCCTGTGCTTGGGTATTTTGACAAATGATGAAGAGTACATGTATCAAGTGTATATGCAATTAATTAAACCCCATGAATGGTGGCCAGAGATCATTCAGCTTCCCCTCTTCTCTTCCAATCCAGACTCACAGCTTTCTTGTTTTATCAAGCTATCAAACAACCAGGCAGTAAAATTATCAAATTATCAAGGCTCAACTGAGGGCAACAACACAAAGACTGAACAAGACAAACATAGAAGCCAACATGACATACAATGAATGCCAACTGAGTCCTGTTCCTGCTCACTAAACCTCATTACAAGCTTGAACATCTATGATAGAACCTTTTATGGCCAGTGTAACATTACTAATTGCCTGCAAAAACCAACCTTCTGCCCCCAGCATGTAGCACATATAGTACATTGCAGCCTCATGAGTCTGTCTATGCAGGCAACAGTGATAAACACTTGGATGTAAGTTAGTTACTAGAGAACAGCCCTACACTGAGAATTTTTTATTTTGAAACTTGTCAAAAGTTGGCATGCAAACAACACTTACGATATGGCTTCTGTATGAGCTCTGTCTGCCAATTCTGCTATCTTCTGGTTAGCTTCTTGTTGAAGACGCATCTGTGGCAAATGATTAAAATGCACATGTATTTCTAATAGGCATACAAATGACTTTTGTCTTTTCTTCCAGGATACCACCTCAGGAAAACAAGTTTTGCAGAGGCATTAGATTTACCACACAAAAGTTCAATCAAATATTACAGTAACAGGAAAATGGTTGCCATATAGTTAATAATTATCATTTGCATGTAATCCGCTTTTTATAGTGCAGTATATGTTTTGTACAGGGTGGCAGCACTGTTCCCAACTACATGTACCAAAATGATGCTCTGTTTGACAATACATATAAATTTACTTACTTTTTCCTCAAAGAATTTCTGCTCCATCCTGGCAAGAGTGTCTTTGTGTTCTCTGTTGGCAAGGAACATGGATTCTTTGATCTGCAAATAAATGTAAATTTCATTGTTGGTGTCACTTAAATGACTCTATATAAGGATGCAGAGCAGCACATGTTCAATTTGCATTGGTGAATTTCTTCTTAAGATACACACATGTAGATTGTTTGGTTGAGTGACATTTAAACTTTCCTATCTATTTTTCAAACATACTTTCAAAGCTATTTGTCCACAGCTGAAGTTAGAAATCCCAGACAGATAGGGTTATTTGCACTGAAATCCATTAATCGCCAAATCAGAGAATGCATATATGCCATCAGAGCCCATTCTTCAAGCTTAGTATATATGTAAAACGAAATTCTTCACTGCTTCTTCTCACTCACTGTATACAATTATTCACAGACAAAAGCTAAGTAATTTCATACCCTCCATCCCCAAGTTACAGGGATGGTTGGAAATAAAGAAGATTTGCCCATGGTATATCTTCTGCTGATAAGTGTTGACAACTTTCTTAGTCCTCTGGGAACTGAGTAAACAGCTTTCCTCCCCACACCTCAAGCACAATATGGCAGGAGCATGCTAGAGAAAGCTGTTGACTAACCACCTGGTATGTCATTTTGGATAAAAAGAATAAAAAGCAGACACAATTTACGACACTGGAAAATTCCTGGTAGTTTAAAAAGTACTATGCAAAGCACTAAATAACTCTCAGTGCTGTGATGTCCACTCAAAGTACTCACCAAGCAAATTTGGAATCACTTTAATGCTTCTCATAAAAGAAGTGAAAAAAACAACAACAGAAATTTATGTCTAGTGATGTATATTTGACCTTTCATGGTTACTCAAAGGTCAAATGTGACAGTGCCAAATGACAGCACACGTATTAGTCATGTCCTTCTCATGTTTATTAAACAGTATGTCAGAGTAATCATAGTTCCAATGTACATCATTTTCCACATATACACCAATATTATGCCCCTCACCTTGATTTCACTTTTCAAGGTCACTCAAGGTCCAATGTGACAGCTCTATATGAAAACACATGTGTAATTTCCTATTCATGTTTTATAGTCGGCATGACCCTAAAAAGCACGGTTTTTGCAATACATGTATGCAAGTCAATGACTGGTTGCATTTGTTCAAGAGAAAGAGTGGTAATGTCATTGATAGGTGATCTTTGACCCGTGAAAAACAAGTCAAATATAGAGATGTGGCCTGGATCTTCACTATGTTTCTGAAACACTCTTCGACGCTTGGCTTGTGTTAAATTTCAGACGTCTGGCTGCATTCATTTCAGAGTGTGGGTAGTAATGTTGTTGATTGGTGACTGTTGACCTCTCAAACAAGGTCAAATATAGAGTACATGTGATCTTAATCTTCCATATAGCTAGGCTTCTGAATCATTCCTTCATGCTTGGCTCATGGAAAGTTCAGATAGCTGGCTACATCTGTTCAAGAGTTAGCATGGTAACACAGTTGATTGGCGACCTTTGACATCTGAAACACGAGTCAAATATAGAGCTATGACCTTGAGCTTCAATAGACTTCTGACATACTTCTAGACAGTCGATTCACACAAAATTCGAATGGCCATTCACCGGCGTTCAAGAATTTGAACAGTAGCATGGGTTTGCACATTCATTGACCTCCAAAAATTGGGTCAAATGTAGAGACATGACTTTGAACTTGAATGGCCTTCTGAAACACAACAGTATATACGGCTCAAATCAGATTAAGCTGGCCAGCTGCTTCTGTTCAAGAGAGAGGCAACAAGTGTTGGATGAATAGACAACCAGACAGACAGTTGGATGAACAACAAAAGGAACAGCAATCCCCCTTCAGCCTAACTTGTGCCGAGGGGTTAAAAAGGGAGAAAGCTGGATACTGATCAATCAGCCTAAGTGCCTCAGGTTACCCACCCATGACTGTGCAACCTAATACACAGACCTCTTCCAGCTCCTTCTGCATCTGGCCCCGTTTCCGTCTGAACTCCTTGACAAGTTTGAGTTCACTCTGCATGACCTGCACCTCGTGTGTCTTCTGTTCCAGTCGCTGCTCTAAGTCTGTGATCTGACTTTGGAAGTCATCAATCTGCAATACAAATGGCAGGTACATTTCAATATGTTTTTTCATCCAGTACATGTATTTATAATGTTTTATACTTTATTAGTACCCTAGATAATGCCTGAGCATAAAAACGTATCTTGTTGACTTAAAAATTTATGCTCCCTGACCAAAGAGTACAACCATTCAATAGATGTTTTGAATATGAATATAAATCTGACTTATCTTCAAATTCTGTGAACAGCTGGTGTGTAGACTTATATTGAGACAATAAGGTCCTGTTCAAATTGATCACTCAATCTGCTCCCATAGTGAGGGTTAAATTTTTTTATCCTACATTGATGACTGAGTAAACAGCCTTGCTTGGTGTGCTTTGGTTTTTCTTTGAGAAATTTGAATCTGGAATCATTATAATGACCAAAACTTTTATGATTAGAACTGAAATAGTTAAATGTCTATTGCTGTGATAATTCTAGTCACTTACAATGTACATGTAGCATTGCTAAAGCCAATAAAATTGCTCTGGTTACACTTAATTGTTCAGCACATTTCTGAGACAGTTTTAAGTTCAATACCTTTGATAATTCCAGTTACTTGCAAAACCTCAAAAGTTGCATACACGACATCTACTACTACTACTAAGTGCTACAACTCCTCCTCCTCCTCCTCCTCATCATCATCATAATTAGCACCCCCACCACCACCACTCAATTTGAGTGGATTCCTGTGGCAAAAAGACTCTCATAGGTGCACTCAATTTGTGATTAAGGAATACTGGTCAACATATGTGGAATATGACACTGGTGTGACACAAGAATAAATGTGGCTGTCATGTCACAAACTTACAATTCTTTCTTTCTCCTTCCTGTGTTCTTTTTTCAGTTCCTTCATGGTCACTCCAAGTCCTTCAATCTGCAAAAAAAAAAAAAAAAAAAAAATGTGAGACATTGATAAAAATACTGAAGCAAACAGCACAATAGGCTGAATGTTGATTATTGATCTGTCTGGAGGAAAAAAATTCTGTTACTCCACAGCTGTGAGAAAAAAAATTATAATTGGCATGTTTTATGCAGCAAAAGGCACATTACAAATTTGCAGACTTGACATTCAAAAAAACATTATTGTGTCAGAATTATCCTCCATGAACAGGTGCTGGTAGAGAAGCAAGCAGTCAGAAACAGTCATTTTGCCTGACATATATGTATAACATGCATAATTTGCATTTTCATCAGCCAACTTCTTTAAACTTCTTTTGAACATCCCCTGATCTATTTCCTGAGCCATCCTTTTAAATAAAGAAAAGAAAATGTCAAAGTATTCCTTTATCTATCCGATGTTCAGAAAAGTTGCTACCTAGCAGTTCCTGATAGGAATTTGTTATCATTTACGAAAGTTATGTGTTTTTTCATTCAAACCAAGCCTTTGAGTCTAAAGGTAAAATTAACACTTGGCCCCCATGGTATGCATGTAGCTTAAAACTGGATCACTGTTTAATGTAGCCATCAGTGTCTTTTCATGTATATCACACTGTTCTAATGAACTTAAAAGTGGCACTGTACTGGCAGTACTTAAACAGCTGACATCAGGTGCTTCTATCATGTTCAGCACAGATAGTTTAGCTCCTTCAGGGCCAAGTTTTGGACTGAGTCAACAGCTTTTCTCAGCACGCATTGGGCCTAATGTTCCTATGCACGCCAAGAAAAGCTGTCAACCTGGGATATTCTCTATGGAACTATAGGCATACTGGTACTTGAATGAAAGGTATTTTTACCTGGAATACAAACCTGGGATCCTAATAATAATTCAGACTAGTCTGACTTAATCAGATCGACTTTAGTCATGACTGGCACTGAAAAGAGTTAATAATGACGCCATGTTCTACCTGCACATCTTTTTCTTGGTCTTTTTTCTTGAGGAATGAGATGACATCGATTGTGTCTTTTTCTGTCTGATGCATCTGAGTTGTGAGGGCTTCATTCTCCAACAACAGTTTCCTGGCATTTTCCCTGAAAATAACAATGAAATATGGAATTATTAAATATTTTTCCCCTCATTGGCCAGACACACTTCAAAATTGTAAGAGAAGTACACATAAATTGTATTTCATCACATGTACTGTTTATTAAGTTCTTGAATTTTACCATTGTGTGTTTTATCATTGATGTGTGTGTATATATATATATATATATATATATATATATATATATATATATATATATATATATATATATATTATATGTTATATATAGACATGTACATGTATGTTTATTTGGAGGGCACTTTGAAAATAAGCCTTGGGCTGAAAGGTTTGACTTTCCTTTTGAAAAATAAAGCTTTTACTTATTTACAAAGCTGATTTGCTGTAGATGTACCATTTAACTATGCCTATTTGAATAACATTTTGCCAGCTTGCTTTACCTGATATGTTTTACTTATAAAAAATATTCAGCAATTTATACCTTTTTAGTCATTGGTGAAATTTAATATCAGCAAGTGGTAAAAAAGTATTTTTTTTTAAATCATGTCCTGATGTGATGCTTTCAAATTGATCCAGACAACATTTAAAAAAAAAAATAACCATTAATTTACTTGTTTTTCAAAACCTGTTTTTAAAAACCCACTTTAACCGTTTCCTCCTCGAGCCAACCAAAACCGCTCGGTGATCAAATGTCGTCTGCTTCAATATTTTTACTAGTTTAAACTGTTATGAAAAACAACTTGGAAGAAGCTGTAGAGGAGTCATATCAAGATAACATACCTCAGGTCAACAACTTTCCTTGGCATAGGTTGGGTGCAAGTACCCAAATAACATGAAAGTTACTCATTTGAAGTCTTAAATTTAGTCTTAATTGAACAGGGAATGGTTAAACAATAATCACTGATGGCCCTATCACTGTTTGTATTAAAATAATTTCTGAAATGATAAAATAGATAGATCAATAAAGAACAATGAGAAAATATCAGTGACAAGTGCTTTCCAACACAGCTACATACGCTTCTTCATTGGTACAGACCTATATTCCTGTCGAGACTGCTCCGTGACCTCCAGTCTGGTTTCCCACATCTTGGAATTGGCCACAGACATGGCCTTGATACTCTCATTCTTCTTGGCTTTCTTTGCACCCTTCTTCCTGCAAAACAAAATCAAGAATGTAACCTCCTATTACAAAACTATATTTACATTGATCATGTTGACAGAAAGGAAAGTGTACATCTGAAATATATGTTTGTATTTCTTTTCAGATCATGATCATGTACTACAGTACATGTAATGCAGAGTGTGTTGATATACCATGCACTGGCAGGGAACTTCTGCTCGTTATCCCCTTTTTATATACACAAATAAATGTTTCATCTCAATTAAGTTGGAAATTTGCAGAAAAACAGGCTGTACCTTGCTGTGTGTACCTGATTAACTGACTAAGTATAGTCTGACACTCATAAGGCAATAATGAATAATACTATTTAGCCTTATTACACGCCTACACTGTAAAACCTGACGTCAAATACCAACCCTACATATGACCAAGTAGCGGTCACTCAAGACATGTAGTCTTACCTAGGAGGTAAAGAAAAATACGGAAAGTACTCAGCAAAGTATCCTGAAAAGGTTGGTCTCTAATGGCGGGTGGTGTCCAATGTGAGTGGTCTGTCAAAACAGGGGCCACTGTACTAGACACTTTACCATATTGTCACTTTAAACCACCACCAATTAACACTGTGGGGTGCTCATAATAACACGCTAAAAGAAGTTTCAAAGCAAAGCACTCTCATTGTTTCCTTCCACATTAGCTAAATGATAAAATCTCTGAAATTGTTTTCCTCCATTATATGTAGGTTTTGCTGCATTATTGACATTACATGTGCAGTTAACATACTTAAACAACAGTATTTTTTCTAATGAATGAAACAGACCAAATTGCTAGACTATATGCATATGCACAAATACAAGAAGATACAGTGGTACCTGCTATTTAAGACCATCTCTACAAGTCAGCAATAAGAGGCCTCATATTACAGGCAGTCTTAATTAACTTCAAGGATTAAAAAAGTAAATTTATAAGAAAAAGAGACTACAGTGTCATGAGAGGTGGACTTTAGGGCATGTACCACTATACATGTTCTACAAATAATTTGCACTAATCGTGAAATATTTTGCACTAATTGTGAAAAGTGGCTGTACAGCAGACTGGAATAGCAAAAATGCAGTGGATGGTAACTACAGTTAACCATCAAAGTGCTAATCACTGCTATAGTCATTTTCTCATCACCGTTAAACATATAATGGTCAAAAGATTCAAATTCCTCATGAAGATACCTTCCATCCAAATACCAGCAGTCTAAAGCAAAAAGTAGTCTTTGTCAACAGATTTTTTCTCAGGACACTTTGCACGCAAAGTATCTCAAGAAAAGCTGTTAACTCAATCTTAAATCAGCACTTTAAGGGTTAACTATACTATACATCCTTTTTCTGGAATCAGTAAACAAAATATACAAATGATACAGAGACATGTGATTGTGCTGACTACTGTGTTTAACCCTTCAGCTATTGACACCATGTCACCTTGACCACATCTACAGCCAGGCATTGACCCATTGAAGATTGACTTCACTTTGCACGTGGTTGATAGTTGTCGTTGATAGCTCACTTCTTATTGGTTATTTTTCTGCATGAAGCCATTGGACAGCACCTTTTACAGCAAGATTGCTTCACAATGTGCATAATTACAGTATATCATGTCACAAATTTGGCTACATAGCATGCACAGAATGCATGATAGTTGATCAGTATGTGGGTAACTGATATGCATGTCACAGTTACCCTGTAATTTTATAAAGCAGTCTACGCCTCAATTTTGTTAAAATCTGGTAAAAAAGATTAAATTCACAAACAGGAATATATCTTCCAAGAAGTAGGTCACAACTGCTCTAAATTAGGTGTAAGGCACTTGTGAAATATCAAATGCTCAACAACAGAATCACGACATTATTATGATGTGAGGATAGCTTGGAGAGCCATAAGTGGATTTTTCATATTTTGTTTCACAATATTCGGTCAAAATGACTGAACTTTGTTTCTGATGGCCATATGTCCTTCAATAGTTTGCAATCAAGTATTATGAAAAATTCAAATATCTATATCAACAAGCTTTTTGTATCTATAGGATTCCATTTCATTAAAATTAAATGAAGACATTTGAGCTATGAGGAAAAATGCATCTTGAATAAGTAGCTCATAAGAGGAGAAAAGTAGGTTACAAGGTCACAGACACCAGTAAAATATACATGTATGATGCGGAACTTTAGTTTGAGCATATTTTTATGATGCAAGACATTTTACAGACCCAGCGGCCACAAAACCAAATAGCCAGAAAAATTCAATTGCATACACATAACTAATTAGATCTCTGTAATGGATTTATAGGTAAAAGTGACACAGAAATTGAATCTATCTTATCCTCATGAGGTCATATGTTGTATTTAAAATTTAAACAAAATACGTCCCAGCACTCTTGAGATGTCATCATACTAAATATTGATTGGATGGAAGGATGGACAGACAATTGACCCAAAAACTTGTTGCCTCAGGATCCTATATGGAGCCTTAAACAATTCAAGTTAGATCATTGGCTCAATCAACTCAATGTTTCACAGTCAGACAATATTAAAAGTAATCAACATGGAAAATGTTGAAGAGTTGATGTCATACAATTTTTCAGAAGTGCGCCTTTGGTGGACTGCCAGTCTTTTATGAACCATTTTATATATTTTGTACTTCATAGGGTACAGGAATAATATATAATAATTAAACAGTTTATAGTTTGTCTTTTAAACAATGCTCCATTTACTTTCATGTTTATAAACGCACTGAGACAGGTATGTCAAGCAGGGAAAAAAAGTGCTTGACCTTATCTTTACCTGCTACTCTTGTATGACAATATACACAACTGGATGGCTGCGTGAACAGCCCGTGCTCAGCTGACATATTAAAGCTTGTCCCAAAAAAATCAAGGTTGCAACTGAATGGACCTGGCTGAGCTTTAGCTGAGTGCACATGGCAGTTTAGAAGTATGTCTAAAACGGACAATTGAGCCTCCTAAAAGCTCAGTCTGACTAGCAAGTCAGCTGAGCTAAAAATTTCAGTGCCATCTGGTGAACAAATTAAGAACTAAGAGTTCCTAGGAGTGTTCCTGTGTGATATGAAAGCAACTAAGTAAGCAGTTTTAGAGAAGATTTTTTAGGAATTGCCCAACTAAAGAACCAAAAAATTCATAGAAAATCCAAATTGTACTGAAGCATGACCGTTTGAACAAACTTGGTTGAGACCCACCCAAAGTACATTACCGCCAAATTTGAAGTCAATCTGGTAGATGGTTTCAGAGAAGAAGTTATAAATGTTAGCATTAGATTGACTTACATATATAGTAATCGATAGGAAAGGTGCATTTACCCATAGGTACCAGAATTTAAAAAATTGTTAAAAATCAAGAATCCACAGCAGTGCCACCTGGTAAACACCTTTGTTTGATCCTTTCACAACACACATATCCACCAAGTTTCAGCTTAATCTGAGTTATGGTTCTTCTGGAGAAGTAAAAAATAGCAAAAACACACAAAAAATAATAAAAAAAAATAGGGGAAAAAATTGCAGTGCCGCCTGGCGAACAAATTAAGAACTAGGAGTGTTCCTGTGAGATATCGAAGCAATTGGGTGAGTGGTTTTAGAGAATTTTTTTTAATATTTGCCCAACAAAAGAAGAAAAAATGCATAAAAAAAATCCAAAAAATCACTGAAGCGTGACCATTTGAACAAACTTGGTAGAGACCATCCAAGGTGCATTGCCACCAAGTTTGAGGTTAATCTGGCTGACCATTTTGGAGAAGTCAAAAATGTAAATTGTGAATGGACAACAGACAAAGAGTGATGGCAAAAGCTCTGCTGGCTGCCAGCTGCACTAATAACCTTTTCAATTCTACAAATACCAATATAAGATTTTATGAAAGTTTCTTGTGCATTTCAATTTTGTTGATTCTTCTTTTTCCTAATGCTGTGAATCATGCATCATGCGATCATCATTGTAGGTGTCCCTGATTGTGTGAAACTGAAAATTAGGAAAATATCCATGCAGTTGTTAACTCCTTGCTACTCACAAAGACGCTGTACTTGTGGGTGAAAAGCTGGGACCCCGAGTTGAGGCAAAACAGTTGTACAGTGAGGGCAATACAGAAGCCCCCGCCACATCTCCTTCCATACTGTAGTCTGTCTTTCAGCAGTCACAGCTATGCACGTCTTTGGTCACAACAATGTACAAGAAGTGACAATAAATGTGTTTCCAATCCTGTGGTATTGTATTTAGAAAGGCTCTGTCTACCTACTTGTTTTTAATGTGTTTATTATTCAGTTCTATGTGTCATCTGCATGCTTATACATGTACTGTCAATTCACATAATTTCCCAGTATATTCAGTTTTGCTCATTTCACCCCTGGCAACAAACCATGAAGATAAAATCACAATAAAATAGTATTTTAACATTGGAACTATATCAAAAATCTCTACCCTCAAAAATAATTACACTTACAGTATAGTGCTCCCTCTTTATAACACCCCTCAATGCAAGGCAGTTTCTGATATAACACAGGAGATACCATGGCTCCCACTGAAATAGTTTTCCCATTACTTCTATGTTAAAAGTCCCTCTGTTATAAGGCGGTTTTGCTATAACACAGTATACCCTGTGGACCCCCAACACCAGCGTTATAAAGGGGGAGCACGGTACATGTCAACTGACTTACTAATTTTCCACAGCAACCAACATCATAATTTTGTTCTTTTGTGCTGACCTTTTCTCCACCAAACTAACTACATGTCAAATGTCGTGAACTTCACCTCTTATAGGCTGGTAAGTTTTTCATTAACAACAGAGCAAGAACAATTTTCATGATTCCACATGTCATATATATATACATGCTGTGCTAAATTACATTCTTGCCAGCATCAAAAGGCATTTACAAACAAAATAGATCTATAACTGTATTCAGGATATGTTTATTGACCCATTAAAAATCCATAGGTTAAAAAAAATGTCACATATAATTGTCCTTGTTTATGGTTTTACCAATTGGAAGCATATCATGTTACAAAACTCATTCGCTTTCACTCATTTGTGCTCAAACATGATCTCATATTTTCAGTAAAGAGAATGTCAATAAAAAAATACAATATGATTATCTACATTTGTATTATAAATTTTAAAAAAACAACAACAAAAAAACATGAAGCAGATTTTTAAGTTGTCCCCAGGACAAATGCAGTTTGAAAATCACTTCTCCCAATGAAAATTCAGTTGCACAAGACAATGGAAACATTTGTGCCCTGAACAGACACCACTTTGGATGAAAATTGTAAATGAGACCTAAACTTTGTTTTCTTCTTTCAAGTGTCCTCATGCAATTTCAAAGCATTGGCCAAGAAGTTTGCCAAAACATATACAAAATGATTGATAGAAAATAGAAAAACAAATCTTTGCAATATGACCATATAAAAAAAAAAAAAAAAAGTTAGTAGAGATCCACTGAAGGTACATCCCCATCAAGTTTGATGCAAATCTGGTACACGGTTTTGGACAAGCAGTTAAAATGTGAATTATCATTGCAAACCCCATACTGACTTACATAATGATCAACAAGATATGTATGCACTAAACAATATGCACCCAAATTGCAAGAAAAAAAAAGTTAAAAAGCTGGGATCTACAGCAAGCATCATCTGGTAATCACCTTTGTTTGATTTCCACCAATACTCTGAGAGATGGTGTTCAAGATGTTGAACATAGCAATACTTTATAATTTTGTTCAAATCACGGCACCACTTCTTGAACAAATTAAGGTCACCAGGTTCCCACAAGGGTTCCAGTGTAACTTTAAAGCAATTGGCCATGTGGTTTCTGAGATGCTTTTTCAAAAGATTTTACCTTTTGCCAAAAAATGAACGATAAATATCTCAAGGGATTTCAGAAGTGGAGACAGGCCAGTTATATGGGACTAGGATGAAGGCTGGTATGACTGCATTTCTTTGAAAATCTCATTTCATGTTTCCTTTGAAACCTTGAAATGTGAACCCCTACTTATGCAGAGGCCTAGTCCATTGGAGAGCTGAGGCAATTTTTGGTCACTTAAGCATTAATTCTTATGTTACCTAAAGAATTTGTTTGGCATGTAGTCCGATTCTTTGGTTGTGCCTTCTGGCAGGACTAATCTGTTGGAATGCTGATGGAAGTCATGTCCAGCATTCCAATTAGGGACCACTCATGTTAGAGGAAATGTGCATAGCAGCAATTTTGGCATGACAGATGCAGTTTTCCGTCAGCAGTATAATGTGTCAAAAAGGTAATGGGTGAATTTATTTGTGTCAATTTTGTGTCAAGACTGTGAAATACACCTCATTCTAATTTTGTGTGTGCATAAGTTTAAGCACATCATGTCTCTTTAGTGGTTACAACCTTGCTGTTAAAATCAAAACAACAGTGCTCACAAAAAATGGACAGACATAAGACAACAGTATAATTGATGAAAAAAAAAGGAATAATTTCATTGAAACAACCTTACCCATGAGAAGGAATGCTGCTACCTAACCCAGCATGAGACCAACAGATCAAATGATGTCACACACAGCCACAGGGTGACAGCTAGGTCAATCTGCATGACCTGACTGAAAACTGCCTCCACTGCCCTATGGCTGTTATAGTTTGTTTCCAGGTTTTGCCTATATTGTAAACGAGTTTGTAAAACAAAGTTCCTACAAAGGCAGGTTCTCATATACAGCACAAGGTGCCAGTGAGTGACAGAGGTTTACATCCATTTAAAACATACACTGTTCAGGAGACAACATTGAGACCCTTTAAAATACATTTCCTGTTTCTCATCACTGCTCACCCATACATTTTTAATCTACAAATTCAATTTTGTTCAGTCAGTTAAGTCAAACTGGATGTTTTGTCTACTTGATAACTTCTTTAACTGTTTCACTGCCAAGCTTCAGACTGATTCAACAGTTTTCCCTGGTGCACTGGGGCGCGTTTAAACAAACAAACACAAAAACTTTTCATGCTTTTGAGGATAAAACAAAACAAAAACATAAAGTTGTACCATCTACCCTACCTTAGAATAATGAGTTACAGGAAATTTATTTTATAGTCCCTGCAAAGGTATAACTCTATTTTAGGGGTGCAAAAACTCCAAATATTGGCACAAAAATTTATGTCAAGATGACCAAGATGTCTTCATCCAATGAGAAACAAGATTACATTTATAAACTACCAATCTTGGACAAAGACACATTTATGCCAGCTCAAGACATAGAAGTAATAAAAACGACACAAAGGTAATAGCACTCCAAGTGCGACTGGTTTTGACCCCGTGTGGGGCTCGTCAGGCACTGAAAATTTAACGGCTGCTAACGCTGTATTAATAGTAACGTAAACAGGGGTTGTTACGTTCTATTTTGCAGTGACAGAAGCTACGTAGCTCCAACTGAGTTTTATGACATCATAAAGTGGACATTGTGACCACTCATCTGTTCTTGGCCATCTCAGTGGGTTCTAGTGATGGTCTATGTCCAGTACATTGATGAATAAAGCTGGGGTAGGAAATGGGCGGGTCATAGAAGCCTTGATGCTAATGCTTGAAGTGACTACCTCTAGAGGTTCACAGGATGCCATGGGTTTACTTATATGCATACAGTGCGAAAATCTTGGCGCAGGTAGGAATGTTGCCAATTTAATAGGAACACTTCTTTACTGGGAGTTGTACACCTGAAATGGAGTTTTATCCCTGAAAATGGCACATGGATGCAAGATGTCCAAAATTTGTGCAGCAGCTTGTGCACCCACAGGGTCAACCAGCAGAATGGTTGTCATCATAGTCTGGTTAACAAGAACCAAGTCATACTGACTGCCAAAGTCAATGTCCACTGAAAATGCTGATTAGGGTTAGAAGGGAACAAACAAAAATCAGTGTGAATGAATGTGAAGAATATGATGACAACCATTCTGCTGGTTGCTCCTGTGTATGCACCTATGCCTTATGCATGTACACATTGCGCAAAGGCCAAAGCGGCAATGGGCCTAGATATATTGCACAAATAAACTGGACTTTCACCGTTTCAGTGACTGAAACATATGTCACTACCCCTACGTATTACAAATTTCATATGCCTTAGGTATCACCAGACCATGACCTGTGACAAGTGAAGTGTCAGAGCCAGACAATGACATTTTGTCAGAATATAAATACAACATTTGATTCAACAATATGTCACTTGTTCAACATTGTTTCGACAATAATCCCTTATGAATAATCCAACTCACCCTTTCTTTCCCTTCCCCTTCCCTTTTTTGCCCTTCTTCGGCATTTTTGTTGACTTGTTCGATCCTCCTTGGCCTGAAAGTTTCCAACAAGATTGTTTTCAAATGAAAGTTGAAACCCCAGGCCGTCAATATGGCCGTCCTGTTTGAGTGTTGCGTGGAAACCTTTCTCGTGTACTCTCGTTATGCACTGTGGTAGTTTTCGTCAAAATTTATCGATTAGAAAAAGAATTAATCCCTCCTTGTCATTATTTATTGAAATTTAAACAGAACAGCTATACGTGAGGAGAGAGAATTGTCGCTGTCCCTTCTTGTTTGGCGATACCAAAACATTGTCGCACTTTGATATCACATGATCACACACACGAGATGTCATGCACGGGTCAACATGGCGGCCTAGATGTACACGCAGACACCATCGTTGCATCGATTTTCCATTCATCGTCGACAAATTTAATGCAACAGGATGTGTATGCTAGGATTCATAGGCAAGGTGATTGTTGACATTAATTCTTTTGAACTAGCTGCCAATTGACCCGGAGATTTTTTTCTTTTTTTTTTTTTTCGGAAAATCGAGGCCCCCGTCACTCAGTCATGGGTGACACTTGACAAGTGACTTGTAATTTGTATTATTAGACGTTACTTCAAACTTGCCTGGTCAGTCATTCGCTCATTGGTTTCATGAGCTGTGGGTCATTGCGTTTTAGCAAAGAAACGGAAAGGTGAACAGGCGAAGGTAAGTTCGCAGCGCTTGGTGGACTGGTTAGCCTGGCTGCGGCCCTGTTAACTGAGGTTACGCTGGAGTGTCACATTGCCACGGCGGTTTTGGCCTCTTCAGACTTCATTCAAATGGAGCTGCCATTCTATGGCAGCTCCCTGATTCAACTCGATCATCCTAACGTGGTCGTGTTGCGATTAGCCCCAGGGGACCTCCCCACGCTTAGGGTTAGCCTAAGCCAACAGAGCTTGGGGAGTTCCCTTGGGGCTATGTTGCGATATGCTAAGTTAGGCCTACTGACATACTGTTTAAAGTCCGTGTTCTTGTAAAAAACGTCCATCCCATATCCTAATGGTAGTGAGTTAATGTTCTTGCAATGGAACAATTTTTGGTTTCAGCATGACATCACAGGCACTGACCTACAAATCTCTACTCGGTGGATACAAGTGTGGATTCCCATTCATTCCCATGTTAAATAGGCCTTTTTTGGATGCAAATCCCTCAGAGCTGGACTACGATTTTGAGTTGAAAATCACTGATGCTTTTAAACTATACTCTGCTCTATTAGTACATGGGGTTTAATAAAAATATGACGTTTGGAAACTGTACTTTTGACTCTTGTGGTCCAGCATGTTTTACATAGAATATATAGGTTGCTACGGGCTTGTTTGACCCTACTTCTTGTTGTCAATGCATGCTGTTCACGCCTTTTGATTCGCTGAGTGCCTTAAGTGCCAGGATGGTGAATCCAAGAATTTGACTTTTTCCTCAGCTCAGGGTATTCTCGGATCCGCACATCCAGGAGTTTTAGTTTACCCGCCAGCATTTGCTGGTGAATCTCCTTGAAAGGCCTGAAAGCGTCTGTGGATACCAAATCAATGTATGCGAAAGTTTAGCCCCAAGGGACCTCCCCACGCTCTGTAAGCTTGCGGGTGGCAAGCTTACAGAGTGTGGGTAGGTCCTTAGTTAAACATTACCCAAACCAGCGCTAAAACCCCAAGTTATGATTGTCAAAATCTCTCCCAAGTTTTTATTCAGCAGCAGAATTTGGCAAAATGATGCTGCCTTCAGAGTTTTTTTGTTGATTTGTGGTTGACAACATCGCTACAATTAAGGACAAAATATATATATATATATATATGTACATATAGTACTAAAGCTGCCCGCATATTGCATTTTAGTCCTGTAGGATACTACAGTGTCTTTCAAGAGACATACCAACACCAAACTGAGGGAGGGTACTGAAACTGTCCAATTAGAACACCTGTATAATGTTTCACAAGCAACAGCCAATATCTTCCCAAGGGAAATACAATCTCCCCATTAAAATAACATTGAAAGTCAGTATATATCTCTCACATTGTATATTTGCGGATACAGCGACTCTAATGACGTTATGCGCCATGACATCACTCCCGTTGCAAGGGTGAGAATAGTGTAGGCCTATTTCTGCTGGAAGGGGAGGTGGGCTTTTCTCACACAAAATTATGAACTAGAAATTGTATATTTTGGCTACTGATTTGGAACATGTTGGTATGTAATATCTTACATGATCCCAGGAAAAGCTGCATTTGCCTTTTTCATCTAATTATGGTACACACAATTACCATACAAAGATAATCTCATGGCTAAGTCAGTCTCCTACCCTGTACAGGTCCCCCTTGAGCTGCACCCTTCGGATCTCGGGAGTGTACAGGCTCTGTAGGACACTGATTTAGCCATGGGATAACCTCTAAATTTGCATGTATACACATATGTACGTATATACACACATTTATAATTATACACTATAACAATACCAACACAGGGATGGACCTTAGCCTTGAAAAAATTTGTAGCCAAATGGGGAAGTAAAACTAATTGCTGCAGAATCTGACAAGATTCTTATGTAATTCATGAAGAAAATAAATAAGGCTTTTACAAATTTGTTTTGCCAGCTCAAAAGAAACAGTAACATTTGGTTTATTGACTAATGGCGCCAGCAGTCCAGCCTCAAAAAATATTTACTTTATCTCTTTTATATATATTTATAGGTTATCACATGGTTGGTAGCTGTATTGGCCCCCGTGCCCCCGTATCATCATGAGACCAAAGGTCTCGTGACAATATGGATGCGAGAGGCTGATATAGGGGTGATACAGCTACAACCATGTGATACCCTTTATATTTCCTTCGCTGTAAATAGGCCTAGGCTATCAGGGCTCGACAATTCACGTGTCCGATTGCCTGGGACAAGCCATATTTAATCGCGGGCAAGTTAAATTTAATATGTACTTGCCCGGTCGGGCAATCAACTTTTTTTTCACTGGGAACTCTTTTCCTCAAGTTTTCATGACACAGTTACCAGTTGCGGTTGTTTGCAAGGCTGCCAAGGGGGCGGCAGAAGGTGACGATAATCCGTTGTATGCTGAAGAACTATGGGGGGTCAAATCACTTAAAAAAATCAGAGCTTTCGCTGCATGGGCGTGGGGCGCCACTAGGTGATAATAATCGCTAATTGGTAAACATTCCAAGCTTAAACAATTACTTGGTCAGTGGTTGTATTCATCAGAAATTTATTTCTGTCAGCACAAGCAGATATTTCACTTGTATACACACTGTTGCGATATCAAAGGTACCGGCAGTTATTGGCTTGGTGAGCAGGGTCACACTACTCACCATCAGTGTGATCTACCCCAACGATGTCAAAGCAGTTTCAAAAAATAATAAAATTTGCATAGCGAATTTATCTGCAAATTAACATCAAATGCCATTTATAGGTGGGTTCTAACAGTGTTGGGAAAAAAAGATAATCTATAGGTGCCGTGAGATGACTTTCCGGGCAAAAACAGCACATAACTGTCGGACACAGGCAAGTGACAGCGTGGAGTGGATCTGCGTTGAACTGACCCAGTCTTACGGACTGATTTGTGACTCCAAATAATTGTTGCAATAAACACTGGAATCTTTGTTTTTGCATGCTGCAATATAAACAAAGCTTCCCGTTTGTGTGTTCACTCCGTAAATTACAGCAGATTCACACATATTCGTTGGGCGGAAGCCATGATGAAAACACTGTAACACGAGCACTTAGAGACATGCTGTTTGTACAGTGGAGAACAAGAGATGGGCAGTGTAAAAGCTTAAAACAAGTAAGGGACATGGCAGAGAGTGATATGTTAGCATGGATACTAGGATTGAAGGGAGATTTTCCATAAAGTAGAGTAGGTTTAGAGTCAGTGAAAGGCTTCTTGGTGCAGTGCTGGGAGAGTGGAAATAATATCTTAGGATTAGTCAGTGAAGAGAAAAGAGGGCAAACTTAGAAGGGAAGGGAGAAGGTAGCCCTTATTAGGGTTCCCATGAACCTGCTAGGTGGCATCATCAGCAGGGGCTGTGGGCATATCGAGCGCAAAGTTGTGACAGTGGGATAGGGCTGAGTGGGTGGGTTTGTTTTTTTTTTGTTTTTTTTTGTTAATAAAGGCCACCTGATTAACTAGTCAGGACCATGGCAAAGAAGCGGAGTGCCACAGAATATTATTCTCACGAGCCATGATTGCCTTATTTTTGCATGTGACTTAATTGACCAATCAGGTGATGTGTTGTGTGTCAGACCATATGGCCAAAGCAGCTGTTTGTGTACAGTTGCAGGAAAGATATTGACAGTGCGCACACTCAATTTCTGATTTAAAATGTCAAAATTTTCGTTTGAATTTGATTTAAGAACACCGTTTATTGCGAGGAACTTGCCAATACTGTATACGCAAATTTACTGCAATGTACCAATAGCATTCATGGTAGGTATGCAAACGATATGCATCCCATCACGGCATCAGAGGCAGCGACAAAGGATCCTGAAACCAATGCAACTATTTAATCTTTAAGTTTACCCGGGATATGGACTCCTATAGTCCCAGAAATTACTTTTTTTTTTTCATTGTTAGTCACCCAATGCAAATAGCTTACTTTTCAATTTGCATTTTTATATTTTGCAAGTTTCACTGTTATAATAGTAGTTGCTAGAATCATTGTAAAATTTGGCAAATACATTTAAGGATAAATTGTTTATGTAGGCCTTTGTCTAGGCGTTAGCATTGATAGCAAAAAAATGTGTATAGAAGTTATATTAGGACAAGTGGGTTTTGCGTACGGGCAAATGGATTTTGAAATCTACTTGCCCTGCGGACAAGTGATTTTTAAAAAAATTGTCTAGCCCTGACTATGGAATGCCGATCCACAGTCCCAGGGTAGCCAGCCTCACCCAGATATCGTTCAATACTTTTAAATTTGGACAAAAGAGAGCCAGGCTCATAATCCTATCACCCCTGGTGAGTAGGTATTCAGTTCCTGTACAGCCAATCAGAGAGCAGTATTCTCACAGACCCCCTAATTATAAATTCATAAATATTAACCTTGTGGCAATCCATCTTCAGGTTGATATTTATGAATTTATAATTAGGAGGTGTGTGTGAAACCTGTACTCTGATTGGCTGTACAGGAACTGAATGCCTAGTAACCATTTTGAAGGTGATATTTACGAATTTATAATTAGGAACTTGTGGCTGCTCACATCTAATTGGTTATACAAGGAAAAAAAAACATATATGCTGATTTTAGCCTCATTTTGTGCCACCTTGCTCTGAAATACCAAAGTTCATGCTTCTATACCAACCCAATAAACAATAATGATGACCAGGGTTGTATTTACACCAGATTGTAATATACATATATATATTTGCGATATACAATGTAATGTTAACTTAGCATGTAACTGATAGATGCCATTTTACTATGCATGTTGAAAAGTAATGGGTAAGTCTTTGTCACTGTTATCATCCCCATAATCACAATTTATATTGTTACCATCATCAGTGTGACTATCAGTGTGCTCCTCCTCCTTGTCATCATAACTGACCATCATCATCATCACTATAGCCTTCATCACTTTTTTGTCACCATGACCATCATTGTCACCATCATCACCATGACCATCATGATTTTTGTCAGTATTGTCATCCACATTATTATCACTGTGATCATCATCATCATTATCACTGATTGTTGTTTCATCTCCATTTTCAGTGTGCTCACCCAAGAGTTCAGGTGGCAAAGTGACACATACATACTTGCTAGCTTTGGGTAACACAGCATGATAATGTACCCCTGTATTTGAAATGGAAATATATGGTACTGGTGGGATAGTGGAAGTTCTTTTAGTTTACAGTGGACAATTTTTTTTTTCCATTGGAAAGTTCCACAATCCATGTGTTGACAAAACACATACACTGGACCTAATAATGTTGCAATGACATATATTTCTACATCTGATCCCCAACTGGTAATTTTGCCACCTGTGTTGCAAGTGATGATCAAGATTGTCCACATAGGCAAATAAGGTATCTCTGTGACTCCTTGTGGATTGACTGGTTCTGAAACAAAGTACTGAATGTAGTGCTTCCATTTGGAACAAGAAAGTATGAATTGCCCTAAAAATAATTGATATCACCTGCAACACGGAAAATAACTGTATCTTCTTTCAACATAGATGGTGAAAATATATGCCGCTGGTCATATTTTTTCTTACCAGCAGTGACCGGTACAGGTGTCAAACAGTATGGCGAGAGATACCTGCATGTCTATAATTCATGGTTGAAACATGCACACACACACATGTTTTAAAAAAGTGTCAAAGCTGTACAAGAATCAGTTTATAGAAAATAAAAATATAATGAAATATAGTGAAAGTTGCCAGATTTTATTTGTTAATCAGTCTTAGACTATATTATGTTCTTTAATAGGGGTGATCTGGGTTGGTTTGATTTCTTGACACACATCCTTTTGTTCCCATGATGCATGTTTGTGACACCTACCAACCCATGCCATTTGAGGTCAGGTGGGTCAGCAAAGCCCATTACATTAGAGTGAACCTAAAAGTTTCACCCTGCATATGGGGACAATTTTTGGAATTATCATCTTCTAATCTAGCTGAAGTGCATATTATTGTCTTTCAAATATACCCAGGTGTGATAAAATGAAAGTTTAATGCTTATTTGGCAACATATAGAGAGGTTAAATTTATGTCTGCTAGTTCCCCGTGTTAATCTATGGAGAAAAAGTGAGGGTCATGGAAAGTGACCCCAAGATGGAGGTGGTCAACCATGAACAGAATGGGCAGCACCACCTTTAGGTGAATTTAGAACTAACTCAAATATAGATTATTATTTGAAAAATACAAATTGCAAGAAAATGTCCTTCGCAAATTTAATAGAGGTGTGAAAAATGCAAAAATGTCAATGAGGAAGTAATGGATTATGGCTGTTTGAGTTCTGGGATATGGGTGATAAAAGTGAAACATTTGTGATCTTTGGTTTTCAGTATTAATCATGAAACAAGTGCATGGCACAAAATTATTGACTTCTATTTCATGTTGGCCTATACTCATGATACTGCTGTAAAAGCTTCTGAATTATAACTCAACACAGTGTGGAAAAAATCGATTGGGGAATACTATTTGGATATTTTTAGTTCAGCAAAAATGTGAAAAAATAACTACAGAATGTTAGGCTTTCAGCAACCGTCCCCTTCCCCACTCCCTCAACAGCAGTTAATTCAGACAAGACACGCTTTGTCCTACTTGAATTTGAATTTCACTCCGTAACCTTCCACTCTGGTAACAACTTGAGACAACTTTCATGCTGGGAAAGAAGGCACTTTCAGGAAGTAACTGCAGTATCGTTTGCTAGAGCTGAGCTGTGACCTGATGGTGCAGAGAGGGACCCATGATATAGGCCAAGAGGATCCCCAAGGGGATTTTAGTGATGCATGTTTGTCAATATTCAATACCTGTGAGCTGAAAGAGTGTTTATCTTTTCTCTGTAAACAGTGAAAACTTTAAGAAAAGCATGACCGAGATTTTTTATATGTAATTTCATTACTCCTTGAAGTGCATTTATTTCATCTGGTGAAATGCAATAATCCCGATGGGAAGCCTCTCGCCTCTGGTTTCTGCAATCGCATATGTGACGTTGGCAATGGTGGTCACCACAATATTTTAAATGAGGTATGTGCCTAGTCTTCTGAAAGCACTCACCCAATTGCTTTGATATCACACAGGAACACTCCTAGGGACTCTTAGTTCTTAATTTGTTCACCAGCTGGTGCTGCAATTTTTTCATAATTTTTTATGATTTTTTGTGTGTTTTTGCTATTTTCAACTTCTTCTCCAGAGCTGTCACTCGGATTAAGCTGAAAATAGGTGGATATGTTCCTTGTGGGAGGGTCAAACAAAGTTGTTCACTAGGAGGCAATGCTGTGGATTCCTGATTTTTCACATTTTTTGTTCAATTTGGGTAGTTTCCGGTAAATGCACCTTTCCTATTGATTACTATGTAAGTCAATGGGTAGTCTAATGCTAATTCACAGTTTTTACTTCTCCGAAACCATCAGTCAGATTGACTTCAAACTTGGTGACAATGTACGTTCAGTGAGTACCTTGCAGATTTGTTCAAAAGGACATGTTCCATTGATTTTTGATGAATTTCTTTATTCTTTTTAGGGGGCAAATCTTATAAAATCGCAAGGGTGTATGTACATGTCAGCTGAGCACAGGACTGTTACAGTCCTGTTGTTAGGATTATTTATCTACGAAATCTGAGCAAAAAGATGGGTTATGAATAGCACCACCACACTCCCACAAATCAACACTTTTTTTTTTTTTTGCCCCCCATATATTGTCTGCGGACTGTGTGACGACATTGGCTGGGAAACCCCAGCCGAGCTGGGGGGGGGGGGGGGGGGGGAAAGAATTTCTCTTCTTGGCTCATCTGTAAAATATTTACATTTTTTGAACACTTCTTTCCAGAGTTCAGCTCTCAGGTCTTCCAGCAGGGGGGCATTCCAGCAAGAGATGCATATCAGCCCCCACTACCTCTTTATTTATGTTTCCCAAAGATTGATGAAAGTTGTCTTTCAGTTTGTTTCTAATATCACTTATTTCTCAGTTGGTGAACAAATCCTGTGGATTTACTTTTAATTTCTATATGGATGTCATGCATGATGAGTTTCCATCATTATGTAGAAATGTTGATTCCCTTTTTATGTAGAAATGCATCCAGTTACATATCCTTGAAATGTTTAACTTTAACAGTTTGAACAAGTGATCAGCCACATTCAGAAACCTGGCGTGACAGCTCATGCCAGTTGTTAGACTCACTGTCATGACAGTCATGTTACAGCTGAGATTGACATGGAGGAAAACACTCTGGCCGTGTGATTCATGCGAGACTTAAGGTTTTGTAATTCCTAATTCCAAGCCCATGATGATGTTGGCAATGTCAAACTTTGCTGAAAAATTGTTTGATTTAATAGCTGGACTTTGACAAGGGATTTTCAGGCATGTTTATGAGGAATATAGAAGTTGTTACAGTGTTGTTGGTGATGCCTGGCTCTGTGTGGCTGGTCACGTCTTGTGACTGGCTGAGCAATGCAACTAACAGGATGATGAATCGAAGAATGTTTGAAGCTCCTCAGACTTGTTGGACACTGCCTGATGGTTCCAGAGGTGAACTAGTGAACTGCATTTGAGCCTCTGGTGAAGGATTAAACAATTTAGTCCCATTCCATGATATGGTGTTTTTCCATTGAGTACAATTTTTCTCTGCTCCATTCCTCAGGGCAAGTTATTTGGACATTTACCCCCACTGCCATTCCAACTCGCTTGTCCATTCAACTCCACTTTGTGAAATTAAAATTTGGGTTTCCCCAAAGGAAAATGCTGTGAAACTAATACTTGCCATCGTTGGAATTTTAGTTATTCTGAACTAGACGACTTGCAGATAGGTGGGCTGTTGTAGTTGATACCAGAAACGAACAAAAATTTAAGAGCTGCCATTCAAGTCCTAACATACATAGGTTAGTGTTGTCTGCATGTGTGGTCAGTGTATTACTGGCACTGCCACAGTAGAAAACTCACTGGCCATGACTTTAATTATACATGTAGAAGTTTCACTCAATAGACAAATGTAGTGTGAATGTAGTTTTTGAAAATCCTCCATTTTTTTGCCTCTTACATATATAGTATTCCCCAAAACTGCCTTTTTTAACTCATCCTTAGCGTTGGACAAGTTCCTTCATGTTGTCCTGTATCACTATCATGGAAATAAAACTTGATTGTGATCACGTGATACAGATGTGCCACAGGCACAGATTGCAGGTCAAACATACGGTTAGCCTAGAGGGAAGGCCTTGATATTTGTTGTAAAGTACATGCAGTGCCATCTGATGAGGGAGGAATTACCAACTTCACAACATAGTACTTAAACTGGGCTATCCCCACATCATGACATAGTTCATGGCTGCTTCCCTACAGGCAGTGGATGTGATTTTGTAACTCCAGGGTACACAGAAACTTGTAGGATTGCCTTTGAGCAGCAAGTTTTTTTTTTTCTTCGCAAGTCATACCTGTATTCAAAGAAGGTTTAAATTATCAGCAACTAGATCTTGTTTTTATGTTGTTCTCCAGGGTACACAGAAACTTGTAAGACTGCCTTTGAGCAGGGAGTTATTATTTTTTTCTTAGCAAGTCATACCTGTACTCAAAGAAGGTTTAAATTATCAGCAACTAGAACCTGTTTTTATGTTGTTCTCCAGGGTACACAGAAACTTGTAAGACTGCCTTTGAGCAGGGAGTTATTTTTTTTTCTTAGTAAGTCATACCTGTATTCAAAGAAGGTTTAAATTATCAGCAACTTGAACTTGTTGCCATGTTATAATATCGAGGCAGCTACTTTTAGCATAATGTTCATAGAGCTAAGAAACTGCCCCTTATTGAAATAAAATATAGTACAATGTGATTCAAGAGTGCCCCTACTGCCGCAAAAAAAAAAAAAAAATGGTCTGAAATTGGAGATGGCCTTCAAAATACATACATGTGAGTTTACCAGAGAAATAGATGCTGGTGTAAAAAAAGTGTGGTTTAAGAAGACACGCAGTCTATCACAACAGGTGGTTTTTAGGAGTGGCATTAACTCCTGTAGTGCTGGTTAAGGCCATGTAGATTTACTTACCATGCCTGACCTGCATAATAACATCTATACATAGATTCATGCATGACTGATTTTTTTTTTGTTTTTTGGTTTTTTTTTGTTTTTGGTTTTTTGTTTGTTTGTTTTTTTTTTTTTGAATACTGTCTCAGACATTGTTGCCACACAGGTTGAGGGATGATTGAACATTTTAATCATTTTAGTACTTTCAGTATGTGGGCGGGAATAGACCTGTACACTTCTACAGATATTGAGAAATGATGCAGTGGTCTTTTGTAACCCAACTTTTGTTGTATTTTGGTATTATTTCTTGGGAGATCATCAATTTTTAAGTACTAAATTTGGGGGGGGGGGGAAGGGGGGTCCTGAAATTTAGTGCTCTAAGTCCTATTTCATAAATGATGATAATGTTGAAACATCCTTTAGGAATTGTAATCTGTTCTTTGTTGTGAGAAGCATAAAAATGACAGATGGATTACATGGTAATATTGATTCTGCATGCACAATGCCAGTCTGTGTACATGTTTCATTATGAGGGTTGTTTACAAGTGACTTTCAGTATTTGCAAGCTTGCATGTATAGAGAGAAAGACTGCTGAAAGGAAGAAATGATACATTGTGTGTGGTCATTCTCAGCTTGGCCTCTTTTGAAGATGAAGGGACTCAGGGATTGTGTGGTTGGCATCATGAATTTTAAGCCCAGCTAATTGGACAGTTAGCCAAACTTTTATCATTGCATTTCATGGAGTCCATCCATCCACCTCTCATACATTCCCTATTCACAAAAAGTGCTAAATATTTCAGGATTGCTTAATCCTAATTTGATCCAGATTAAAAAGATAAAGTACTCGATCAAAGTAAGATCAATTTTATAAAATGGACATGTTAATGTGAAAGTTCATATCACAGCCAAGAACATAGACTTGTTAATCCTGCAAGTTTTAATCAAATATTAGGCCATGGTTGAAGTTGAAGTTGAAGTGATTCGGGCCACATTCACATCAGTTTTAAACTAAGGATCAAATTTAGGATTAAGCCAAATTCCCTGTGAATTTCTGTCACAGATGATTGAAATTTTAAAATAAAAGACCAAAGATGTGAATAATTCATTTGTGCTGAAAGCGTTTCAAGAAACTTATTAGTGTCCACATGTCGGGATAGAAAGATGATGGTTATTGATGTGAACATACAAAGCCAGTATGGATAATTCATGCAAATAAGAAACCAAATTTTATGTTATATTTTGATGAAAATTATTACATGCAACCAACCTTGTGAAAGAATGAAGCATGAGTCAAAATACAGAACAGAATCCAAGAAAAATGCATAGACTCACCAGGTTAAACAGTAATAAGTGCTTTTACATGTGTACATACATGTATTGATAACAGATCTGTGACTTATTGATTTATCAGGTAAACAAAATTTAATGCTACCTTTAAAGGAAAATGATTGCATACAATACACCAGAATGACAGAGTAAAGCATTATCATAATTGTGGACAAAAGCAAGGAAAGAACTGTATATTTGCTCAATTTTGCATTTTTTTTATTTTTTTTTTTGCTTTTTTTTTTTTTTTTTGTTTTTTTGTTTTTTTTTTTTTTGTTTTTTGTTTTTGTTTGTTTGTTTTTTCTTTGAAATTTTGAGCAATAAACAGAATTTTGACATGGGCTTTATAGGCACTGGGTTCCTAAAAATAGTAAAATTAAAAATTCAGTTAAATGCTAAAACTGTGAAAATTCATGAGCACTAAAATACTTAGATTTACAGTAAAGGGCCCGCACAGGGACAAGGAGGTTACAAGACTGCATGTGTATGATCTTGTGTTGATGGGACATGCAGCTGTAGTGAAGGGGCTAGAACACTTTACAACAATAGAATTAGAAAATGCTAGTTTTTGTTGAATATTATATTGTGTATTCTACAATTTTCATTTAAACCCATATAAACTGTATATTTTAGGAAAGAAGACATCTTGATAAATGTAAAACCAGCAATAGATATTTTGTTACTGCTCAGTCATTAAATTTTAATTAGTTTTTGAAAGTACAATTAAATTTTTCATATTTTGAGTCGAAACAAAAAAATAGCTCAAACACATTTCCAGATAAATATTTGGTTTTAATCAAAATAGAGCACATTGGTAGCTGCAAAACCGTATCTCAAATTTTTCATAAAGGGTTAAGTTCAAATTTTAAAGCTTTTCAAATTTATGTAAAAAATTTTAAAATTTCAACAAAATTTCAATGATCTACTAAAACTTACCTATATTTAACTTCGTACCTTTTTAAATAATTGGAGATTTTTTTTTAAACACGTGCTAGCTTTAATTTGATATTACAAGCTAACTTGTATGTTATTTTCTTTTAACATGCTATTTATATTTTATGCAAATTTTGATTAAAATAAAATTTAAATAATTGTAATGGTTAAATCTGAAATTGAATAGTGAGTTTAAATTTAAACGAATGTTTTCTTTCAGAAAATATGTGCTTTTGATTATCTCGCATGAAAAACAAATGAAATAATTACATATTTCTACATGAAAGTTACAAAGTGTACTTGCCCCATAAGACTCACAATTGAACACTTCTATACTGTGTAGTATAGATCTTTGTGATGTACCTTGACTTGAAAACTACTCACAAATGTTAAGCTTTAAACACACTTTGCATGGATCACTTTGGGTAAACTCATGTACAGCAATAAAAATTTTAAGCACTTGTGCTTTTAATCGATAATGTCTTGTGTGATGTAACAGGGTTTAAACAAACAAAACAATCAACAATGGTGTTGCTGTCATTTCTGGTGTTGTGTAATTTGGGGTGAAAGAAAACATCATACTGTAAATGTCCATTACATGGGGTGTCATAACCATGAAGAATTTATGTGATCAACTTTTATGGGGAAAAAAATGAAGAAATTGTAAGTGACAGAATGTTTACTTGTACATGTATTAAGTTAGTACAACATAAGGAACAAGATAAGAGCGAGCCTTTCTATAATGCAGTGACAGTTTATACTTATATTGCATGATGTTCCTTGTGCAATGGTGAACATAAAATGGAAAGTCAACCTCTGCCCTGTACCAACTGTGGTGTAACAAGAGGGTTGACTTGTATGAGGATTATGCAGAAATGACAACTGGGCTGTTGCTGGGAATTTACATGTACATGTATTCAAGTGTAGCCAATTTGGCCAAAGTGATCAGTTTAGTTTAAACGTATTTATTTAGTGTGGATAGCCCTATAGTGCATCGAGATGACTAATACATGGGTTCTCCAGAACATGGAGACACACAGCAGGTATGTACAAGACAGATGACAGTACAGGTGTTACTAATGTATAATATCAGTGAAAACTCTGTACAAATATCAAGATTTTATTACTCATAAGATACTAGTTAAACCATTATGAAGTTGAGTTCAATATTTACCCAATAAGGAAAAGGGTGCGATACAAATAAATTTGCGTAGTCCAACCGATGATCGTTACAGTAACAAAATTCAAATGTTTCAACCAGTTTACCTTGCATCTGCCAAACCAGTTCTAGATATATTTTCAGCCAGTGAGCTGGTGTACATATTTTGATAGAAACTTAAGAAATCTGAAATTTCTTCTGCCAGTTTGTCTAATATATGATACATACGTGTATCTGTAGCCCAATTCTACATTAAGTAGCTGGTTGAAACCCAGGACAGGATTGATATTTACCCATATAGCTTAGTTTGAGATATAAGTTATCATGTTTATGTAATTGTGAATTCATCATTTCATTCCGAGTAGAGTTTTGCCAAAAAGTGTCCATAAAGTATCCTGCGGGAGAACTCTGAACAGTGTTTGCTACTGGCATTTTACAGAGGCTACAAGAAAAGTACCAGGATGTAGAAGGCCGGTTCATCAACACGTGATGGGAGGGAACCCCCTGAAAATGTTTCTTTGTACTAGACCATTGTTTGTGCTGGTTGCTGACCTTCGACCTGTTGCAATACAATACGCTCTGTGTTATGCACTTGTGAACTGAGGCATGACCCCAGAGGGTAAAGCAACCAGAGACGATCACTGCCTTGGGGTTTCGTCTAGCCTTAAAGTCTTTGCTAGAAATAGTGACCCAGATACTGTATATAAAATTTATCCAATGTTTTTAGTTTTCGTTTGTCCTCCTTGGTATGCATCATTGCTGAGACCCTCACCCCCATCCCCCCCCCCCCAAAAAAAAAGCAAAAGAAAATAATTAAACATGTGGAAAGTTATTTTACATACAGGTATATGCATCAGTCATTTTACATGGTTGTCATGTGTGTAAATGTTACTAGAGCAGTCAGACCAATAGGTGAAATAGAACTATGACTTTAGATCTTTTAGGTCATATCCTTTGAAAATTATTACCTGCTGTATGTTTGCATTATGACATTACAGTCTTGTCTGGTAATATTTTCCAAAAAATGCTTTTGATATGCATTCCAGCCGTTGGTCTTTAGCATCAAATCATATGATACGGTGACAGTTTTCACATAGATCTTGTCACCATTGTCGCAAACAACATTTTCATCAAATCTCTCACCTGTAGGTCTGTTTGAATTCTGGATTCCAAAGTTGCCTGTGGGATGTTAAAGCTATGCTTCCTTCCACAAAGCCCTGCTTTACGAGAGGCATTGTATGCAAGTAGATACAAATCAAAACAAAAAGTGGCTTGCCAATTTATCAACCAACAAAAGTATGTGGCCAACGGTTTGTTTCAAGGGTATAATGTCCCTTTGCATGGAAAATTATGTGACTTGAAAGGTATTGGCATCTACAGAAAAGTAGTCTTGTAGTTTGTGCATATGACTGTTGTTGTATTAATTCATATACTAACACAGGGCTTGTAAATATTGCAGTTGGCTGGGGATATTTTGAACTTGGCTGGGAATTGCACTAGTTAAAGATTTTAATGAAAACAAAATACATTGTAAAACCTCACCGGTTTTTACCTCAGCTGACTTATCAGTCAGCAGAGGTTATGTGGTGGTTGAGCATGTGTTGTCCATCTGGGGTTATCCACAATTGACATTTTCAAATTCTTCTCCAAAACCACTAGCCAGAGTTACTTCAAACTTGGTAGGAATGTACATTGGGTGGGTCTATCAATTGTGTTCAAATGGCCATGGTCTATTTGTGTGTGTGTGGGGGGGGGGGGGGGGGGGGGGTTGGCAAAATCTTAATCTTATCCAATCACTTCAAAATTGCATAGGAACACTACTGGGGACCCCCAGATGTTAATTTGTCAAACAGGTGGCGCTGCAATTTTTTTCCAGTTTTTTAACAATTTTTGTGTGTTAAGGCTATGTTCTACTTCTCCAAACCTGCCACTCAGATTTCTCTGAAACTTGGTTGAAGTGTAGCCTGTGTAAGGGTAAAACAGAAGTGGTGATGTTCAGAAGCCCTGATTTTAAATGAATTATACAATTAAGGTACCTGTCAATTAATGCATATAATGTATTCCTGTTGACAAGTTCTCTGCAAGTCAGTGGGGATTGCAATTGAAATTTACATTTTCCACTTCTCCAAAAGCGTCAATTAGATTCACTTCAAATGCGGTGGGTCTGTACCTTGAATTGGTCGTACTGATTTTGTTCAAATGGTAACCTTCCGCTGATTTATAGATTTGTTTATTTGTTCGTTTTGTGGTAAAATCTGAAAAAGAGTCTTCTTTTTTCCTCAAACTGCACAGCCAATTGTTTTGAAATTGCATAGGGACACTTCTAGGGAGCCCTAGACTTTTATTTGTAAAACAGGTGGTGCAATGATTTTTTTTTGTTTTTTTTTTTTTTGTTTTTTTTTTTGTTGTTGTTGCTATTTTGGACTTCTAATCTAAAACCATGGGTCAGATTGTTCTGAAACTTTGTGTAAATGTAGCTTGTGGTAGTGTAAAACAAAAATGTTCGCATGGTGATGATACTCTTCTGAATCCCTAAATTTTCACAAATTTTTCAATTCTGGTACCTGTCACTTAACGTATGCATTCCTATTGATTACCATGTAAGTCGATGGGGATTGCAATGGAACGTCACATTTTTCACCTCCTCTCCAAAATCCTCATTCTCCAGACCAAATAGGTACTGATCAGGCTTATGGGTTGAATATGAAGGTCAGCGGAGGACGGGCACTAAGCCTTTTGTGTTGTTTTGGTTGGTGGGTAAATTATTAGTTTTTAGCCCTGTTAACATTTTCAGAGGAGCCTGCAATATCTTACAGCATATGAAATGTCTGAGGCTGAGCATGCATCAGTATACTGGAATTATTCTTGCTGTTTTGGTTAAAAATACATGTCATGTAGGACATGTTGCATATGTATAGCTGGACTTCATACATTGAGATGTGCTAAAACTTACCATTTCATTGTAAGGCTTTCATTTTCAGACACATTTGTCAGAGAGTGGTAGAATTACTAGCATTTAAACTATATCCCACCCAACATGGCACTGTTGTGACATATGAGTGTGGACTTCTGTAGATGAAAAAATATATAATATTTAATATATATATATATATATATAGACATTTCAATTGTGATCTATGAACGTGTTAATTCACATTGTTTCATCTGTTACCTTGCAGGTATATACCTTAAAGTGACAACAACGAGACAACGTTAGATTGCCCAATGCTGTATGTTGGACTCTTTATTATAGCAGGGGTGATTAGTGCTATGGCCATGTCCAAGTCAAATCGCTGGCGTGGCTCGCAGATGAGAATATGGATATATGCACTTATTGGAATCATAGTATTCTTTACCGTCTTAACAAGTTATATCCGATGGACGTCCAACACAGTCTTAGACTCAAGTGGTATATATGACAGTGGAAGAGTGAATGATATCAGTTCACTGCGACCAGGAGAGACTTTCTATGGCATAATGTTCGATGCAGGCAGCACGGGGAGCAGAATACATGTATTTAAGTTTGAACAGGGAGCATCAGGTAAGACGAACAGCTGGCTGTCATATTGTGTGTGTATTATTAGGGTAGCAGTATCCATTACCGTATTCATCTTAACCCTTTCAGTGCCAAATTGTGGACTGAATCAACAGCTTTTCTCGGGTCTGCATTGGGAGCAATGCACACAGAGAAAAGCTGTTGACCTGGGGTAATATCTCTGGAACTATAGGCATACGGGTACTTAATGAAAGGTCTTTTCTATGAGGAATACTAATCTGGGATCCTAATGATAATTCAGACTTGTCTGACTTAAGTAGATCGACTTTAGACATGATTGGCACTAAAAGAGTTAATACCTGCACACTCCCTAAGAAGCGCACACCCCCATTTTTTTTTCAAAGAAAGAACCCCCAAAATATCCCGTAGTTTTCAGACGAGTGGTAGAATTTAGTATTACCGGTACGCTTAGGATCTACATTTTTGTGGATGAATTTATTTTTTTTTTGCGCACAGTGTGCTCACGAAGATGAATATGGTAATCCAATAGCTAACAGCTGCAAAAAAATCTGATTTTGGGTAATATATTGCCATCCAGATTGACTACTTATGATTCATGATTTATTGAAGTATTAAAACACATTGCTCATAAAAATTGAACTTGAATTGTTTAGAATTTAAAAAAAAAAAAGAAAATTTCATTTTGCTTGTTGTTTTGGCCAAGACCAACAGTATTTTGGCCAAAGACCTCAGAGCTGCTTCAGTTAAATGGGATACAGCCATGAAATTCTTTATGCCCTTGTAGTATATGATACACATTGACATCAAATTTTTGCACATGATAACGTTCCTCCACTTGGGTCTGGCTGGCAGGATTTTCATTGAACATGATGAGAAAATGGGGACTTTACCTTTGGTTGGTCTCTGCCAAATTTGTTCACCGTGGAGCTGAAATAATGTGTGGATGTGAAATATTATATATTATATCAAGAGAATCTTCTGCAAAAAAAAAGAAAGAAAGAAAAAATGAGTCAAGTACTTTGAAAGTATTGAGGAAAACTCTGGGACCATTTATCCTTTAACATTTTGAATTATGCATTCTAACAACTTTCATATGGATGGTCATAGTGCAATTTTGTTCTGGTGGGTTTGGGTTCTAGTTGATAACTCACAAAGGACTTGAAATACAGAACTTTGATATTCGATACAATGATGATCCTTTACATGTATCAAGGCAAGGGAATGCATTTAGGACCTTGATCTTATTGTCAAGGTCACAGGGCAGCCTTAGTCAGCAGCTGATAACTTGAGAATTATTTTAGCTAAGACTTTGATATTGTGAAAATGGACCGCTGCAAATGCTTGTATTGTGTGCCAGTGGCCTTGTCCTCAGCCAAGAATGAAACTTAAGTCAACAGCTTTCCTTGCATTTTTGGGGCAAGACACTCAAATTGTCCCGGGGAAAGTTATTGTTCTAGAGCATTTTACTAATGCACTGAAACCACAGACAAACTTGTACTTAACCCTTTCAGTGCTAAATTTTGGACAGGGTCAACAGCTTTCATCGGTGAGCATTGGCACAATCCGCCCAACATGCACCGAGAAAAGCTGTTGACCTGGGATATCTTCTCTGGAACTAGAGGCATGCTGGTGCTTGAATGAAAGGTCTTTTTTCGAGAAATACGCATCTGAGATCCTAATGATAATTCAGACTAGTCTGACTTTAGTAGGTCGACTTAAGACGTGATTGACACTGAAAGAGTGAAACATGTTGAATGAAAGGGCTTTCTATGAGGAATTTAATGCTAGAATCATTAAGGTGGCAAAGATCAAGCTCTGCACATATCAAAGTGTGCAATCTAAGTCAGTCTCCTATCTATATTTCATCTCTTAGCTAGGTATGTAAAACTGTAGTCTTTTTATAATCACAAAGATGTGGAGAATCTGCCCATATAAATAAAATTTTAACACTGCACGTTAAAAAAGCAACTGTCAATATTCAAACTTTTTTTTTTCCTAAGAAACTTTTATCAACAAGTGAAAGAGCCACAGGCCTTGTTGTCTGCTAAGCAGGCAACCCAGCTTGTAAGGACTATTTGATATAGGCCAGGGCAGGTACTTGTACATATGTACTGGCATATGCACCAGTTCGCATCACTTTTCATGTCAATGTAAAATATATTTTCACATTGTCAGAGAGTTGTCCCTGCGCATATACCAAAAACTCTGTTTTCATTTGTGTTAAACATTTCCCTGAATGACAGCTGTTTGCATTCATAATATACATATATATGTACATATGGCACGTGTAGTATGTTGTGTTATTAAAAAAATGTGTGTACAGTACATGTTTATCTGGTCCAGTTAGGGGTCGGTCACACTGTTTAGATATGGACACTCATATGTGTGGAACACCTGTTGGAGGTGCTGAGTGCAGATCAATGCTTGATGACATGTTCCAGCATTTGCTAAAGTCATGCTGCAGACCAAATTATTTATCAACAAACTTCCAGCAAACAATTGTAAAATGGGAGATTTTGTACTTTTTTTATGTTGATTTCTCTTCCGATAAAGATAAAAACTGGGTCAACCTTATTACAATACGCATATGATATTCATCACTCACAGCATGCAAAATGTACGTGGTACAATGGTGCTTTGGAAATCATTATCTTAACTGTGTGGGAGTTTGGTTGTATTTGTTTTTGTCTTTTGCATCTCCATTTCTGGGGAGGCATGAAGCTTTTGGGTTGTCTGTCTGTCTACCCAAATGTGTACATGTCCAATCACATGGTCTCTATCTGTACTGGAGAGCCTCCAGCTTAGTGCACAATCATGCTATTAGTGGATCCAGAAAAATTAAAATGTTTACAAACAATCTGTCCAAATGCCTGTTCAGTCAATATTTGGCAAATAACATCTCAAAAATGCCTGCAAATATTCTACTCAAATTTAGTTCAAAATTACCTCACAAGGATTAATAAACTGATACGATTTCTGGGTCACTGTGGGACCTATTTACCGACTTGCATCATGCAGTAGATGTCAAATCTTAAAGACTCCTGGTACTTCAAGATGACTTTTTTTTTCTCAATAGTCAGCCTATATGGGGTGTAATGCACCTCAGAGTTGATGACCTTTTTGACCTGCTGTTTGCTTCATGACTGACTTATTCAAAACACATGGTTTTGTGCATAATTTATGTTAGTCCCCCTTTTTTTTCTTTTCTTTTTTTTTAATACCCGTGGCACAAAGTGCCGAAGGGTACTGTCATCCCCTTTGTCATCCGTGCGTCTGTATAGCATAGTCCTCAAAGTGTTTACAGTGTTAAGAGGGAAAGTACCCAGGGTAAAGTATACTTAACCCACCCAGAGAATTTTCTCTAGACTGTCTTCAGTCAGAAAACCATGATCATACTCACTTTTTGCAGGATTTCTTTCTTTCTTTTTAATCTTTATCCAGTACAGTGGAAGAGGTGGCTTTCAGCTAATACCTCAGTACACTTTACCTCATAACACCTCTAGTCAACTTTATGGTGCTAAAAGTTGTATTACTATTTACCCGTTTATACCAGTGTCGGTATGGTGGAATAGTGTATGAAGTTTTAAAGTTTCAAAGGAGGTGTCCTTCCTGTCGATGTTACCGCGATATCTCAAAAAGTATTCACCGTAGCTGTACCAATTGTTTTGTCACAGAAGGACCTTATCATGGACCGGGTTCCTATCGAAAACCAGCTTCCTCTGATTATTTTTAAACTTTTTATGAAACTTTTAATGTATGGGGTCAACCCTGACAATGTTACCACAATATCAAAAAAATATTGACCGCGGCTTTACCAAATTTTTGTCAGAGATGTATCTTATGATGGACCAGAACCCTATTTAAAACCAACTTCCTTTGATTATTTTTAAACTTATAATGTATTTATTTGAAGGCTGTCTGAGTGGCGTGAACCTTGACGATGTTACCGCGATATCTCAAAAAAGACTGACCACAGCTTTACCAAATTTTTGTCAAAGATGCATCTTATGATGGACCAGGTTCCTGTGTAAAACCAGGTTCCTCTTTGTAATTTTAAACTTTTTATGAAACTTTAAAGTATTTATTTGGAGGACGTCTGAGTGGTGCACAAGGGGACAACGTTACTATATTATCTCAACAATGATCAAACGCAGCTTCACCAAATTTTTTTCAGAGATGCACATTATAGTGGACCACATTTCTGTAAAAAACCAGCTTCGTCTTATTATTTTTAAACTGGTTATGAAACTTTTGAAGTATTTGTTTGATGGCCGTATGAGTGACACACAGTACAATGATCTCTGTCACCAGAACTTGCCCCAAAAACACATCCAAAATTGCTCTTTCATTGCAAAGACAACAATATGGAAATTGTAAGTAAAGTATTCTACTGCAAAGTCTCAAATAAAATGAAAAATGCAAAAGTTGAGTGAAAAAAAGATCGTGGGCGCCGAGGGTAATCCGTTCTCTGAATGCTTTTTTTTTTTGCACTGTGAACAGCTTCTGCCAGAGAACATTTTGAATATATTTGACTTTACATCTAAATGTTGAAGATCAATGTCATATGGAATTGCCAATAAATTTCTTTTATGGTCATGAAAATATTGAAAACCAATGCATATTTTCCAAATGTGGATTGCGATTGTAGATAAGCAAGGAATGTTTTCAGTCAAACTCCTGTGGCTGTGCTAAGATCTCATGTACACCTTTAGGTTAGAAGCAAGTGTTCATACAAAACTTCTGAGGATCTGTGAATGTCATGCAATTTAAGTTCACCTTGTGGATGTATACATACATATATGCAGGGAGGTGGATTGAGACATGCAAGTCTCTGATGCATGACATGTGGACTATGTATGATTTATATTTTGATGTATATTTCCCCATATTCGGGGGTGTTAACAAAAATTATTATTACCAGTATTATATTAAAGAATTAAACAGCACAAGTTCTCAACAAAGATAATAGCAAGTTTCATTTCACACATCATACACATTAGTGTGGAGGTTTTTATACAAATTTGATCAAAGTTAATATGATCGAAGGATGTTGCGTGGGTTCAATCACAGCTGTAATTTAAAAGTCATCCCAATATTGGAGCAACATGTGCACCAGTAAACACTGGTGTTTGTGTGTGTGTGTACGTGCCTGTGTGTGTGCGTGTGCATGTGCGTGCGCGTGTGGAATTGCCTTTCCATGCATACTTGACTTTTATGTGTATATTATGTGCATATTAATGGTGTTTCAAAAGGGAGAAAAATAGGCACCATCATCATGTTAATTCAAAAGATTTGTTTGTATTTTTTCAGGTAAACCATTTAAGTATGTAAAAGAATTATTTGCCCAAGTGAAGCCAGGACTATCGGCATATGCCAACCGTCCCAAGGAAGTAAGTATTGCTGTCCATCCAAGTTGTGTTTTAAAAACATCAGCTGCAGAATATGACATGTTCCTTATGAGTGACAGTTTTTCACAAGAAGCTAGCTGAAGTTTTATAAATGAAGTTCGTTGTACAATAGTACCTCCTAATATTAAGACCACCTTGTCACCATCAAAAAGCGTTCACGTATTACAAGTGCTCTGAAAATACAAGTAGTTCAATGACAGAAAGTGATAGAATCTGGTGTCAAGACAGGGGTGGTCATGAAAAGATATGCAGTCAGTCAGTGAGTCTTGACATTAAGGCAAACTCTGCTATGCAGGGCAAGTAAATTTGGTGTTGGGGCAAGTAAAAATTCTGAGCTGCACATAGATGTAAATGGTGACTTGCCCTAGATTATGGTAAATATGGTGGGCAAAAAAAAAACTTTATGCCATGCTGTGCTCAGGAGAGGTAGTCTTTAGAGCAGATACCACTGTATTACCAAACTCCATATACAATAGAAACTCTGTTGAGACCAGCCACAGGTCTACAGAAAATGTGTCTTAACCCTTTCCCCCTCAAACCGGCCAAAACCGACTGGTGGTCAAATGTCGTCTGCTTCAGTGTTTTCAACTAATTTCTACAGTAATGATGAACAATTTTGACTGAGAATTGTAGATGAACCCTATCAAGATCACATGCCCCAGGTCAACAACTTTCCTTGGCATGCGTTGGGCACTAGTGCCCAACTCCTGCCAAGGAAAGTTGTTGACTCAAGTGTCAATTCAAGGGGGAAAGGATTAATAGGGAAGTGGTCTCGTTGCATCATGCAAGTTGGTAAGCATGTCTAGAACAGGACTGTAGAATGGTCATTGTAACAGGGGAGTGGTCTTAATATGGATATTCTGTTGTGCATGTAAAGGGTACTTAATGCATCATGTCTAGTGGAAAACCATGGTCCACAGAGTTGACCTTGTGAAAGCAAAACTGCCGTAACATAGAAGTGACTGGAAAAATGGTTCAGAAGGGGCTCACCATGTTATATCAGAATCCACCTTGCAATGAAGAATCTTCTACAGAAGTAGCACTGTACATTGTGTGTATGTGATAGCCACGGAATTGTCTGAAATTTTATGGTTCAAATTTTCATGTTTTGGACAGCTAGACTTTTAGAAGTAGTGAAATTGAGGGGTGTGACCGTAAGAGTTGGTTGGACTTTATTTATGGTGTACATTCAGTTGTGCAAGTGGTTTGTTCAAGTACACAGGGTGGTCCCCCCTCTTATCAGACCACCCCAAAAGCAACAGAGATACATTCTATAAGAGGTTTGGCATCTCATGAGGTGGGGGGAAATGCATGTACATGTATGTATAATTAGAATGCTATCCATATTGCATGTAAACGTGGTGGGTCTTTACATAGGCATGGTATGGTCTCTTGCCAGGTGGTCTTTGTAATAAGGGATTACTGTACGGTGCATTCGCTTGTCTTTTGTTCACAGGACAATCAATAACAGGTCTTGATGTGGATCTGTTTTGAAGAAGACATGCTACTCTAATGGGTAACTTTAAAGTGGGGTGGGAAATGGGGAACTTGGAAGTTTAACATTGAAAGGAACTTGCCCATAGTAAAAAGTGGTTTTCTCTTCCAATTTTCGAATGTAATCAGGCCGAACACAATACAGATGACAATTACTGATTCTATGTTACATCTTCAGTAACGGCAGCTGTAGTATGACCAATCAGGCACTGTAAAAACTACTGAAGTAAAGGCTCCAGTATGCTGGAACTTGAATAAAAGCCCTTATGAATTAATGAGAATGGAGTTAAACCTTCCATCTGCTTTCAGTGTAGTTTTGCATGAAAGAGGGTTTTAACTCATTCCATACCAGTCCCTGATTTTTCCGTATATTTACCTAGATTTAAGAGAACAATTGCATATTTAAATTCTTCATGAAAAGAGCTTTCTTTCAAGTACCAACATGCCTATAGTCTTAAGTCAGTGGTTCTGACACTGCCTGGCAAGTCATGCTGCAGCTGCTGCAAGGGCAGCTGCAGCATGACTTGCCAGGCAGTGCCAGAACCACTGACCAAGGCCTGTGACCACAGTATGGAATGACTTAAAAGAATGAAAGAGTTAGATGTAACATTTCTAATTAGATGCATGTGTTGTGTGTTTTCAGGGTGCTGAATCATTAATCAAAATGTTAAACCGAGCTAAAGACATGGTGCCGCAACACTTGTGGTCCAGCACACCAATAGCTTTGAAAGCCACAGCTGGTCTCAGACTTTTACCACAGGCTCAGTCTGTAGCACTTCTTGTAGAAGTAAGTAACTCACAGATCTAAGACTGTTGTTAGTCCTCCGCTGAACCCACAGGGACTAGAGGTCTGTAACCCATCCGCCTTTCCTTCCATCTGAAAATGCCTGTCCAAGCCATATATCATATACCATGATACTTACAAGTACCAAATTTGGTGTGTAGTTACTGCTTTGGATAGTGGTGTTTTGCATATCAAAATTAGGACACCTTGACCTTTGACCTAGAAAATAACGTGGGGCCATTTTCCTTGTATTGTACGAATTAGCGTAATATTTAATTACATATGTGTGGGTACTTCTTGAGATAGAGTTGTGTGACATATCAAAACTAGGTCATCTCAACCTGTCATCCTTTGACCTTTGACCCTGTCATAGAAAATCCTTGGGCAGGCCATATTTACTATACAGTAGAGATGTGAAACTTGCTGTGTGGATACTTCATGCGATAGTGATGTATCATGTTCCAAAATTAGGTTTCTGTGGCCTTCACCTTTGACTTTTTTTGACCTCATTATAGAAAATGCTTGTCCATTCCATATTTTCTGTACTGTTAACAGTACAAATTCCATTGCCCCCCAGTCAGGGATTCACTATGTACTGCTGTGCAATATGACTGTTCTTAATTATGCCAGGCCTACATATCTTATCCCATGATGTCACAAAGTCTCTTTTTTTTTTTTTTCCTTATGTATCAGCCTACAAAGGCTGATACATTATGAAGCTGTCAATTTCCTCTATGGGTGAGCAGTTGCCATAGTAACAGCAGTTATGTAAGAAGTATTGAGGTGGCAGATCTGTAGTCAGAGTGCGGTGGGACTGGCAACTTTGAATCAATAATACCCTTGTAATTTTTTCACAAGTACAGTAAACGTATTTATTTTCTGATTACTACACATCCATAGATTTGTATGCACAGTTTTTTTTCTTTATTCATTTATCTATCTATCTATCTATCTATCTATCTATCTATCTATCTATCTATCTATCTATCTATCTATCTATCTATCTATCTATCTATCTATCTACCTACCTACCTACCTACCTACCTACCTACCTACCTATCTATCTATCTATCTATCTATCTATCTATCTATCTATCTATCTACCTATCTATCTATCTATTTATTTATTTATGATTGCACAGTTTTTTTCTTTATTCATTTATCTATCTATCTATCTATCTATCTATCTATCTATCTATCTATCTATCTATCTATCTATCTACCTATTTATTTATTTATCTATGATTGGAGGTTTTATGAGATTTTATAGCATTCTTTCTGATTTGGTGGGTTATTCATATTTTTGTGCAGAAGTCACACAAGTTTTTTTCCAAGTTGAAATTAGAAGAAATTTTAAAAATATATCTATGTCCAGGATAGAATCCAATGGTGAGTCCTGAAATAGCATAAATGAAAAGTTATACAATTTTTAAGTTGGTCCTAACCGGTTGTTCATTTTCTTTCTCAAAATTGCTCCAAAAGTCATGGACAGGGTATTCTGAAAAATATTCCTTGGACCTGCTCCTTGATATTATAATTTTCTTTTGATGCCTGTTGATTTTAGTGTGATAGGACAATTCCTTTGTTTGTGAGGCAAGATAAAAATTGCAAAGGTTGGGCAAACAACTGTTCTGAGAAAATGGTATTGAAAGAAAATGTTGCCAATTCTTATGCACTTATAACTGTAATATGACACAAACTCACTTCTTCAGTCCTGTGTTTTTATAATTGTGTGAAATAAACATGTATCTTTGCCTCTGTGATGTTGTCATTAAAAAAAAAAAATATTTTGTGGCTTAAAACTCAAGTTTTGTAAACTTCATAACATCAAACATAACCACACATGGCTGGTTTGTGTGTGGATTCAAATGCAGCTTTCCAAAACAGGTTAATTTGTTTTTACGTCAATAGAGAATTTCAAAGTCGTCAGAACGATGGTAGTTGTTTATAGTGAGAATTGGCACATTCTTCTCTTCATGGCTAATGGTTCCCTGTTCCCCATGAATGACCCTTGTCTGGGCTCCCCTGGCAGCAAGGGGTCATGGAATAATGACTGTGCGAACAATGACATAGTTCATTATCATGTCCACACAAACAAGCCCCATGTGGTCAGCACTGCTGAAACTCTTCAGTATAAACAAAAGTTTTGAGCTCAGCTTTCTGTTATGAATTTTATGTTCACGCATCTGAGTTTTTGGGAGCATGTAGTTTAAGTATCAAACTATCCAACAATATTAAAAAGTGATTAGAGGTTATCCAAAGGTGCTGGCTACAGATCTACCACCTTAAACAACAATAACTTATTCTACAAGTATTCAAGTTTCACAATTCAAATCATGTAGCAAGTTAGAAAGAGTTTCAAAGTTTACATTGGAATTATTGTTTAACACTTTTCCTTGTACATGTTTAATACATGTAATGATAAAATATGTCTGTAAGTTTCCATTGAGGGTCTGTATGTGAAAATATTGGGGACTGACGAAAAAAATATTTTAATTTGCTTCACTGTGAGCCAGTGACCAGGACAAGTTGTTCCTAGTCACCAGTGGCCGTATTTGCAAAGAATTTGATCTTACCCCAAATTTAACCCCAAAATCAACGTCAGTGTGGTTTGCACCTTAAACTACTTAATCCTTGGCTCAGTGTTTGATCAAAACTTTGAGGATTAGGCCATATATGCTCTTGGCTACAACGTGAACTTAAGGATTTACAGACTCATTTTATTAAACCAATCTTAGTTTGATCCAGTATTTAATCTTTTAATCCAGAATTTTAAAAAGGACTAAATCAAGATTGATTCAATAAAATGGAAACTTTAATTTCAAAATTCCTGTGACGGCAGAGAACATACATTAATTAATCTGGACTGCAAGTTTAGATCAAACATTAGGCCTATATTATAATTCGAGGCCCAAAGGCAAATTGACTTTCATTTTAGGATTAAATTCAGGATCAGATTAAACTCTTCATGAATACGGCCCCCAGGTGTAATCCAGCTCTACCACCATTGAAGGATATAATCCAGAAACACCAGAGAACATTGGCAAAAAAAGAAAGAAAAAAAAGAAAAAAAAAATCTGAACCTGGTTTTAGATTAACTGTGCATGTTCTATTTGTTCAGTGTGACGTAAGTAAAAGGTAAGATCATGTTGTATATGACAAACTAAAAGTTATAAGAGTCGGCTAACACGCCATGTCAGTTATGATTGTTCTTATAAACATTTGCATTTTTTTGTGCAGGTTAGAAAGTTATTCAAACGTTATCCCTTTCATCTGAAGAGTGATGGTGTTCAAATAATGGGAGGGACCGATGAAGGTAAGAAAATAGCCTTAGACTTGTCTTACGCCCTGTCAATTATACTTTGTCCCACAAATGTGTCAGAGACTTTAACCACCGTCATTACTTCCAAAATCAGCATCATCCAGTGAATGCTACTTTGTCCCACAAATGTGTCAGAGACTTTAACCACCGTCATTACTTCCAAAATCAGCATCATCCAGTGAATGCTATCTGAAGTCTCCTCGTAATTGTCTAAGTTGTTGCATACACTTTAAAATTTAAAGGCTTATGTAGCCCAGATTTAAGAGTTTGTAGAACACAGGATTTTCTGATGGTTTTGTGGGATCGTGTACCAAAAAAATTAATTCTGCATCCCACGTGTCTTGCTGGTATTCCCAATCCCAGGTCAAAGTTCACTAAATTTTGAAGTAGCAAATTGCTAATTTGTTTAAGAAAATTGTGCACGGATATTCAGTTGGGCTGTAATATTTTTAAATTGCTGAAGAGAATGGCTTCTATATGCTTCTCATATTTTAAATAAGCATCAAGATTTGCATGTTTAAGACAAATACTAAAAACATCTTTGATAAAAGTTTAAACACAAATTTACTACACTATGATGGCTTAAGTTGTTAGTATGGCTGGTTTTAAATATTTTCCAGTGTCATACACCAGTGTATAGGAGTACACATGTCTTTTAGAGCATTTTTGACAGAGTGACTTGTAAAATTGTCTAAATCGTAAAAACCATTTACCGGTATCCATTAACATAAATTAAAGCCACTATCTGGGTTTTAGCAGTCATGTCAAAATCTGTCCACAGGCAGTTATTTTATTTATTTTTTTTTTTCTAATCCACAACATGAATCTCACAAAATCTGTATACCTTGTAGTAAATTCATAGACTTTAGTGGCGCTAAGAAACATCTCCACCAGTACATGATGGTCCTCAGATACTTCTTGAAAGCAATCCAACTCACTGCCAATCCATTTAGGGTAAACATGAAGCTGTGTTAACTCATTCTAGAACTAAGAACATATGTATGTGACATAAACACAGATTAGAAGTACATGTTCAGAAAAATAGAAATTTGGATATGAAGCGACTGTCATCTGACTCTTTATGTTTAGATTGAACACCATGAACATGTTCATATTTGTGGCACCCTTTTTTTTTTTTTTTTTTTCCTTTTATATTTTTTATTTAGATTCATATGGAAAATATGTTTCAAGGTTCTGGCCAACATGAAACTTCATGGAAACTCCTGAAATAAGGCAAACAAACAAAATAGTACATCAGAAAGTACACAACAGTGGGCACCTGAGATGGGTCAAACCAAAATGTTGGACATAGGGGTGGTGCACTTGTTGCTGCATTTACATGTACATATTATACTTGAATGTGATCAAGATCAGTACAGATAGAATCATGGTTGTGGGGAAAAAAAGTTTTGAAAGGCCCATAGCCGTAGCCAAAGGGCATTAATTTGGTTAAAAGTGGCAGCATGTCAGAGAGAAATTAAACTTTGACGTATGTATGTACTGCTTATGAAGTTATAAAAATATGATTCCTCTTAGAACAAAGGCAGAATCTTTTTGTCTTTCTCCTTTTGTGATATGCTCCATGAAAATAAATCATTCCAGAACATTTCATTTTCAGGTCTTTATAGCTGGTTTACTGCCAATTTTTTAATGGGTGAGTATTAAGCGCACTTGCATACATGTATCTGGTGGGGAGAGTACATGTACGATGTATTTATACCCTCAGAAAATTTCAGGATGGCCTAAGCATGAATAATTATGTTTAGGAGTAAAGTTACAGAAAATACAAGTATAAGTAGTAATTATGATGTAGGAAAATTCTAGTGTGGTGCAATATTCTTACTTAATGCTTTCAAGTTGATCGGGATCATAAGGGTACAAATTGTGCAATAACTTGGGTCCCATGCATTTTTGCAATTAATCAGTATTTCAAAATTTTGAAAAATAAAAAAAAAATTACAGAATGATCTGGTGTTTAACCTCCTACCCCCTTTCCCAAGAGTGTGCAGAGTGGTTATCAATGTTGACGTACATTTCGACAATCATTTCACAATTGTTGTAAACCGGATCAGCAGCGCAGGTTACCAAATTAGCTTATATCTCAACTTATTGAAAGACAGGTAAGACATGAAAACTCTTTGAAGTAGCTACTATCTTTCAATGTCCATGGAGTGAGCAATTTTCAATAGGAACATGTACATTTATACTTTTACAATGGACATGACCCAAAGATTAAATAAAATTTTTCAAGCTATGAACTTTGATTGATAGCAATCTCCTCCCCCCCCCCCCCTATCAAATCGCTTTAATGTCTTATTTGTCCTTAAAACTGGAGCAGTGGATCATAATTGAAATCAGACATTGTAAAGTTGGGGATAATTATTTAGATTTGAACACTTTTGTAGTATAGGGGCTTTTACATGTATTTGATCACTCATTTGTCTCCAAACAGGTACTCTTGATGACAAATATAACATGGTTGGAGTGCTGGACCTCGGTGGTGGATCCACACAGATTACTTTTGTGCCAGCTGAGAAGGTAGGTAGCCCACAATGGCGTGTGTCCATACTGAAAGAGTTCCACTTGGCCTGTCCAGATGTCATGCTCTTAAACCATATCCAGCTGAAATCTTAATTTTCTCCCCATAAATTTGGAGCTCATTCTGATGATGTATCATTCAAAAAGGTTTAGATCTATGTAATATTTAGGCAGAAGTTGTGAAGGGGACCCTTTGGTTCAAGCATAAAAGGTCAAGTTTGTCACGTTCATTGACTGATGTTCTTGAAGGTAAAACATGGTATATGGTAATGTTGCAAAATTCTTGGCAGGATAATGGTTCATCTCCTTTTCACTTGGGCATGATTTTCAAATGACTATTTCATTCCTTTATACTTTTGTTGATGTGCACTAGGGTTTGTTTTATCACTGGATTGAGAACATATACCGAGCTGTACATTCCAAACGTTGCATCAAATGATTCCAAAAGCATGTCCTTTTTACATTTTCAGAGAGTTTGGGTTAAGATAACATGACAGATTGTGAAAACTATATTTATCAACATTTGTTCTTTTTGGCCTTTCTCAATTTACAGAGAAAACAAATGTTTCCAAATTAAAAATGAGTATCATATGTTTTATGTACAGCTTTCAGACTTTTAAGTGTAAATCGTGGCAAACTCTATGGCAAGCTAAGGTCACAAAAAATGCTAAAATTTATGAAACAAACAACTTGCATTTGAAATAGTTCAGAATAAAAGTGGTACCAATTACAAAAAGTTTATACCTTTACTTAAAAACACAAAAAAATGAAACAAAAAAAAACAGGTTGAAGTGATCAATAAAATATGTTATTCAAAAGTAAACATCAGTTTTAAATAAAATATCAAATTGAAATTTGAAATTTATATCATTTACTTGAAAATTTGGTTTGACAAATAATTTGGACCCGTATTTAATATTATTAAACATTCTTTACTATTTGTTTAAAACATGAAGTGATAATCTATCATCAACTGACATCAGTTATATTTTAATTTGGTCTCTTTATTCCATGTGTATGTTGAAATTGATATTATTTTCAAGTGATCTGTTTTCTTAATCACTTTGGCCTTTTTCATTTTTTTTCTTCATTTGTTTTATTGGGTAAATAAAATTTGGTTATTGGCAGGTTTTATCCAAAAGTGGTGATTACTATTTTCAATTTATGTCTTTTCTTGTGTGTGTTTTTCCATTTTATGTTTTCATGTTTTATTGTAACCCATTTTTTTAACATATAATGTTTATTTCATTTAATTTTAGTGTTTTGTTGACTTGGTCTTGCCATAAATCTCTTTTATTTTTGGACAGATTAAACACAACCAAACTACCTAATCAATTTTGTCTTTTTTAAAAAGAAGCCAACGCAAGAAAACATTTGTATGATTAAATTAATAATCATGACTGAATTGGAGTTTGCTGTCTTTTTATCTCTTAACCAGACCGGTGAAGATGACACTTGTCCTAATCGTTCGTCTCTCGACGGCTTTCTCCGGAGACTAGGAATATGGCACAACACTTCAAAAGTACATTTGCTTACCTGTGCACTCTTACTTGTGTGTGTCCTCGGTAAAAAAGCCATGCCCAGAAGAGAGCTTGTTGTCTTCACCCTTATCCTTCTGAAGCGACCCAAGTCAATGATTTTTCTCGTGATGATTTTTTCAACCATTTGCATGACTGGGAGCATCAATAGAAAAGTCCTTGACCTTCCAGTAGGGTGTATGAGGGTCCCCTGCACAAAGTTTATCCAAATTGATGAGACCAGAAATTTGAGAGGCACTTTTTGTTTTTTTGTGGACAAATTTAAAGTAGACGCCATTTTGTTCAAAATGATCCCAGTGGGATAAGGGTTTGTGGATTTGATTACCTGTATGCTTCCATTGCATGTCCAAGCAATTAGATTCTCACACAGCACAAACAGTATTATACTGAAAACGCTTCAAAATGTTATCGTTGGCAAAAAAAAAAAAACTTTTCACGCACATCTGCAGTTCGAAGAATTTGGTGGTAGGGTAAAATGATAAGAGTTTGAGACAGGAGTTTGGCCAATGACATTGATCTGTGTCATTGTTACTAAAGTAAAAGCCTAGCACTTGTAAATTACAATGGAGAACAGGTACAGCATTTTGAGCTGGGATGTGTCGGGCATTTAGGCTTCAAACTTTTGCATAAAATGTAGACTGACATAGAGACTGGAGAGCTAGAGCTAGAGCTAAATGGTTAATTTTGGACCCTGTCCTAAAGAACTAAACAATTTAATGTTTTAAAAATTTTTCACCAAAGAATATATTGTGTACATATAAATGGTTAGTTACTGAATTTTTTTTAGCATTTTAAAATGTTAATGGGTGGTTACTTATGGATAGTGGTGCAATGTATGTGAACAAATTAATGTTGCCGAGATGGACCAGCATGTTTCCTGTAGTAATCAGTGCTATGCTTATAAAGTATCATGGCCACACGTGGTACCACACATTGCACATGTATATCTGCAAGGGATCCTGACCTGTGGACGCTTGACTCTTCAAGTCCTAACCATGACAAAAGCATTAACCACTTGACTGTCTGTGCTGATTCCAGAATCGAATTTCTCTTAAAAAGACTTTTTTTTTCACTTGATTAATTGTATTTCAAGACATAAGAAGAGTGGCCCAAGTCAACAGCTTCCTTTATTGGTACAAAGAGGAAAGCTGTTGACTCAGTCTTCAACTTAGCACGGAAAGGGTTAATTCCATCCAGTAGAGTTATAAGCCCATGCAAGTCGGGCAAATTAATTCAGATGTCTTAACATTGAATGTCCAGGAGATTCTCAGTCAACTCTGGATGATAATCACCAGCACGGGGAATTCTTGCTTTCGCATATCACAGTAGTCAAAATCTAAGGTGACAAAATGTAGAAATACTTGTGCCTGTAGGTGGGTGAAGGTGGCAGTGGGGTATGGCAAGAAGGGTTTACAGCAGTACTGTAGGTTTAATCTAACTACAACCCCCCCCCCCCCGCCCCCCAAGGAACCTCTCTGTTACCGGACCAGCTTTGCATGTTGACAATTCTTCACTGTCCATGGAAGCTACATTATAAAGATCCCTGTATAAATACAGGTATAGAATACTGTACACGTATATATTAAACAGAACAGCCTAGATATCCAATACTGAATAGGGTGGAGCTCTTATAAGCATTGTGCAACTGTTATGGCATGTCATTAGCTTAGATGAACAGTCAGTTGCATTCTGGCTGATATATTCTGGTAGGTGGTCTTTTCTACAGTGCCCTATGTCCAAATTATAGGTGAGGCCAGAATGATATTAGCAGAAGGATTTTTAATGGAAGCACAGAGAGACGGAGGAATAATGCAAATATGGAAAATGCAACTAGACCATATAAATTGAATGATGAATTTCTCAGGTACATTTTTAACAAAAGCTGTCAGGAATGGTATTTTTATGTGATATTTTTTATCAAAGTTTGTTAGGGGTCAGTCAAAATTGTTAACATTTTCAAAAGTTTACACAGAGTACTCTTTCTTGTAACTCCCTCCCTCCCCCCCCCCCAAAAAGTACTCTGAAAATGTTGATTTTTGGCTAAATATTGATTAACATTTTCAAAATTAGCTGAAAACCATACATTGTTCTTGCCCCCGCCCCCCCCCCCCCACATACTCTATGTACTAATGAGAAAATATTGATAAAAAAAATAGCTGACCCCTTGGAAAAGAGTCAAATAAGACCTAAATTACACAAAAAATAGTCTAAATAACACAAAAATGACATTAAATTATCTGAAGAAATAAGGCTCCGTGAGACAGGGCTATGGAACTGATATGGGACATACCAGAGGAATTCACTTCTCTTTTGTTGTTGGAGGGGAAGGAGGGCGTGTAATTTGTCAACTACAAAAAAAGCAGCATATAATGATACTGTGTAAGTGTAAAATACCAATATGGCTCATAATCACAAATGAAAGTTTTAAAATAAACTTTAGAAAGAAAACCTTAAGCCTGTGTCTCACTGAATGGCGACTGTTGGCGACAAATTGCAAATGACATTCACCTGGGTGTTTACAAAATGTCTTGAAATATTTGTAGGGGTTCTCAATTTCCTCGCCTTAGTCACAGGGCCACGCTGTTGTGCTGCTAGAATTTTGAACATGTTTTAAAAAAATGTGTGACAACTTTCTCTCAAAATAGTCACAGAGGTGTCGCAGGTGTCTTGAACACGTCTGGAGCCCTTCTCGATTCAGTTTCCATAAGTTAAAAAGTGTGAGAAATGTGAGACAAATTTGTGAGGGGTTGGCGACCTATAAAACTAAATTGTGACCGACTGGAGACAAAAGGGAGAATCTGAAATTCAGGGTGTGAAATGCATGCGAACTGCAATGGAGGGCATCAAAATTGCAAGTAACTTGGGAATAAATTACAAACAAATTGCATGACTGTCGCACGACAATCACACAACTGTTGCCCAACGGTCGCAAATGTAAGAAATTTGCAATTATGTTATGCAAATGTCACGTGAAATTCCTGCGAGTTTTGCAAAAACTTCAGCTGACATTCACACAATATGTATGTGAATTTTGACCCAAATTTTGCCAGGAGTTCATGTGACATTCATGCAGCATTTGTGACACACGCAAACTTGGCTCAAGTACCAATTCAGTATGATTCCAAATGAAAATTGTTGCAGATTTGCGTATTTTCTAGCAATTTTGTGTCTCCAACTAGTCTTAGGCTGTTGCAACCCAGTAAGATACGGCCTTTAACAAACTTATAAATGCATAATTTCTCAGAATGTTTGGATGAATTCCAAAAACTTTCAGAGATTTTACAAAGGCCTTTTAAAATGGTAATGGACCAATTTATACATGAACATCATCACCCACAGCTGGCTGACATGAATTACATATATCATGAACATCATGACCTACGTGAGAGTTATAGCATGAAAGGAGACAGTTATAATAGCCATAATCGTCTCCTTTCATGTTATGACACATTTGTCATTGGCTGGTAGGAATAGTCATTTGTGTTTAGGTCGGATCAGTGATTTCATGATTGAAAGCATATTATCTGTCAGTTACGTAATCAAATTCTTACACACACGTGTGACAGTGTCATGTTGCTTCTGAGTCACTTCATTCGTGATTTCGCTCAGGCATTCAGGTAGTTCGTGAATCTGCTAGCTGCCACAAAATGGAAGATGACGTGCCTCTAATTGAACTTGATAATATTGCAACTCAGCAATTATTTTTCCAAAGAAATGACGGTACTGGCAGTACTGGGAGGTATGAAAAAGCCCTTGGGGCATATGAATTTCAGCAGACAGTTGCATTATCAAGTTTCATAATACATTCTTTTTCATAATCAATGGTTATGGGATATAATCAACACTTTTTGAGCCTTATGATTGGCTAATTCCTACCAGCCATAAGACAAAGCTGGCTAACATGTGTAGTAACCTGCGTGCACTGCCTACTTATTTTTGAGTGATGACAGACTCGATATGTGTACAAAGGTTGCCTTTTTTATTCACTGCTGTCCGTACCATAAACACCGTGAATCTGGAAATACATAATAGAAATTTCCTGATCACCAATTTGACTCGTAGTCACTAAAGTTAACAAACTTCTGTCATTAATACTTTGCCATACCATCAACTGGTGTTCGTGAAATTAGGACCCATGTATAAGATATAAAGTCAAATAACATTAATAAAGGTTAACACCTCTGTAAAAATCAAGACTTTCTTGGTTTGTCAATACTGATTGTATATAAACTCTAGATTCTTGACATATTTATCTCAACACCACACCACTCAAGTTTCACCATACAACAGTTTATAACTAAATATGACTGAATAATATTTCTGATTCTAAATTCTCGTGACTAGGGCTTCTTGACTACAAACTTATAATGAATACCATTGCACATTTTAGAAGCACCAAACAAAATATCACATGGATATCTTCAGATCGTATCGTCACATTTACACTTACAGCTTTGGCCCCCTCTGCCTCATTGCACACAAGCCACTTCTTGTCTTTTCTTGTACAAACTGGCGCAAACCTGCACAATACAAATTAGTGATAAGTGCACCTGGTCCCGTAACATTGCACTGGTCAAGTAAATAGCACCTTATTCCAACACAATTGCCTAATAACAAGTTGTGATACATCATACATATCTGACACATACTCTCACGTTTATAGCATTGAAACATGTGTGGACAGATACACCTGGTGGCAAAATCCAAAACTACCCATCAGCATGTAGTTTTGCCATTGATGCAAAAGGCAAACTTCATTTTAACAAATTGAGACTAGATAAACATATGGAAAATCTACCATATGAAGCCACATTCATGAAGATTCACTAGAAATTACAACATTCAGGTGCCATTGCAAATTAAACTAGTTACAATCACTTTTAATACACCCATGTGCTCACATGGGATTGCCCAATAGTCTATACTGTATAAAGTTTTGAGCACAATACTGCTTCACTTTTAGCTACAAATTTCATCTCCTACATAGCAAAATACTTGTATATTACTATTTGCTGGGCTTCTCCAGTACTTAATTACAATGTTAACTTACCCGCAAATAGCAGATGCCTTAATTGTAAGTAAAAACTTGACTTGATCAAAAAGTTGCCAAATGTCAAAAAAAAGTTGTCAGCACATGTCTCCCCTGGATCCAGACCTAGAGCTCCCTCTGTTGTGACTCAGTGTAATCAGGTTTACATGTAAGGCCCTCTAGCGGTAGAAAACATAACTAATATTCTTGAAATAATATTACAACATGAAGTACATATATCATGAACATCGTCTTGTGGGAAGTTATTCACTGGGGACATTCATGAGACTCTTAACTGATTTGGTGGAGTTTTTCTTCTGTTTGGCTCCTTTCACAATCAGTTTCTTTGTGATGATTTTTGTCTTCAGAATAATAGATCCAAAAGCAACTTGTTACTTAATTTTTGAACCATAGCATTTCTTATAGTTTTTAGTTTCCTGTGTCTTTTTTTTCCCGCCTATAGATCAACAATGAGAATGGCATTTTACATGTGCATCATGCCACACAATTTTCACTTTCTTTGAGGTGTAAGGACAGATAGCTAGATCAGTGGAAGTTCTGCATGTTTGGGGGTAAAGTTTTGATCAACATTCACTCGTTACACATTTTCTGTAGCATTTTCTACCGATACAGTTACTTCAATGTAAATTATATATATATGTTGTTGGGAACATTTTGATCAATATTCATCTGCAACATATTTTCTGTGGCATTTCTGTTCATACAGTTATTCAAGTGAAAATTGTGTATGTTTTGTGGTAGAAACTTTTGATTAACAGTTATCAGAGCAGGGCAAGAATTTTTTTTACAGATCCACTAGTCTATGGGACAAGTGATTTCATATTTTTACTTGTCCCCCTGATAATATCACTTGTCCTGATATGGCTAAATATATTGATACTGCACTGTCACAATTTGAGTTTGAGTTTAGTTAGAAATTAACAAAACTTAAAAATCAATGAACTGAAGTCCCATAAGATTTTAAATCAATTTGAGATTATGGCTCTTTACCATGTTTACAGTCTGAAGATAAATTTGCTTGTTCCTAGGACAAGTATAGTTCGAAAGCTGCTTGTGCTTATAAAGATTTGACTTGTCCTCAACAATAGATGATTGGGGTTTTCTCACCCTGCAGACATATTTCATTCTGTAACAAGTGAGGGCTTTCATTTCCACTCCCTTGTCCTTAGCGGGAAATGTTGTTGTGAGCTAGGTTTATAGGTCTATCTGTCTGTTACCCCTAAAGCCTTGTGGATGCAATAACTTTTGAACAAATTGAGCTACTCTTGTGAAACTTGTACTGTAGAAGCATCCTTTCAGGCGCTTATCTGTGTTCACCATTCAGTGACCTATTTTCAAGATCACCAGGGGTCATAGTATTTTTACAATTGGAGACACAATAACTTTTTAACAAATTGAGCTATTGTCATGAAAATTGTACTGTTGAATCATCTTATTCAAAGCTTAGCTTAGTTTGACATGCAGTGGCCTTGACCAATGTTCAAGGTCACCTGGGATCGTCCCTGGTCAAGGGAGTCTTGAGGTTGTTCGTATTGTCATATTTGACAAAGCCCTCATCCCTGGACAGCTTTGTTTTTTCCTCGTGTGTCAAAAATTGTGTAACATGATCTTATTGATAGAATGCATGATAAAGCTCTTTCCCACTCAAAATGCTCCGAAGCATCTGGATTTGCAAAGGTGGTCTGCTTTCTGATTTTCCCTAAATTTGATTTGTTTTCTCAAACTTTTCATGAAGTTTGCAAGGACTATTCTAGAGAATTACATACCCTTGGCCCCCAGCTCTCCTTTAGCATGCACCCAGAGTCTGCCAAGGGAAGCTGTTGATATGAGCTTAGTTTGACCAGTAGAGGGGTAAAACTATGGAGTTGTGTTTCTTTAAATTAAAGTTATTGAAGCGTTTCTTCAGTTTGCAACCAGAATATTTTCTTCTAGCATAGAATGACTTGGAAATGGGTAATGAAATGTTTGTTCCAAGAAATGCATCCCTTTGCTATCAGAGGTGAAACAAGATTGCTGCACACCATGTTATAGGTTAAACGTGATGAGAGATTTCAGAAAAAAATGGTGGTGCACCCATGCATAGAAATTTCATGTCACAAAAACTGTATGTATTTAAATTGAACAGACCCTTTCAGGAAGCTAGGAAGTAGCACATTGCAGTGTATACAGTGTATATTTCATATGGTTTGTTAATTTCTATCACAATACATCCGTTTGAAGCTTTTGTTCTGTACAAAGGAATAATTTATGCAAATGAACATGCTCAAGTGGTGCTATCTGGGGGTCTTGATTTACATTATTTATCCAGTAAGTAGTGTGGAACATTGTTACATTGGCCGTGAATGGTGAACATTGTTACAGTGGTAGTAAACAGTAGTTGCAACCAGGTATCCTTGGAAAGTCTGTGTATTTTCCCAACTCATTAAAAACCTGGGAAATTTCCAAGATATAGTCCCACAACCTTAGTTTGTATCATAAAGTGTGACAAACACTACTAATACCATGTACTATTTTGACTTTGTACAATAGTTTCTCTAATTCAAGTGAGAAAAAGTTTAAACCATTGTCAAAAAGTGCTACACAACTAAATCTTGACTAGCAGTATTCTGTATTTTGAAAAGCAAATTGTGGTGCAATACTGGTCAAATAGTTCCCTGCTTTTGACCAAAAATGTGGTAACAGTACATACCAAATCAAAACAATGCAGAAGATGTGGAATTTCAGTAGAAGTTGTATGCAGAAATATGTGTATATGTAATTTCTTTTGAATGATGGAGTCATGTGAAGTAGCTGTGTTTCAGTCAGTGTGGTGCTATCCTGTTTTCTTTTGGTTAATGTGGTGCTGTTCTTTTTTTTTTTTTTTTTTTGTGTGTGTGTTTGCAACAGAGATGACATTAGATACCACTGTAACCAAACCATAATTATACCTTGCAAACGGTAGACATATAGCTATGTGATCCCCATATGCATCAAGTTCAGATGAACAAAAGGTCTGGACAATAACAATGTCATGTGTTTTCTGTATGTCCGATAAAAGTAGTGTTGACACTGTTCACAATTTACAAAAATGGACTGATTTCTATTGTGACATATAAACACTTTTTTTCAAAAAAGCTTGTAGAGGATATTAACAGAGAAGCATTTTTAAAAATTAAATCCCAGCATCCTTTAACTTAGAGACCAAGTTTGTAGAGTTCTAAGTTTGATTGTTCCAGCTTCAGTTTAACATCCACACCAGTTTGCAATGTTTTAACTTTTCAGCATTTCTTTTGACATTATCACCTCATTATTCATGCATATGTTAATTATAAGTTATTAACCGCCTTGTGTACATGCTTAACTTTTCCATTTAACTTCCCTCCTTCATTTCTGTTTCTGACAGAATTCTCAAGCAAGGCTCGAAACAAACACAAGTTCTGATATTTATAATGTAAGATCCATGGCTTTAGCATGCTTTGTGCCAAGTATTGAAACTGCTTATAATGTGGTTTTGTCTTTTATGAAGCATGTACTGCATGTACGTATCAATGTATAGATTTCTTTTATTCTTTGTTACCATAGCTTGTGACAGTTCGCAACAACTTTGCCCCCTCCCCCCCCCCCCCACCTCAACCCCATCTTTTCGTACTTGCTAGCTTTGTTGTCCCCACAGTGAAAATTGACCATGTACAAAAAGTCCACAACATATCCATGTCTTAATTTTTCAATGTTCAGATTGTTTACTCATGAATATCTGCATAAAAATTACCTTCACTAGGCTGTTATTTCACTTTGGATATATTGCACATGTGATATAAATATACTGGGTATTATACTTAGATTGGACTGGTCATCGAATTTTGCTTTTCTTCTAAATGGTATATACTAATTGAAAACATTGTGTAGAAGTGTGTTTTGTCATGTGTAACCATAGAAACAAAGTAACTTCAAATACTGCTGACTGCCTCAACTGGTAATATTATGTAGTTGTCATTATTTATGTTGTTGCGGTCAGTCAGTAAGGTACTTTTGTTTTACCTTTCAAGCAACTAGTAACCATTAACATGTAAATAATAGACGAATAAATCTTGCTAAGTGGGACGTTTTAAGCCAAAGCATGTAAATGTAGCTTTGGAATCTTGCCCAGTTTAGCTGTGCACGAAAATTCTTATAAACATACAGATACATTGTTAGAAGTAAATTTATAAGCAAAGTTAACTGAATTGCTTTTGAGAATGCCACTCCTATTGCTTTAGATTGCTTCAATCTAGTCTTTTGAGTTCCTAAACACCTGCAGACTGAGACTCCATGCGTATATAAATTTAGAACCAGCAGCACTGGTCTTTGTAAGAAACCCAACTGAAACCCAACAAAAGCACGGTAGATTTGTTCAGTTAACACTGGCATCCCATCGAACAGATAGGTTTTACACCTGATATGCAGTGTATTTACAATAATTGCTGGCTATAGGAATGTTCACTGGAACACTGGCTGGAGCGCTAGTTTCTGCTCATTATGGTGGCCTCTTTTACCACACTAACAAGCTTCTTCTTGCCAGGGGCTATCCCCACACCACGAACCACCTTTTTCATTGAGAAAGTGCCATATTGTATCCCTTTAAAAGGACCACCCCTCTATTGTGGGCCACTGGCCTCCCCAGGGGGAAATATCTATATATTCCATGTTCTATGTCTACATGTCCTTATTCTCTGCTTTGTTGAGGGGCTCTGGAAGATTTTTCAATTATTGTTAGTGAATCTTGAATGGCAAGGATAAATTTAGGGGTATGAAGATTTGACATTCTTTCATTGCATATCTTTATTATGTTTGTTCTTGATATGGTGCTGGGATCCTGTTTCTTCAGCATTCTATGTGGATGAGGTTTTTTTATGTACAAAGGGATTTATCAGTCATTCTTTGGAAAGGCATATCAGAAACTTGATCGAACACTTCAGTTCCTTTCACATGCTGGGCTAGCACAAGACATGACCCAGTTAGCCATTGGCCGGAAGAGATTTGAGTTGGCTAAACATATTTGACGTTTTGACATTTTTAGCCAAATCAGCTGAATGAAATTAGATATCTTTTGTGTTGATATAAAGTTAAGCTGTATTGCCTTGCATCAGCACAGAACACAGCCTTTGCTAAACACCTACATTCCTGCATATTGGTCAGGGTTGTTGAAGTATTGTGATAACTGGAATCAGGTTTGATGTCAGTTCACTCACAGAAGAGTACCAAAGTGTTCTGCTCACTCAGGCAAACATATGTACTTGCATTTACAGTATATTTACCCACTAATGGTTAATTTACTAATTATGTCAGGGTTTCCGTTAACCCCTAAATGGGGGTACATGACCCCTTCAAATCATGAAATACCCCCTCAGCAAAATTCAAAGAGTACCAACTTCCTATATATTCTTTGTTAATTTTACAAAATATAGTTAAATATTTGACTCTCTTTCAGGTTGGGACCCTCTGAAAAAAATTCTAATGGAAACACTGTATGTAAACAAACATGTCACTGACATACAAGTAATTATGACTTGAATCTTGGAGAATTCCAAAGTCAGATTGACATAACCAGATTTTGTTGTGGACAAAATTATATTAGGAATGCATACCCATGTTAACTCTAACTGTGTGTGTATTGGTAATCTGGATTATTGGTAACAATTATGCAGCTAATTAAATTGAGCATTAAAAGCAAAACAAAAACAAACAAAAAAAATATTGTGTTCTGAGGCTAAATTTAATTTCCATATTGCAGCAGAAATTTGTCCCTAATGCTAATTATTTGGTGATTAGAATATGCTCATTGCTGGAGTCCACACTAATAAGGTTCTAATGTACTGACAAAGAGAGAAAGGTTTTGCCTAATGAAGTCCCAATGCATGTAAAACATTTTGTTCAAATAAGCTACAATTGTATCATTAGGAGTGCCAGCCCTAATCATGTACATATTGATAATTGTACATAGTGTTGCAGTTTTGTTTTATATCCATGACCTTGTTGAGCGCATGCAATAAGTTATGTGTGGAGTGAAATATCTGATTTCCACCTATACTGTGGCACATCCTAAATTTACCTGGAAGTTTAATTGTGTTGTCTTGATGATTTTTAGTCAGTAATTATTTCAAGTGGAAAACCTTTATTATATTACAAAAATACACTTTTGGCAGAATGATACACGTCTTTAAGTTCAATCTAAAGTAACTGGTGTATAAAGTGATTCAAAAATAGTAGTATTCATCAACATTTGACACTCAACTTTCAGATGGTTTCAGATATGGCTATTCTCTTCCGATACCCATGTTTCTGGTAGTGTGAACAATTTATTGCTGAAATGAAAAAAGATGACACAGAAATGATTCAACTATATTAAATCAGTGATCACACTGACAGTGTCTTGGCCTTTCAGTTGCATGGTCTCTTTGTCTTGTGGTAATTTGTGTACTTTGCATGGCAAAACATTAAGCATGAGACAGTGGTATTGACTGATGGTGGTAGAGCATCAACTACATGACGACCTGTGAGTTAAGACCACTGCGTTGAAAAATCTCCTTTCATGAACATCCATATATGGTCCAATGTTGTCATATTTTGAACCACTGCTGGAGAATTTCCATGGAGTGATTTGCAACAGGTTTTTCTTGGTTGAAAAGTTATGTCAAATTATCAAACCAGAAGCTCTGTCTGCCTTTGAATACAGCTATTCTTGTAGATCACATGAATGTAGTCAAGAGGTGGTCTTACCTGACAGGTTTGACTCTACTTCACTTTCTTGCATGTTCTTTGACTTTGACACAATGTCTAGTTACTTTACATAGTTACTATGACCCTTATCCAGTAAAGTTATCTGTTCTTGGTTTAAAACTGGTATCTGCAAACAATTCTCAGCACGTCCTTGCAGAACACTTCTGTCACTTTGTCGAGGGAATGCAAGTATACCTTAAGCTCAGTTTAGCAACTTTGCTTCTGTTCTGCCAAATAGAAAAAAAAATGAAGAATATTACTCAGTCAAATAAAGAGTTACACAGTCTGAGTGTGCTTGGTGCAAATGTTTATGAAAGATGTACAAAGAATTTGTACTTGAGAAGAAATAACAGAACTTGTGATGTTTAGGATACAAACTCACCCAGCACTTAACGCCACTGACAAATCTGTGGGTCCTTGTACTTGTAGGCTACTTTGATCTCCTCGCCAAAGAGTTACCTGAGAGACATTAACATATTTAAGGAGAAGTATACTCTCTATACGCATAGGTAAGTATGCCGCATGTGTTCAACACGTTTGAACCAATATTGAGGATACAAAAGACCACAATCAAAATAAGTATGACATGCAATTCTGGACATACTGCTCAAGTTGTAACAAAAAGCCAGTTCTTAAAGATGAAGCAGTTTGTGAAAAACAGTGTGTGGTCGTAGAAGACAGATGGTCTCAGTGGAGCAGTTTCTCAAAGGAGGAAGTACATGTACATGTACTGTAATAAATTGTCAGTGCCTGATTTCAGTTTTTTTTTTTTTTTTCTGTAATATGAAGTGGATTAGAATTAATTGCAGTGGAAGCAAGCAACACCAAACCGGTCAATTGATCTAGTCTATGTAAAACATTGAAGGAGCTGAAGAGCAGTATGGAGGAAAAAGCAGATCTAATTGTAGCAGGAAGGAAAGATAAACCTGTTCTGGCTGTATGACACAATAAGTGTATTTAACTTCTTGTCATGATTTGCTTGGGTTTGTTTATGTTTTGATGTCCCTTTCAAATTATTCATTGCACTGATGCTGTGTATTTTCTTCTCTTCAGTTATCTTGGTTTGGGGCTTATTTCTGCACGATTCCAAATTTTGGGTGGTGTGGAATTTCCGAAAAGTAAGTACACGTACCTCTATGTTCTTTATGGATATAGTGGGAAAGTAGCGGACTTACAGGGACCAACTTTTACTATTTAATCTCATATCAGAATATGACAGAAACTACTTATTAAAAAATGAGAAAAAACCAGGCGAGACCAGTGGCGAGGGATGCCTATAGCAGCGAAGTCCCGACCGGTTTCGTTCTCGTTGACCTCATCAGGGGGCATTTGAAAACATTTTTACATCACTTGCTTATATAGCAAGGGGGTAACTTTGCTACGGGCCATGAGGCAACTTCACAAATATAGTGCCTAGGCGTCGAACTGAACTACCGGTCTAACTGTCATCTTGGCAGGTTAGAGTGATGTGCATTAGCTATGTCACGTCATGCAAGGTTTGACGTATCCATTCTGAATGACGACTGGTTTGACCCTGGGGGTCAACCCTATGTCTCAATATCAGCGGCACTGCTGTCAGATAGAGGATTATGTCCATCAATTGTGGCTATTAATAATTAATAGCAAGGAAAAGCTTCAAAGTGTTTTCTGTGCAAACAGGTCAGTTGTGCACTATGTCACATGTGGGTAGATAGGGGTAGAACTAAAAATTTGGCATAAGACTCGGCAACAGACCCTATCTACCCATGACATTGAGGCCAAACGGTTCTGTGGTGCATAGTTGATGGATCCAGTGATTTTCCCTCTCTAGTCTGAGTGTCTCTGTTCGAGACATGTCGGGTGGTGTTCTAATATGTTCCTGTATTTGGATCCTTACATAGATGCCACTGTGATCAGGTGGACTGAAATGTGTCCAATGGTTGAGTTACATGTTTGTTCTTGTTGTAATAAAAATGTTCTCTTAACCTGTCCATCAGGGGGCGCTTCGTTTGCCCTACATGCTGCTTGTTGCATAGCGAAGAAGTGATGAGATAGACTAGGTTGTTGTGCTTGCAGGTACCTCCTCTTGGTGTACTATATGTACGACCTGTTACTGTACTCTTGACTGTCCCAGACACATCTAGCTTGGGGCAATATCGACATGTCTGTGTGTCACACGGGTTGAGCTCTGTGACTCCTGATATGGAGGCCACTTGCCCTACTCTCGAGTACCTTAATCTGGAATGTGTTAGGAGACATTTCAGATTTATTTACGGAAAATTTATTTCTGCACTCCTGTCCCCTTTGGGGTTTAAGTTTTGGCTGATCTTCTTGAAATTTAGCGGGTTGTGGAGGATGTCAAAATCTCAATTTCTTGTGACACAAGAATTGGACGGAAATTGTGAGCCAAAATGTGTTGAAAGATGTAAAAATTCACATTTGGAAAAAACGTTTAACCCTTAAAGTGCTGATTTAAGATTGAGTCAACAGCTTTCCATGGGACACTTTGGGTGCAATGCACACAAAGTGTCCCGAGGAAAGCTGTTGACTATATTTTATGTTTGGAACGAGCGGGACTCGAACCTGCAACCTTTGGCACCAGTCGCCTAGCTCAAATGGGAAACGCACATATCCACTTGACCAAATCCCCATTCCATATGACAACTTTTTGCTTTAGACTGGCCTAGGCTTGCTGGTATTTTTATGAAAGGTATCTTCATGAGGAATTTCAGTCTTTTAACCATCATATGTTTAATGGGTATGAGAAAACAACTAATGAGCACTATGATTAGCACTCTAATGGTTAAGTAGTAGTCTTGGGAGCCCTATGAAGGCTGCCTTCTTGCTTCCCTTTCTTCAGTTGCCCACTCTAGATTCGGTCTTCTTAAAGCCCAGCACACTTTATCTCTTTTCCTAGTACTTCACCAGGAAGCCCTTCACTGAGCATACTCCTACTCTACTTCCTTACATTTCCACCTTCGACCCTCTCATCCATGCTAATATATCACTTTCTCTCATACATGTATTTTGAACTTGTTCTAGGTTCCTACATGCATCATTTTTCTCTTTCCAACCCTCAAGCCATCTCTCTTCAAAGTCTGGTATTCTAAACAGCACCAAAGCAAATGATCCCGAGTCTCATCCACATCTTCCCTCCATACTTGGCACTGCCCATCCCTCTGTCCACTTCTGCTTTGGCTTCTTGATATTATTAACCTCGGCTCTTTCTTGGAATAGTTATCTTGAACCCCTACTTCTGTCCTAATACCCTTCCCTTCACTGGTTTCTCCAGTGCTTGGTAAGCTTTCAAAGTGCCGTTCTCTTCACTCCATCTTTTCCACTCCTCCCTGTGCTTTCCTGGCACAACCAGCATCTGCCTTCTATGACGTGTCAACCTCATCTGGCCCCTCAAGTCCTGTCTCTGCTAAATTGTCTGTATCTTGCACCCGTGTTTGTCCATTCTTGAACCCCCCAAGATACACCTTCCTGCACCACCTATCTTTGTCCCGTCTCCTGCAAGTAGCCCCAATAGCTTAACTTTGCCTTTCCTTGGCTGTCTAGGACATTCAAGCAGCCAAGTTCCTCTCATACTGCTGCTGCTGCCTTACTGGGTGGGGCCGCTGGTATCCATCTGCCCATCTGTGTCTCGGCCTGTTCCCATTGTGACCAACACTATCATATTATGTAATATGGGTGACCTTGACATATTTTTGCCAGCTCACTGAGCCTGTAAAACTAAAAATGATTTGATAATGATTGGGGATAGCTTGGGCATTGATGCATTAAGAGAAATTAGCCTTCCTATAAAAGTATCACGCAAGTGACTCGTACGTAACACTGTGTACTTCATGACCTTATTTGGGGGGTCACGATGTTTTCATGAAATTTGGCATTGTCAGAGTTAATTGTTTTCATGAATAAACTCAAAAGATGACTTGCTAATGATGCCCAGAGTTTTCAAGTTAACCTCATATAACCATGATAACGTCAGGACTTATCAAGTGCTTAAAAATATAGGCAGAGTTTGACATTGCTGCCCCCACACTATATATTATGTAATATAGCAGTTAAAATGCGAAAATCTTGTGAACACTTAAGCATCTTTTATTTTTCATAGCTCTTCATGAAATGTGGTGGGATTGTGTAGGAAGTCAAAAGTTCAAATTCCTTATAAATGTGCCAGTAAAGTCCATTATCTAGATGGTCACCTGCGCAGGTTCCATCCATGTACTCAAGTGCATCAGATACACGACAGCAGAGCACCAGCCACAAGGGTGTCTTGTTTCAAAAAATCACCTTGGAAACCCCCAGCATGTTATTATGGGGTGAAAATAATCTTGTGAGGAATTGACTGTACCATTTCTATATTATTATGTCTCCCGGTGGAAGCCGGGGGACATATTGTTTTAGTGCCCGTTTCTTCCGCTTGTTGTTGTTGTTGTTGTTGTTGTTGTTGTTCAGGTTCTTCAACACTTGGTTTCCGTGCGAAAGTCCGTCTTGAAGGACTTGACAGAATTTGATGAAACTTGGTAGGATTATGTATCTAGGCAAGACCTAGGTTGGGATTGTATTTGGGTGACCTTGATCTAATTTTCAAGGTCACAGGGTCACTTATGTGAAATTGGTTTCCGTTCGATAAGTCATGAAGAACAGGATGGAATTTGATGAAACTTTATAGGATCATGTATCTTGGCAAGACCTAGGTTGGGATTGTATTTGGATGACCTTGAGCGAATTCTCAAGGTCACAGGGTCACTTATGTGAAATTGGTTTCCGTGCGATAAGTCTTGAAGAACTTGATGGAATTTGATGAAACTTGGTAGGATTATGTATCTTGGCAAGACCTAGGTTGGGATTGTATTTGGATGACCTTGAGCGAATTCTCAAGGTCACAGGGTCATGTGAAATTGGTTTCCGTTTGATAAGTCATGAAGAACAGGATGGAATTTGATGAAACTTGGTAGGATTATGTATCTTGGCAAGACTTAGGTTGGGATTGTATTTGGATGACCTTGAGCGAATTCTCAAGGTCACAGGGTCATGTGAAATTGGTTTCCGTTTGATAAGTCATGAAGAACAGGATGGAATTTGATGAAACTTGGTAGGATTATGTATCTTGGCAAGACTTAGGTTGGTATTGTATTTGGATGACCTTGAGCGAATTCTCAGTCAGAGGGTCACTTATGTGAAATTGGTTTCTGTGCGATAAGTCTTGAAGAACCTGATGGAATTTGATGAAACTTGGTAGAATTATGTATCTAGGCAAGACCTAGGTTGGGATTGTATTTGGATGACCTTGAGCGAATTCTCAAGGTCACAGGGTCACTTATGTGAAATTGGTTTCCGTTTGATAAGTCATGAAGAACTTGATGGAAATTGCTAGAGTAATGTATCTAGGTGAGAGCTAAAATAGGATTGTAATTTTCAAGCAAACTTGGTCATTTGTAATTTGTTATCACCTGTAGCTTATTCAGAGACGTAAGTGTTCCACCGGGAGACATTTGATTTTCTGTTGGAAAATCAGTCTGTTCTAGTTTCAAACTGAATTTACAGGAAAGTCCTTCCATACTCAGGAATGATGTGAATGTTTTGTTTCCAGGTGCAAACGACAAACAGCCGAGCAGTTTCAGCAGCCCGTGCCTGCCTGCAGGGTACAGTGGTAAGTGGATGCACCGCGGCAAGGCATTTGTCATTCGGTGAGTCTGTCTTCTTTTGTGTGCAGCCCTCAAATGACCATTTCTAGCTCAGCTGACTTATCAGTCAGCAGATCTTATTGCACGGATATTAGTCCATTGTCGGTCCACCGCTACTTTTTTTGTTCAGTGCCCCACTGTGGACTGTGGGTTTGCACTTTGCCTGTCCCACTGTCTGTCCTTCCCTCCATCCATCCGTCCGTCCTGGCAAAGCTTGTCTGGGCCATATTGCCCATACCACAACACCTACACTTTCTAAATTTGGCATGTGGACACTTCTCTAAGGACAGAGGTGTGTCATGCATCAAAATTAGCCCACATGTTTCCTATGGTAACACCTACAGCTACTCAATTCGACATGTGGACACTTCTTAGGATAAGTGTGCACCAATTTGTTCCACTGTAACCTTGACCTTGACCATAAAGTTTAAGCATGCATTTTTCCTATACAGTGAAACCTCATTATAATGAAACTCCCAAATCTGACATATTGAATATAATGACACAAATTTTCATGGGAAAAGGTTTATTTTCTTTGTTATTTGAATGAGAAGACTAGGCAAGTGTTGATAAGAACAGATACACGGTGTTCTAAATAAGCCTGACGCGTTTCGTCCTTCACTGGACTCATCAGAGGCTAATGAGTAATGATTGACCACAGGTTGAGCATAACTCTAGTCTTATGCTCAGCAGTACAGAGAGATGAAATCTCTCAACTCCACAGTCAAGTGGTTCAGTCAAAACCGAATGCTGCGTTGTGTGTATGGCCTTTATATAGGGCCGTGTAACGTTGCTAGGGGAAATCTAGACGTTACGTTGTATTGTGACGTCATCAATTATGGGTCAGCACGTTTAGCCTTACTGGACAGTAGGACTGGGTTGTGCCAGTCATCACAGGTGACTGTGTTGGCATGTGGTTTGATGACAGGTCATATTCACTGGTTAATAAGTGGGTTTACACAGGGGTTTTCTGCTCTGTGAGGACCCATGGGAGAAGACCATCTCCAACAGGGAGATTCCCATCTCCCTGTTCCCTGATCAGATAATGTTCCTGGATCATAAGCTTCTTTGTTATTTGACTCGTTTATCTGACATATTCAGTTATCCGACACATTTCTTAGGGAACAGATGATGTTGTTATAACAAATTTTCACTCTACCATATTAGGATAACACCTGCCACTACCAAATTTTATGTATGGGCACTTTATAGTGTTGCACACTGAATTTGGCTCACTGTGACCTTGACCTTTGACCCACATAAAGTTTCAGCTTGTGCAGGCCATTCTTCCTATACCATAACTCCTACAGCTATGAAATTTGGTGTAGTCACTTCATAGGGTAGGTGTGTATTGCGTACCAAAGTTGTCCCACTTTGACCTTAATCTTGACAATGAAGTTTATTGTTATGAGCACTTTGAAATCCAACCGAAATAAATCGGACACTTGTGTATAGGGACGTCTCCCTATTAGAACAAGAAATTAAATACACTAATGGTTTTGCAGTTGACTATTATTGATCAAACACTGCAAATAGGTTTTCTTCAGGTTAGTAAGTATGCAAGCAGATATCGTGTCAATTGACCATTGTAACTGGACTTAATCTCTTATTTGCTGAGCATAAAGTTGTAAATTAAATGACAACTCATCTGTGGTATAACACAGAAAATCCATTTTACTTTCAGCACACACATGTGTTGATCTTCAATTGGGAGATCTTGTTTTGAGTGGCTGAATCTTTAATTAGGAGATATTGCTTTGAGTGAGCAAAAGCAAGGCTGAGTATCATAGTGGTGGGAGTTCCAACTACTGTCATTGCCATGTGATAAATGATTGTGACTCATTCCATATATAACTCATTCCTTGTATATTTACCTAGATTTACAATGACAATTGCATATTTAAATTCTTCATGAAAAGAGCTTTGGTTCAAGTACCAACATGCCTATAGTTATAAGTCAGTGGTTCTGGCACTGCCTGGCAAGTCATGCTGCAGCTGCCACAAGGGCAGCTGCAGCATGACTTGCCAGGCAGTGTCAGAACCACTGACCAAGGGCTGTGACCATAGTATGGAATTAATTAAATCTTGGTGAATTGATTTATGATCTGCTTATAACAAAGCATAAATTGCAAAATATGTAAGTTATGATTTCTAAAAATGCAACAAAATACCAGACTAGCATAATGGTTGCAGACAGCAAGGGTGTGTACAGCAGGATTTAAGGGTGCTAAATGTTTAGCAGCAGACCAATCAGTGAGCTCAAAAGTTCCACTCTCACATGGTGCTCTGGAAGTGAAATAATCTATTGTTGGCATGATAAGGCAGGTATTTAAGTTGCCTACATTATGCCTTTTATGCATAAACAAACTATGCCTTGACATGCCTTTTGGCATAACACTGCCAATCCATTCAAACTTACTTTGGTTATAAAAAAAAAAAAAAAAGAAGAAGAAGAAAGATTTTTTTTTAATTAGACTTGCTTGGTATTATTGATACTTTGGTTGGCTTATTCCATTCAAAAGTGAAATAACTATCTTTTCTCACTTTGAACACCTTTGATAGCAGTATCATATTGAGAAGTGTGACTATCTCAAATATGAATAAATTTTAAAAGTTTGTATTGGTGTTTCATCACGCCCCCCCCCCCCTTTTTTCTTTTTGCACATGTTTTGACATTAACGTAGATTGTTTCTGTCAGTTTTCTCTGCCAAGTAAAGGAATCATTTCACATTCAGAGCAAATGCATGTACATGTACTGTAATAATCTGACTCTTACATGATGATCAATTACATTTTTTTTTTCCAGAGGAGAGGACGTTAAGAATCCATATGACAGATGCTTTGCAAAAGCCAGGGAAGTTGTGCAGAGGTACAAAGTCCACAAACCCCAGGAGCTCAATACTAGAAACATTATGCTGATATCTTACTACTTTGATAGAGCAAAAGACCTCTTGATATTAGGTAATTACATGTACTACCACTCCATGTAATAACGCCAGTAAGCACGTCAGCTGAGCATGCTCAGTGAGGTTTGTCCTCATTCTGATCATAGGCACCAGATACTCTTTGATGGTGAAGAACTTGATCAGTGGTTTTTGCATTGCCTGGCAAGTCATGCATCAGCTGTCATGGGCAGCTGCGTCATGACATGTCAGTGGCTTGTGGCAGTCTGGGTATTTGGTTAAAACAAAAGTTTATTTCTCGGAGGAATTCAGGAATGGGCATTATCGTGTTCAGTCTCTTGTATGGCTTATTTTGCCATGTATGCTGGCATTAGAATGAAAGCTTGTTTGATGTAGAGTTGGAATGTGCAGCCATCAATTCAATCTAGGTAATTACATAGGAAAATTCGTCACTGAAGTTATTGGTTGTGTACTCTTTCAGATGGAGATGGGGGCAACTTAAAAGTCAGTCTCTTCCTGGAAGCATCTGAGGAAAGTAAGTACGCCTAAGCCATGGGATGATGCACTTCTTAACAATGCAATTAACACGCGTGTGTGCCCCCTAACATACACTGACATTTTGCCCCTTCAAGTAACTAGTCAGACAAAGTATTGTCCTTATCATGTGTGTATGTATGTATGTATGTCATGTGGCCCTCCACATATCTGTCCATACATGTTTTAAATGCTATAATTTCTCACGAAATTGAGATACAGTGATCACAGCTGACGCATCATATAGGGACCTTGAATGAGTTTGCTTTGTGGTGACCTTGAGCTCTTTTGCAAGGTCACAGGCATCAGCATAGAAAATCCTTGCTGTATCACAAGAACAAACATGGAGCAGCATCATGAGGATTGTACAGCTGCAGGTTCTTATGAGGCTCTAGGATGGATTTCATGATCTTGTCTGAATGTAAACATATGAAGTGTACATGACACCATGTGAGACTGGCTGAGGGGGTCTTAAGGCCATTCTGACTTCTATTTTTAGCTCAGCTGACTGAGAAGTCAGCTGAGCCTATAGGATGGTCCTTTGTCTGCCATCCGTTGTCTGTCCAAGACGCAATTGGTTTGCAACAATAAACTCAAGGAGATTCCAAGTCACAATTGGTGTACCATAAACTAAAGGAGATTCCAAGTTGTGATAAGAATATGGATCAAAGGACAGTTGAAGATAACATCTATCACATATTGAACAAAAAGCAAAGAAAGAGGAAGAAACCCAGAGGAAGATCCAAAGCATGCAAGATCACCTGACTGCACATTTGGTTTACAGTAAACTCAAGGAGATTCCGAGTAATGATAGTGCATACTATGTCAACATAACATTACCACAAATGGAGAAAAAAGAACTGAAACAACTAGGCCAATAGACCTGTTCATACCAAACTTTTCCTGACCCTGATTAATTATGCATTCCATTGTTGGCCTGATTGTCCAATCAGCAAGTGGCTGAGTCGGGCCCAGGCTTTCATATGTTCACAACGGATGCCACGGCTAACGCTAGTGATTACAGCATGGATTGTGCTGAACAGTGCAAATCTTTTAACTAAAATGTCACATCAGTGGTGAAATGTGCATGTTTAGTTTGCTGACGGTTGATTTTTCATTAAACCCAAGCACATCCTGTGTTTTACTTTCTGATCCTTCCACCTTGAATCCGGCCAGCGTGGTCGAGCACAAAATGTAAACAAAGTAGGGTGCACGTCGCAAACTCGGGCTGAAGTGAACCGAATAAACCCGAGTCCTATGAACTTGTCTATTACTAAATGAACATGTAATCACAGAAGATAGTCCTGTAACAGATAGGATTGTCAATTTAGTTGAAGAAATGATACAACGTAAATTAAAATTTAAAAAGGAATCCCCCAAAAGGAAGAACAGAAACTTGAATCCAGTGATAATATTGTACGAAAAACCCATCAATAGGATACATTAATCTGCAAAGTATTTTAAAACGCGAGATCATCGAAGACTCAGTCAAAAGTTATGTTAAGGATAATATTACTGTTACGTACAAATATATTAACAGCAATCGCAACAAAATCTTCAACTACGATAAGATTATGAATGAAGTTGACTTGGACACCTGGGATATGAACACCCTAACGTGAATGTAATTCAACATTCAAAGAATACATGGATCAACACCACCAATATGTTATCACAGTGCTCCCTCCTTATAACACTGGGGTTGCTATCCACAGAACAGAAAGTGTTATAGCAAAACAGTCTTATGACAGAGGGAATTTTAGCATAGAAGTAATGGAAAAACTATTTCAGGGGGAACCATGGTCCACACCATGTTATATCAGAAACCGCCTTGTAATGAGGGGTGTTATAAAGAGGGAGCACTGTATTATAAATAGCAAGAAACTTAGACAGTTGTTGCAAAGAGGACCAAACCATAGAGAAAGACATAGCATCAACTTGAGGAAAGCAAGGAGTGAAATATACAAAGGATTAAATAATGACTTCATTGAGAAGCAAATTAAAGTAACAAGAGAAGAATCTGCAAGGAAGTATTTAATGAACAGAAAATCAGAATCATGGAGAAAGATGAAAAAATGCAGTTCTTGAGGAATGGACCTCTTCAAAAATGGAGAAAAAACAAGTGCTTCTAGATAATAACTGTAGCAAAGAATTACCTGATCTACATTACAAATTTGTCATAACACCTATTGACAAAGCAAGTATTAACATTGCACTCACTTGCAAGACATACTTCATCAACAACATACTACAAGAATTAAATAGTGAAACTTGTCAGCAAGCAGAATCTACTGAAGCAATTATTGATGAACAAGTAGACAAGAACAAAGTTTTGAAATGTGTTATGCCAAGTGAACACAGGAAATTACTGATCATCTATGCAGTTGTCAAAATGCACAAGAACGGAAGCCTGTTCATACAGCCCTCTTGTTTCTTACATATGATCATCACAGATATGTGTCCAATGATGGCTGGAAATGTTTCAGAAGCTTGTAAGCCAATTAGCTTTGAAAATTTTGGACTTTCAAATGATATACATGTACTGTGACAGTTGTGAAAAAAATCTGTGGCGGTGTAGGTGTAAACTCAATCTATAAGACTGGGGCTCGGGCTTACAGTCTGTCCATTCAGATATGAAAATAGCTTGAACAGTGCTGCAGTTTTGTGAGAGTTTGTTTATATACACACCATTTTCTATTGCGAGTAGGGTTGGTCATAAAGCGCAGGAACTACTGTAAATACATTTGGAAGTTTGTACACGTTTTATATTCTATCCTTGACAAGTACTTTAACCCTTTGCCCTTTCAATTAAGACTAAATGTATGATGGAAGTCAAGAGCTTTCCCTGATGTCAGTTGCCAAGGAAGGCTGTTGGCTCCATCTTGTTGACCAATTTAAAGTGGAAAGGGTTAATTTGTTTATTCGTGATCAAGAAAGTGGAAAGGGTTAATTTGTATTTTGTTTGATGAAGATAGTGAGTGGTATTTGATTTGCCATGTTTACTCTGCAGACTGTATCACGCCTTCAAAAACGCGCCCATTCCTGTGCATGGACTCGTGTTACATTGGAGCATTGTTGACAGAAGGATTTGGTTTTAACAAAGAAAAAGAGGTCATGGTGAGTCCCTCTGTTTTCTCTCATTTTCAAAATGTCCTACTCCAAAAAGTCAACATGCTACTGTCCCAGCAGCTGTAATAGGCAATCGTCCAGTACATGGATCTGTGCAAACTTTGTATTCGTTGGCTGCGTAAGTTTGTTGACTTTTGGGTCGGTGTCAACATATGATCCATTAACATGGAAATGACAAAGAGGGTGACTTGCCCCTTGAAAACATGGAAGATAATTGTTGAATTTGGGGGAGAATGGTCTCTGGAACAGTGTGTTAACAGTTACCTGTGCATTGCTAAGTTGAAGACTGAGTCAACAACTTTCCTTGGTATGCAATGTGCATAAAGCTTATGGAGGAAAATGTCAACCTGGACCATTCATTGTGATGACATGGACCATATATTGTGTTGACATGGACCATATATTGTCTTGACATGCACCATCCATTGTCTTGACATGGACCATATTCATATATTGTGTTGACATGGACCATTCATTATGTTGACAGGAACTTTTCATTTTTATGCCCCCCCCCCCCCCCACTGGAGGAGGGGCATATAGTAATTGCTTTTTCCGTGTGTCTGTTCCTCTGTCAGCTTTTCGTATCCAGGCTATAATTCACTTGTCCTTCAACTTAGATTAATGAAACTTTCCACACCGGTGCATCTGGACGTAAGGGTGCATCATGTACCAAAAGTAGGTCACTAGGTTCAGTATCTGGGTCACAGTGATACATTCTTGTAAAATCGTGTCCAGCTTATGATTCCTTTCAGACTATTGAACTTAGATTAATGAAACTTTACACACAGATACATCTACACATAAGGGTATGTCATGTGCCAAAAGTAGGTCACCAGGTCAAGTATTTGGGACACAATGATATATCCTTATAAAATCATGTTAGGGTTAAACAAAAGTAGGTCACTAGGTCAAGTATCTGGGTCACGCTGATACAATAATGTAAAATATACTTCTTGTCCGGGCAGTAAATCTGTTGTTCGTCAAGTTAGATTAATGCAACTTTACACACAGGTGCATCTAGACATAAAGGTGTGTCACACCCCAGAAGTAGCTGGCATTGGTCAAGTATCTTGGTCACAGCAACATATCCTTGTAAAATAATGTCCGCACTATTGTTCCTGTAATATTTAACTTAGTCACATGAAACTTGACACACACATATATCTCGACCTAAAGATGTGTCATTAAACAAAAGTAGGTCACTAGGTCAAGTATCTCGGTCACAATGACATATCCTTGTAAAATTGTGTCTGGGGTATTGGTTTAAACATATTTTTATTTCCGTAAGGATACAATTGGGAAACAGGGCAAGGCCCTATATAAATCCCTCTTGCAGTGTCTGGGCTATTGTTCCTCTACAATTTAATTTAGTTTCATGAAACTTGACACATATATCTTGAGCTAAAGGTGTGTCACGAAAGAAAAGAAGGTCAGTAGGTCAAGTACTTGGGTCTCTGCTATTCGTGTTCGGGTTGTAAAGCGCTTGTCCTTCAACTTAGATTAATGAAACTTAACATACAATACAGATGCATCCAGACATATGGATGTGTCACAAACCCAAGTAGGTCGCTAGGTCAAGTATCTGGGTCACAGTGACATATCCTTGTAAAATCGTGTCCGGGGTATTATTCCTTCACTAGATAAATTACTTTCATCAAAATTCGCACACATATATATCTTGACCTTAAGGTGTGGCATGAAATAAAAGTTGGTCACCAGGCTGAGTATGTGGCTCTTCACTGTTGGTGTCTGGGCTATAATTCACTTGTCCTTCAACTTAGATTAATGAAACTTTACACACAGGTGCATCTGGATATAAGGGTGTGTCATGAACCAAAATAGGTCACTAGGTCAAGTATCTGGGCCATAGTGACATATTCTTGTAAAATCGTGTCCGGGCTAAAATTCTTTTACTATCTAACTTTGATTAATGAAACTTTGTACACAGATGCATCCACACGTAATGGTGTGCCATGTACCAAAAGTAGGTCACTAAGTCAAGTATCTGGGTGACAATGACATATCCTTGTAAAACTGTGTCCGGGCTCTAATTCCTTCACTATGTTTCATGAAACTTTACACACACATATATGTTGACCTAAAGGTGTGTCATAAAACAAAAGTAGGTCTTTATGTCAAGTATCTGGGTCACAGTGATACAATCATGTAAAACTAAATTACACTTCATGCTTTGGTTGTTATTCTGTTGTCCTTCAACTTAGAATCATGAAACTTGACACACTTTTCATTCCAAAATGAGACCTGTGATTACCAAGGTTATAAATGAGGCGGGGGGGGGGGGGGGGGGGGGGGGGGGGGGGGGGGCATGGATCCAGCAATCTCTAATTGTCTTTTAATTTTCATTTGGAATACATTCATAACTGGTATTTTATTGAAATTATTATGAATTTGAATCTGTAAACGTTATAATTATTACTTGTGATTAACATTGAAAGCATTAAGAACCAATGACAGCGTTCCTTATGGCTACAACTCTTGATTGCTATGGGAGTGTACATATCCTATACAAGAAATGTTCTCTGCCTTGAGAGACCGCTCTAATGACAGACCATCTGCCGTCAAGGACCACCTTTCCAGGATGATCTGTTCCATATTTTCATGTTGTTTATACCACCTGTCTTGAGAGACCACAATGTGGTCATGTATAGAGGTGATCTTTCAGGACAAGTTTCACTGTCTGTATACAAGTTTAGCGTATGCATAAAAATTCCTGTAATTAATCATTATGGCAGTTGGTGGAGGTATGCGATGACATACAGGTTATGTCGATTCTCTGAAATACATCAGACACTTTCATTGTGTGCACACCCAAGAGATAAAAACGGGATTGACATATCTTTCACTATTTGTTTTATCTTTGTTCTCTCTCTTATCTGTGCAGCAGCATAGCACAAATGGCATTCATTCTAATTCCTTGTATTTCTTTTTTATTTTCCAGGTAAACAAGAAGATAGAGGATACAGAAATCAGCTGGGCAATGGGTGCTATGTTCCAGGAATTCCAGAACAGAAAAAAAGAAGCAGTTGACAAAAGTTTATAACATTAGTGGTTTATAGATTACATGTTATGATTTTACTGAACTGTTAATTTGTACTGTTAAAAAAACAAACAAACAAAAAAAACAAAACAAAACAGACACATCTGGTACTGAAATTTAAAAAAAAAATGGTTGAGAACACACTCACATGATAAAGTGTAAATGTTGTAAACCTGAGTAATGCATTTCCTCACATTTTGGTGCCCATGTAGTGAGTAAATGGGGGTGCTTTGGATTTCAAAGTTAGAAAAGCAAACAAACTTGTGTATACATTGTACTTTTGTACTTTGCTAGCTACATATACTTACCAGCAGTACAGTGGGTCTGGAGAGTCTGAGAGCTACATTCGTCAGTAAAACAGGACACACATCCATACCTCATCTTGTCATCAATGACCTACAGCAATTTATGACCTTTGAACATTTCATTTTGCAGGGACTCCCGGTGTTATTAGCCAATTTTCCAAATGCTTATGTTTCACTCATTTGGCTAAACAAATTTGCAAATGGCCCATTTATTTTAACATGAATTATACAAGAGTCAGGTCAAATTCTTACAATGATCACCGTTCTATTTCCCAATTTGGCTACGAATTTGGAAGGTCTGGATCTGCTCCTGATTTGCAATCTGAACCATATGTAAACTTCATCATGTAGTGTGCGGTGGGCCAGCTGTCCACGGGACATCGTGTATTTCTCAGCAAATGACACAGTGTGTATTATAACTTTTGATAGCTCAGGATTGAGTGTGGAGGCAGCTTTATTCTTACTCGCACATGAAAAGTCTCAGAAGGGGCATACCATGCTTGGAGGTTATTTTCAGAATTTGCAAGGAGAAAATTTGAGGGCCAGTAAATGCAGTGGTTAATATCAACAGTTTGGGCATGACTACCATTGGTTACATCATGCACATGCTAGATGTGTGCATAAGACCAAACTGAGCATTGAGTTCATGATAGGCTGTAGAGTCCAGCCCATTGTGATGGTAACATGGTTAAAAAGTACTCTTTTGACTACATATTGTAATCTTGAGAACAAGCTATGCATGTTGCCTCTGAGGCTGTAGAAAACTACTGCATTGAAATATTTCATACTTGAATGATGAAAGGAACAAATAAAATTTAAGCTGTAGGTTGCAACAGTGGAAGTCATTGCCTCATGACAGTGAATCATGATGCAGTCTAGGCCTTGGCTTAGTGACTAGGGACTTGCTAATGTGCGCAATTGAGGTGCATTCTCAGGCAATGGAATTTTTTTTTTTCTTTTTTTGCACTATGGGAACCATTACTAAGAACAAAATGACAGGAGCCTATGTCTCAATGACCTACTATAGTAGCTGACCTCTTAGCATTGTGGGCGTGCAGGGACCAGCACATGTCTGTCTGGACAGACGCCGCCAGAGAATACCTGTACATTTTAGTCAGTATATGGGAAAGAGTGCACATGTTGTGTAAGGTGAAGTGTGCACATACTCGCTGTTTGCATGTTTCACTATATGGAACAGTTTGTGTATATTCACTGCATGGTAAAGTGTGCACATTTTTGCTGCATGATACATGCATTCATGATGGCGGAGTGTATGTGTTTTAACTGTATGGTTACATGTGCTTCTATCACTGCATCATGCAGTGTCCATGTACTCACTGTAATAGAATGTGTGCGTTAAAGTGTATGGTGTTCAATTTGACCACAGGACAGCAGTGCACTGTATTCAGTACCTGGTCAATTGTGCAGTTTCTGTGATAGACATAGTAACATCATATACTCACGTACCATAAGTTGTTGACACTTTGAACTCTTGTCAGGTTTCTTCTCCTTTGCTTGTCATTTCATGTAAATATCTAATGAGTAAGGTCCACACGGACTTACAGAATTTTTTTTCCTGTAACATTTGTGACCCAGCCAAGAGATGTTATTTAAGCAGAAGTTTCCATTAACATTTTAGTTTTAATCAGTCCATGAACTGATACTAACACAGCATCCTAAAGCATTACATCTGTAGATAGGTCTGTTTGTGCATTTTTTTTTCCTTAAATTAGTCTGGGTATTATTGTTTGGATGGAAATCTAGAACAGAGCATGATACATACTTTTCAGTTCTATAATGTGTTACTAACCTCAGTGCAGACCCCCATTGTTAGTGCCGCTGACCAAATAAGATGGTTGGTGAGCTGGCATCCATCTGCAATTAACATTTTCAACTAAAAAAAAACATTGCATGGAGGTTTTGATTTTATGCATGGGTGTTCCCCCGAGTGGATCTCTTCCAAGTTTAAGGGACATGATTCAGTGATTTGTTTCTTTGTTTTATTAGTTAGTTTCAAAGTCAAAATTTCCTTTCAAGAACTACTGGCCCAATTGTTTTCTATTGCGCACAGGGTACCTAGTTTTATTTTTGACTACCAGATGACTCTGCAGGTTTTTTAAAAGGAATTTTTGTGTTTTAAAGCTATTTTTTTTTTATTTCTTTCCCAGAAAGGCTGTACAGAGTGATTTGAAAGTTGTGTTAGAATATTATCTGACTAAATATAATGCAAGGGTATGAAAATGATGAGAACATGTTGATTGTTCAAAGCTGTGGGATATGAAACGTTGAGACCTTGTACTGTTAAGGTCTGTTGCTGGACTTGTATGTAACAGTACAATCCATGCATCACAATAATGTAAAAACATTTGCATGAAATCGTTAGTTTTTCCACCTGGATGTTCCCCAGGAATGTACAGGATATGGTGATACAACATATTTTTCTGTTTTTTAGGACTTATTTAAAACTTCCTTTATGAAAAAAGTGCTAAAAAATTTTGTTCTTCTCAAGAGCTTTTGGCCAATTGTTTTGATATTGCACACAGGGTCACCTGGGATCACCTGTTTCTCATTTTGGCCACCACATGGTGTTGTCATTTCGGCATTTTTTAAACAAGTTTTTATGTGTTAAACTATTTTGACTTCTACTCCAGAAAGGCTGTACAGAATTACTTCAAATTGTATCAGAATATAAGCTGAATAAATGTGATATAGGAAGATATGCTGATGATCCAAGGTCTGGCGCTCAGCCAACCATCGTCCATCCATTCACAATTAAGTCACATGGAAAGTTTTGAACTTTCAAACTTGGTACATACAGGGATCTGCCTTTGCAGGATTGTAGTCAAGCTAGGTCACTAACTTAAGCATATGGGTCACCCATGTCCATATTCTATCAGCCTAACAGTAAGGTGGGTTCATCTTTGCTGAATTGAAGCTGCAACAGAAGCTCAGCTCCATTCAGCTCAGGGTGGGACTTATTTTGGTTTCAGTAATCAAGGTCAGCTCACAGTGGGACCTATTTGGGGTTCAGTACTGCAGGTCAGCTCACAGTGGTACCTATTTAGGGGTTCATTAATCAAGATCAGCTCACAGTGGGACCTATTTGGGGCTCATAATTAAGGTCAGCTCGGGATGGGCTGCTCACTGATCCCTCCCATTGATGCTAAATATTTAGGATATCCCTTGCAAGGACTATAATTATGTATCCAATACAGTCAAGTGACTGAATTACCTAAGATATTGGTCCAGAAAGTAAGAGCAGTTCTGTGGCCAGTGGGGCATTACCTAAATGTGTATTCTTTGGTGCTTATATGTGGGACAAAACATTGAGTGTTGGCAGTAGGTTGCTACTGCCAGGTGGTCTAAACCTGATCGTGTAAAATTTTGTGTTTTAGAAACCATGCTCTCTCTCTCTCTCTCTCTCTCTCTCTCTCTCTCTCTCTCTCTCTCTCTCTCTCTCTCTCTCTCAATACAATTAACAGTCATATATAAATATATTTATATATACACTGAAACCTCATTATAACGACACTCAGATATCCGACATATTCAATATAATGACACAAATTTTCATGGAAAAAGGTTTATTTTCTTTGTTATTTGACTCATTTATCAGACTTATTCAGTTATCCGACACATTTCTTAGGGAACAGATGGTGTGGTTATAATGAGGTTTCACTGTATATGTAAATCTTTGTCTGAAAAGGGTAGCAGAGTAAGTGCCAGGGACACTGATCAGCTCTGGGACCCTCTGCTGCAAGGTTATGATACTGACACAGTTTTGTAAATTTGAACAGAAACCTTGTATACTGTGTTTTAAATTGACCTGTTACAAATTATGTATTCGTTTACTATGGTTGTGAAAACAATGGAAAGAGTGGCATGTAGGACCCCAGATGGAAACACTTGGAGCTGATCATTTGCATAAAAATTGAACTGAAAGTGCATGGATATAAATTGCTTTCTGATTTTCATTTTTAATGTAAATTTGTGTTTGTAGAACACAATTTTGCAGAGAAGGAAAGGAATGACTTCTCCTGAAGGCACACCCTAGGTCAGTAGCTTTCCTTGTGCCCAATCCATGCCAAGGACAGCTGTTAATCTCAGTCTAGTTCTGACCAGGAAAGGCTTAATAGCCGTACCTATCGTACTGTGGCCAAGCAATTTGACCTGAAATGTGATGATATCAACTGTCCAGTGATTAAAACATGACAATGAACTCCAGATAATTCCCAGGGGCATTTTCTGTAGTATCTAAATTTGATTTGGATTTGTTGCATAATGATTGATTGACTTTAGCCAGCATTTATTAGGATGTCAATTGTGACCATATATGTTCCCCAAAATTTGGGAGGAGGTGAATTTCAGAAGGATACACATTATGATTTGTCAAGATGTTGCACTGTTGAGTTTTTTAAGCATTCTTTGTGTATTCTGTTCCTTTGCCCTCTATTCAAAGGAGCATAGCATACACTGACAGCCAGTTAAGTTATGAACGCAGCTTATGTAAAGATTTTAAATGAACTCTCACAACTGTGTGCTAATTCTAGTGAAAAACATACATGAGCTTTAAAGTTATTGGCACTACCTCTTTGTGTTAGTAAGTCAATATTGGTCAAAGAATTAAATGTGCTCCAACTTTGTTGAACTTTAGGCAGCAGTGCATTTTTGTGCCACAATGGAAGCAAGGTTGCCTCCTAAGTAGGTCTGTGTTTGTGATCCTCTACAAATTTCTGTGTACCTAGAACATGTTGGATAACACTTAAAACACGAGATTTGCATGGGGGAATAGTGTCTTCAAATAAAGACCATTAAAATATTAGGGTTTTTAAATCCAAGGTTCCAGTCTGCATGTACATCTATGCGAGAACTGTAAATATGAGTATAATGTGTACAAAGAGGTTGAGACACAGGCTAAAGTAACTGTAAGGCAAGTCAGTGAGTAACTGAGCTCGGGGAAAAGGTTCAAAGGGCAAAATGTTGACAAGCATTTTACCTGCTGAATGTCGGGCAATTTTACTTGTATTTTATCCTCTGTCCCTGTTTACTGCTGTCTGTGTCTGTGTGTGTGTGTGTCTGTGTCCTCATTGTTTGTTTTCTATGCCTCACCTTCAGGGGGATGGCATGTTGTTTTCAGCTTGTCTATCCAGTCATCATTTGTTACCACAGTATTTCAAATGTGCCTGGATAGTTTTAGATCAAGTTTGGCACAAAGGTTCCTCATATTAGTGAGATGAACTTAATTATGCAAGTTCTGGGTAATTGCGATGTTTTTGTTCATCACTGTGACCTATTTATTGATAAGCAGGTTTCAATTTTGGGCAGTACTTGCTTTTGTGATTGCTTAGCCCACTAAAGTGTTCAAAGATGGCCTTGCATTATCATGATTCATGGATACTGATGTTGAGTGCCTTATGTGTTATGTCCATGACAATTTTCTTGGGTCATGACCTTTTTATCAAAAAATGCATTTGTCCACATAAGATGACACCAGTTTTCATCAGATTTTAACTTGTTGACCGAGACAGTTTGCTTTATGCTTTATCCATATATATTTAAGATCAAGGTTAAAATGGTATAAAAAAAATCACCAACTTTAGTGAAAGTGAAACCTCAAAAGCCATGTAGCGCTCCACAGTGGCCTAAAGAGAAGTAATTTTTTTATTGGTTCTCTGGGTCACAGTGATCAATGTACTGACCACTGTAAATCATATGCCCTTTCACAAGCCAAAATTGTTACCTGGCATTTTTTAAATGCTAGGCAAGACTTTGCTCAAACTTTTCGGTCAATACCTTTTATGTGGCAAGACTGAAGGATGTGACACCAAAAGGAAAGGGGAGGCATATCCATGAACGCCGGCGTTCACAGTTCCTTTAGTTTTCTCATCTTGTCCTGAGGTATCTGCAGGAAGTTACTGTCCCAAAATGATCTGTGATAAAAACTTCAGAAACATCCTTTTTTTTTTCATAATAGCCATTGTATTTCTTGGTTCATGAAAATCCTTAGAAGTCTGTTGTCACTGTAGAAAACTCTGTGCTCTTGGCTAGGTTTCAGATTTTGGTGCTTAATTCCGGTTGAAAACAAAACTTCGTGTTTGTACTGCTCTTCTGGTAGTTGCATATGATCTGTTTTTATATTTATAAGTATAAAATGATACATGTGAAGAGGTTCTGTAAATTCACTTAACTCCACTGTATGTTTATTTTGTACATTTTGCTGACAGCACAAAACCCTGAAAATAAAAACAAAATGAAATAGTATTTGAACATAGGCTTAACAGGAACTATGTTAAGTTAGTAATCTTGAAACGTCAGTTAAGTGGCTGAAATTCAAAAACCATGAAAATTTATACACGTGAAAATAAGTTCATTTACAGTACTTTGTTACATGTATTTGCATGCATGGAGTTTTCTATGATTTACCACATTCAACTTTGACGTGTGTTTGTGAAAAGGTTACACTTTTATATGCGACATACATGTATATTGAAGCAACGTAAGGTGCCATCTTGGAAATACATGGATCATACTCTATTTTAATCAAGTGCCTTGGAAGTGAAAGAGAGTACTAAAGCAACCCACGTGCACAGTGTACGTGTGCAAAAAAAATCCTGTATTTCATTCATGCTACATGTGTATATCTTGAGACTGGCTCATGTCCATCAACACAAGGAGCAGCCTTTGAAGTGGAAGACCTGCGTACAAATGTCAGCAGGTTTGGGACATATCATGTGATGTACTTGTGTATACCGGTTTGCTTCTGCCAGCAAGTACCTGAACCTGTTGACCTTGATTTATTGTGACGAGCTGCAGGTTGAACACAATAGGCTTATTGTGTGTATGTGTGGGTGTGGCTTCTTATGGCATTAAACCCAAATCAGGCATTGTGCAAACATACACTTTAACCCTCAGGGGACCGAGTCAAGAGCTTTCCTCAGCATGCATTCTGCCCAGAATATGTCCAGGAAAGCTGATGACTTATATTTCTATATTTTAAAGGGGGGGGGGAGCTAGAGGAGGGAGCACACATTAACTACACTTGAACTGTTCTTGCAATTTCCAAATGGAAAATGTTGCATGTGAATACATGAGCTGCAGGTTCGGAGGGTTGATTCAATTGGTTCTACTTTCCAGAGAAAACATGTTTTATTTATCAAAAAAGCAGAAGATGGGAAGTGCATTACTTCACATTACTTCCACTCCACAGCTGCTTCAGTTTCAAAACTGCCACTTTATAATAGGATGCATCTGACAAAATACATGTACTGATGGCGGGTTATCAAGATACAAGAACAACAATGGGTGTGAGGTGTGAGGTATAGACTCCATCAATACCCAAAGTTCACAAGTTTTATACTTGCCCCCATGTCGTCTAATTGTGCTGGGCAGTCACTTAGGGGATAGTTCAACATCTTTTAATTGGTACTTACAGTACACAAGGGGGGTAGGTGGTTAAAAATGAGTCTGTACACTTTCATAGAATATGGAAAATCATGGTGAATTTTTTGCCTATTTTGTGCAATTTGGTATGATTTTTTTAGGAAAATCATAATTTTAAAGTACAAATTTTGGGGGAGGGAGGAGGGTCATGAAATTTAGTACCCGTAAGTACTACATTGTTCCCCCTATTATAAGGCCCCTCTCACGAGAGGCCACCCCTCATGAAAGGCCAGCATTCTTGTGCAGAAAGTATGGTATTTCCATTGTATTCTCCCCCTCAAGAGAGGCCACCCCTCTTATAAGGCCACTTTTTGGCTGCATTTGGGATGGCCTTATAAGAGGGGCACCACTGTATTTCAAAAATGATGATAATGTTGAACCATCCCTAAATAAACAGAATACATGTGTGTAGTAGATTTTGAAAATCATTCCAGGCATTTTGAGTTGGTTAACATGTTTGAAACACAATTCAGTGGACAGTTGACTGGTTAAACAAACTGGCAAACTTGTGCTTACACTGTGTACAGATTTGTTATTATTAACAACTTGATGGTGATGGTGTGACAAATAAATTATTCTTTTTTTTAATAATCACTGGCTTGTCTTATCTATGGATGCAAAAATAACATTTGATGGGTGTAATATGCCAAACTTCACTAAAGAAATCAAGTTGGTCCAGAAAAACTGAAAACAATTGCAGCTCAAGGATGTATTTAGTTGCTTCTCAGTTTCTGTTTTGTGACATTTTGTGTCAAAAAGAGAAGTACCCAACATTTCCCGCTGAATCTGATCTGAAAACTGAATGATGCTTGTATTGCAATCATGAGCAAGTCTGCATAATTCCACAGTCTTTGCCAAGTCCAACATTTTATGCAAGTCCATCAGCTTTATTTATTTGATAAATTCTTTGTTTTATCAACTTGATTTTCATTTTACTTTTTAGTTCTGTTGACCATAGCATGCAGAGCTCATACCATCACTCCTGTCTGTCTATCTGTCCATCCATAAACTTTTGCTTGTCAGAATGATCCAGTCCACAGTATTCAAGACAGCCCCATATACTGTAGTTCTATAAATTTTCGCGCGTGTTTAATTTCGCGCACTCATTTTTTCTGAAATCGCAGAATTTTCGCACATTTTAGGTTCACGCAATCCAATGCCAAACAATGTAGTGAAATACAATGCAACTTATTTTCGCGAATTTTAATTTCGCGCTTTAGATGGTAGCGCGAAAAGCGCAAAATTTAATCAAGCGCGAAAATTTCTAGAACTACAGTAACTTTCTGGACATACCAAGTGTACAGAAATCTAGGTCAAGGTCCATTTTGGTGGCGCGACCAACAGCATTATGTAATATATGGGTCAAAATGTGAAAATCTTGTGACCACTCCAACATCCTTCATGTTTAACAGATATTCATGAAATTTAGCGGAATTGTGGAGGTCAAAATCCCAGTTGCATATGATACTAGTGGTGCCACCTGGAACTTGACACAAATTATGAGCCAAAATGTGTTGAAAGATTAAAAAACTCCTTATCTCAAAAAATTTAATTGGACATGCCAAATGTACAGGATATAAAGGTCTTGTTCAATGCTAAAGTTATATAATATCAGGGACCTTGACCTATTTTTTCTTAGGTCACCAGCCCTGTAGAGTTGAAAGAGGTAATTTTATAAAGGCAGGGTGTAGGTTGGCCATCAATGGCAGAGAATTGAGCCTGCAGATCAGAATTGCCCTTAAGTACATCATACTTAGCACTCGATTTGGTGACCTATTTTTGGGTCACCGTGACGCAATGATAATGGAGTTTGGTGCTTGTCCAAGTGAAATTTTGGTTTTCTCCAATAAATCGAAAAGTTACAGCGCAATTTGAACAAACAGACCATGTATGAAAAGCTGGGTGCAGGGTGCATATTTTGAACAGTTTTTACTCTGAGTTGAAGGTGAAGGTGATCTGGTCAATTGGAACATATAATAGGGGTCACAGTGGGAATGTTCTGCACTCCACAGTTTTTGTGTTAGGCCCATATAACTTTAGGGACTTATAAAGTGTATGAAAATTTATTTTCTCAAGGTGGTGATCTGGTCAATTGGAACATGGGGGTCACAGTGTGAATGCTCTGCACCCTACAGTTTTTGTGTTAGGCTCATATAACTTTAAGGACTTATGAAGTGTATGAAAACCTATTTTTAGCTCCGCTGACTTGTCAGTAGCTGAGCTTATCTTCTGGTCCTTTGTGCTTTATCAGCAATTCACATGTTCGTCTTCTTGGATTTTTAATCAATTTTTTTGCTCATTTTGGGGGGGGGGGGGGAATCTGAAAAAATCTTCCCTGAAATCGCTTGACCAATTACTTTGAAATTACATAGGGACACTTCTGGGGACCCCCCAGACCTTAAGTTGTTCAATGGGTGGCGCTGCAATTTTTTTATATTTTTTTAATGAATTTTTGTGCATTTTTGCTATTTTCGACTTCTCCAAAACATTCTCTCAGATTGTGCTGAACCTTGATGGATATGTTCCTTGTGGAAGGGTCACACAAGGTTGTTCACCAGGTGGCATTGCTGTGGATCCCTGATTTTTAACAAATTTTTCAATTCAGGTGTTGGTCATTGCATACATTCCTATTGTTTACTATGCAAGTCAACGGGAATTGCAATGGGAGTTTACATTTTCATCCTCATCTCCAAAACTGTTAGCCAGATTCACTTCAAACTTATTATGGATGTGTCTCTACCAAGTTTATTCAAATGGTCAGAGTCTAGTGATTTTGGGGTTGTTTATGAATTTTTCTCCTTGATTTTACATGCCTATTGATTACCATGCAAGTCAATGGGGATTGCAAAGTCATTAGGGTTTGCAATGCTAATTGATGATTTTTGACTTGTGCGAAACCATCAGCTGGATTCACTTCAAAGTTGGTGGGGGTGTTCCTTGGGTGGGTATCGACCAAGTTTGTTCAAATGATCACAATCCAATGATATTTGGATTTTTTTGTTCATTTTTTTGGCTAAACCTTCAAAAGTCTTTATCCTTGTATACACTCAGCCAATTGCTCTGAAATTGCATAGGGACACTTCTGGGTATGAGGGTGATACATGTACAGTGGGTGAGTGACCTTGACCTCATTTCCAAGGTCACAGGTTGAGGTGCATGAAATTCACTGTGTATATGGTAACTTGAAAACTATTAAGGCTAAGACATTTGTATTGCACATGCTAGTTGTCCTTAATGGGGGCCAGACTTAAACAGTAGATGAGTGACCTTGATCCCATTTCCAAGGTCATAGAGCCACTTGCTCAAATTTTACTGTTTACCTGACAAGTTGAGAGCTATTTGAACTTGGACCTTGATGTTGAATGTGATGGTTGTCCTGATTAAAGGCCAGACTTATACATGGGTGACCTTAACCTCATTCCTAAGATCACTGGGACCCAGACACTTACATGAACTTTACTTTTCACATTGGAACTTGAGAACTGTGGAAGGTACGACTCTAATGTTGAACTTGTCGGTGGTGCTCTATTAAGGACAAATTGAGACCATACATTAGTGACCTTGACCTCATTCTTAAGGTCACAGGGCCACTAACTCGAATTTACAGGTCACGTGATAACCTGAGAACTATTTGTACTGTAACTTTGATCTTGCACATGGGGATGGCCCTCTATGGGAGTTAGATTCCGAATAGGTCAGTGACCTTCACCTCATTTCCAAAGTGATAGGGCGACTTAGCTGAGCACAGGACTGACTCAGTCCTCTTATTTTGTTTTCTTGGGGGGGGGCGGCAAACCTTAAAAAATCCTTTCTCCGAAACCGCTCACCCAATTGCATTTATATCGCACAGGAACATTCCTAGGGACTCCAAATTATAAAATTTTTAACCAATTTCTATTTTTTAAGATTTTTTTTTTTTTTTTTGGGTGTATTTTAGCTATTTTTAACTTCTCCGAAACATTCATCTGGACTCACTTCAAACTTGATGGCAATATTTCTCCAGTGGGTCTCCACCAACTTATTCGAATGGTCACGTTCCAATGATTTTTGTATGTTTTATAATTTTTTGGGGGTGGGAGGGGGGCCAAATCTGAAAACATCTCTAAACACGACATCAGGGCTTTCTTCACGTCATGGTCTCCCATCCGCAATGTTGCCCTTTCCGACATTATGTGGTCAGGGAGGTGGAAGGCTCACACAGCGTTCACTTCCTTCTACCTGCGAGATCTGACCCAAGATTCTGGGTGGTCTGATGGCGATGCGCAATACGGCCTCCTTTGGCAATGGGAAGTAGCTCAAAAGTGACTGCCATGCGGCCCCAGAGAGGCACAAGTAGCATGTTCGGAGTCGCAGATCCACATGACCAGGCAAGTGGTCTGCTTACTTCTGTGGTAGGCTGGGTTGAGGGAACAGAGCAGCTGTTCATTCTATATGCCGTTCTGCTTTTTTCCCTGAATTCTCCTGCTCCTTCTTGCAATAAGATTGCTCAGGTAGAATTCAGACTGATTATGGTACTGTAATAACGTACGTAGCTGACCTATGGGGTTGTTACTATAGACGTGTCAAAAAGTGAATTGCGCCCTCCTCCACTTTGCTGGTATGTCAGCATGAGTGATTGAGAGGGTAGTATTACACCATAGATACATGGAAGTGATGAATGCTTCATCTATTAGTAATACTTACCTCTCTATCACTCAGAAGCCCACCCAAGCCGTCCCCGCCAATGAAATCCTTGAGGAGAGTAACTGGTGAGCATGCGCAAACACCGTAAGTTGTACCGGAGGCCCCTTTGGGGGTTTGTGCAAATGACCACAGGTCTGCTATAAAAAGTTTCAGGTTTTAAAACAGCAGGGATAAGCAGGGGTATAAGCAGGAGTGATTGAGAGGGTAGTATTACACCATAGATTTAGTAATATATATTTAGACCTGATTTCAGGTTTGCCATGAAGTGTGCAGATTGACATTGCCATGGCATTGGCACTTTCAGTTTCACACCAGCACACATGCAGAGTCTGTGACATTTAAGTCACCAGCTGGCTCGAAGCTTGTGTCTGGTAAAGTAGTAAATTTTGCATCGGACAGGCAAAAGGTCCCCTGTGCTTGCCTGATCAGTCTCAAACTTTTTTCCAGGCTGCTCTGACCGAAATATACATTTTACTTGAATTAATTGGAAAAACGCTTGAAAAATGCTTGACAAAATGACAGAAATAGAAAGAATCCACAACTTTATGCACTCTTTGTCATGTTCATGGATGTTTTGAATGATCACCATGCATCTTTATACTACACACTGTTAAAATATTAGTAATATAAATCGAACACATCTAAATGTATTTATATTTGCTGTTGGTGTATTTTGTCCACATTATGAACAGAAAGTTGGAAAATTATGTTTTACATAGTCATGATTGTGGGCAATTATTTACACTTCAGCAGACAGAGTAACCATCTGGTTGCGTAACCCCCAACTTTGACCAAAGGCTGAGAATATTTACACCAATAACTGTTACAATACACCAACACTGGAACCCACACAGCGAGTCACAATGTTATTTTGGCAAACTAGTTTAAAAATGCTTGACCCAGATCAAATGCAAAACGACTGAAACTCGAAAGGTACAGCAGACTTGTTGACATTGTGCAATTGTTGACGGATACCTGGTGGGACTTCTAAAAGGTAAGTTTTGCTGGTAGGATTTCTTACTACATTTGCACATAATAGGTGTGGTTGACTGATGAGGGCATCCACGTATGATTTGCCATTGGAGATACCTGTCGCAACTGAGCGCGATCCCTGGAAGTGGCAACATGAATGTGTTTTTTTGAATCATCAGCATGGAACTGCTAATATTGAGTAACTCTGTGATCATGTACTGTTTAGTTTAAGTTGGGAATAGTCCTGCCAGTTGGTGGACTGAGGTGTATAGGGGCAAGTGGGGTAAAATCTCAAGTGATTTGTCTCTAGAGGGGGACCCTGCTCAATTTTGTTTTTTTAAAGTTTAGACTTACTTTTTCATGGGGTGGGGGTTGTTGGGGTTGTGTATGTTCATGATGTTTATAAATTCAAAATTAAAATTTTTGAGAAACTCTGTGATCATGTATTGTTTAGTTTAGTTTAATTTAGTTTGGGAACAGTTCTGCCAGTTGGTGAACTGAGGTGTAGGTGGTGCTGCCATTTTTCCGTTTTTTTTTTTCAAATGATTTGCAAGGAGATATGTACTTGTTAGCAACGGTGATCATGGTGTGAAACAGGTGACCTTGCCGTCTTAGTTCACAGGACCACTTCCGTCTGTGCATGCAAGGTCAGCTGATCACAGGAGTCACAGTCCATTTTTTATTGCTGGCGCCACCTACAGTATTATGATGTATAAAGGTCAAAATGTAAAAATCTTGTGACCAGTCTAGCATCCTTACTTTTTTATGGATCTTCATAAATTTTAGTGGGACTCGGGCGGTAAAAATCTCAGTTGTATATGACCCTAGTGCCACCTATAACTTGACAAAAATTATGAGCCAAAATTTGTTAGCATTTCAAAATTCTGTATCTCCAAAAAAAAAAACATAAAAATAATAATAATTGAATTAGATATGCCAAATTTATAGGATATTTTGATGTCTACTGCGAATAAGCTATATAATATTTTGATGTCTAATGCGAATAAGTTATATAATATCAGTGACCTCAACTCATTTTGTTAGGTCACCAGTCTCGTAATGTTGAAAGAGGTTATTTTGATTGGCAGAGTGTAGCTTGGACATTAATGGCAAAGAGAACTGAGCCTCCTGACCAAAATTGCACTGAAGTACACTCTAATTGGTCACCTACTTTCTCTGTCACCATGACCCAATGTTTGGTGCTTGTCCAAGTTTTGTTTTTTGTTTTTTTCCGAATAACTCAAAAAAGCTATAACCTGATTCAAACAAACAGACCATGTATGGAAAGCTGGATGCTGGGTGCACATTTTAAACAATAATTTTTACTTCAAGTTAAAGGTGAATGTCATATGGCCAATTTGAACTGAGGGATCACAGTGAATGCTTAGCACCCACCCCCCACCCCCCACCCAGTTTTTGAGTTAGGCCCATGTAACTTTCAAGTCTTATAGATTATGAAGATCTATGTTCTGGTATTGGTGGCGCCACCTACAGTATTATGCAGTTTATGGGTCAAAACGTGAAAATCTTGTGACCAGTCTACATCCTGTGTTACAGATCTTCATGAATTTTAGTGGGATTGTGGAGGTCAAAATCTCAATTGTATATGACACCAGTGGTGCCACCTATATTTGGACAGAAATCAGGAGTTCAACATCTTGAAAGATACAAATTCCATAACTCAAAAAATAATCGAGTTAGACATGCTAAGTTTACAGGCTATTCAACGACAGTGTCCAGTGGTAATGTTATATAATATCAGTAACCTTGACCTATTTGGCTTCCGTCACCATGTCTCTCAATTTGAACAAGTTGATTTTCTAATGGGCATCAATGGCAAAGAGATTTGAGCCTCCAGATAAATATTGCACTTGAGTACAATTAATTGTACATAAAATTCTACTTGGTGAGCTACTTTTGGGTCACCATGTTTCGCACATGCCCAAGTTTTGGTGTTCTTCCATTACTTGAAGTTATTACCTGATTCAAACAAACAGACCATGCCAGTGTTTGTAACATTGATTGGAAAAAAAATCCTACTTTTCTGGGTTAGGCGTCACAGCATTGTGAATGTGGCATCTTTGATGCCAACACCCACAAAACTGGAGTATTTTAGCCAATTTTAAAGCTATTATGACATCAAATCTAACTGGAACATTCCTTGTTAAGATTAATTGCCATTTGTGAGTTTTCTTTGCCCTGTTGTCAGAGCCATAGAAACTCTTAACGGCATGTAAAAATGCTCAAATTAACATACATTTTTGTTTTTATGAATTAGAGGCAAAAATCCTATAAATTTGAGCATTTTCACTCAGAATCCTAAATCCTACAATTATTCCCAAATCCTACATAAGTAGCAAAATCCTACTTGTTACAAACACTGCCATGAACCAATAGCTGCACATTGGGCACACATTTTAAATTGAATCTTTCTTTAATCTGAGTTGAAGGTGAAGGTCATATGGGCAATTGAAATTTGGCAGTCAAAGTACAAAAATCTTAGGAATGCTCTGCCAACTGTTGAATTTTGAGTGGATCCTTACGAAATTCAGCGCTATTGTGGTCAATGTGTTGATTCATGGACACAAGTGGCACAACCTAGTTTGATAGAAATTCTCAGCCAAAATGTAATAATAATAATAATAATAATAATAATAATAATAATAATAATAATAATAATAATAATAATAATAATAATAATAATAATAATAATAATAATAATAATAATAATAATAAGTGAACAGCAAGCACACAAAGAATCTGGTGGCTGGTACAGAACTTGGGAGGCTTACACAGCATCATCAAGGTGAGAATAATGCAGTTCTCCCAAGCCAGTTGCATTGTTCATGTATTCCATCAGTTTCCACTGTGATATGGATGTATCGGGAAATAAGGTGTCACATTCGGATTATCCAAGAAACGTGCCGAAAATGGGATAACAAAACATGTCCGCTCACCCACCCCCCTTTTTAAAAAATCATGATCCCATAGCTCATTTCTCTCATAAACTTTCTGGAGTCTCTGAACCAAACCTTGCATTACACATTTCAGCAAGAAACCTTGTACCTTGTGGAGTCACTTTTCTGAACAACAAAACAATGTAGTTCCATATTATTGTTTATTAAGAAATGAAGAGCACAACATGTATTGCTACAGGACTGCTTACTATAACGCAGGTTCTGTATGAATGCTGCCACTCGTCTTGTGAACTTATCTTCAAGTGAAGCAACACACTAGTGACAAGAATTTCGTCTCCAGGATCCAAAATCCTTTTCAAAGAATCTAGTGAACTGTCCATCCTACTTGAAAATTTGATTACATCTTAAAAAAAAAAATCCTCCTTCTATGTTACTTGGTGAGCTCTTGGTAGCACAATATATGGACATTTCCTACTACAGACTGTACTACTAATTTAAATGCTAAAATATTACACCTGGTCACACCTTTTTGTGTGATATAAGATTAATTCTTACACTTACAAGAATGCTCATCTGGGAAGTGCAGACCTCTTGGACTTTTACGTAAAACTAGCCCATCAAATTTTTTACGAATGGCTTATTTAGCAGTCTCTTCAACACTGACCACTATACATCTGAGAAATATTCCCCTCTTTGTATTTGTTACTTTTGCTAACAATGGCACAAATTATTTCCATCATAATTGTACTTTCCTTGGGAAACGCTCTTTTAATCACAAACTGACATGATATACAATACTTTCAATAAAAGTTTCTCCACACAGAACGAATTTTAACGTCCGACAATATAACGAAGACTAATAGTCTGCTTTGAGATGACAAACTCTGTAAATGCAGCAAGTAGGTGCTTCAGAGTACATGATGTAAAAAATAGAGCTCCCACACACGACAGGTTTTTCCTTAAAATACAGTTTTGTCAACTGAAATGGCAGGTTAAGTTTTGAGAACGTTTGACTGGATTGACATCAACTTTCTTATTTTTTTTTTTTAAAGTCCGCCAGATGGCATGAAGAGTTCTCTCTACTTTGAATGGCCCTGGTAATTGCTGCCATATCCACTCCAACTACTGTAATTCTGTGATGGCTGCTGGTAGTTCCACTGTCCCTGATTCCAGTTGTAGTTCCACCCACCCTGCGTACCTGTGCCCTGGTTATAACCTGTCCACTGCAATAGAGAAGTCATTGTGAAATGTTATGTACCTCTATGGAACTCTTACCAATGTAACTGATAAAGTCACAAGACCACACAATCCAAAAATTTAACAATTTCCTCAGGAGTTTCCCTACCAGGAATATGTTTGTTCAGTCTTTCTGCTCTTACAATGTACAAAAGCATACATTGTATTTTAACACTTCATCTCAATGTAAATTTTATAGACGTGTAACATGAACTTGCATAAAGCAAATGATAAATGTACACTTCCACTTGATAAATATACATTTTTACTTGTTCAAAACAGTTCCACACAACATACGGAGTTCTGTGTTGGGTACCAGTACTTCATAAACAGGCATCACATGGCAGTACAATAACTTTTGACTGATTTATCCACTTCCGCTTTAAAATCTTACTGTGATCACTTCCCTTGCATCTTAATCATGTCATTCCAGTCTCTTTTTTTTTCTTCTTTTTCTTTTTTGCCATGCAAACAGACACTAACATTTTCCCTGCATTTGAGCACTCTCTATGTACATAGTTAAATTACCTGATTGCCCCAGTTGCCCTGTTGTCCCCAGCCGCTGCTCTGGTTACCCCAACTACCCTGTTGGCCCCAGCCGCTCTGTCCCCAGTTGCTGCCTTGGTTTCCCCAGCCCTGATTGCCCCAGCTCTTCTGGTTATGCCATCCGCTACCATGATGAGAGCTGCCTTGATTCCAGTTGCGGTCATCTCGCCGACTCTGAAAATGCCCATTTACATACTTTCACTCTATCCAAGCCAAGTCCAAGTCAACAAAGGTCTGGGAGTTTTTCTTCCTAACATTCCTTGTTTCATTGCGTATTAATGTAGTCACTTAAAGCCGAAGGGCTTGCACCTGTATGTAGCTTTCTGGATACATCAAATGCTGGTCAGTTTTCCAGCCTTCAGGCTCATACAACTGATAAGTGGCCAAAATAATATACTTTACACAAGAAATCAGCATTGCAAAAATAACTTACACCATAGCTGCTGCGACTGTTGTAGTCCTTTGCCCTCTCCCTGTCCGACTGTGAGTAACCCATGTAACCACCACTGCGACGGTCATAACCTCCACGACCTGAAAACAATACGAGAAATGACACTCAAGAAATAAGAATGAGGTTTTCCACTAATCTCAATTCCATCCCCCAAGATTTGACGTCAAGAGAACATCCAATATCTGGCCAAGGAACAAGTAAGCAATAGGGGGGGGGGGGGGGGGGGGGGGGGGCAAGTTAAACATGAAAAGCTCTCACAAATTATCCTGGGGCAGGCTCGAATCTCCCTTACATATGAAAATACAACAGAACCAAAGCAGTTACATGTACCATTTATCAAGCAAATACGTAAGCCCATACCTCCATAACCTCCTCGGCCCCTGTCACGGTCACGGTAGCCACCATAACCACCTCTGCCCCCTCGGTCACGGTCATACCTGTTAGGTCCTCTGTAGTCACGGCCTCGATAATCCCTGTTTCCTATACCACAAAATAAAGTAGTTGACGAGTACCACTCTCACAAGTAGTTGACAAGTACAATGTACCACTCTGTGTAGAACATTTATCTTTGCTGAAAATTACTCTCATAAAACGTCATAATATGAAGTCTCCCTCATTTGTATCAAGCAAGTGCTGCAGCGTACCAGCTGTAGCTTGTGACTTTCCATTCACAACAATTTAGTCCAATCTAGGGGTTTGAAGAACACAGGGGCATACAAGAACACTGGGTAGTAACTGGATATAATTATACAACTCTCTGCAGTTCACATGCATCTGGCCAACTTTATCATATTATCTATAGCCAGAACTGCTCAGACTTTCAAAAATCAAAATCAGATATAAAGGGCAAAACCTTTCCCGCGTACCATATCGGTCACCACTGCCGTAACTCTCTCTTCTGTCCCTGAAGCGTTTCTCTGGTGGAGGCAAGGCTGCACGGCCCTCTTTGTTGTACTCTTCCACTAGTTTAGCTGCCTCTTCTTGGCCTAGTTCTATGAACTCCACACTGTCAAACAGAGGTCCCACCTCTGGCAACTGGAAGTTGGCTACAAGCACGACAGGACACCATGACAGATACATATGTACACTTTACAGAGACACTCTCCACTGCCTTGAGCAGAACTTTGCTTGAGAACTGATGCAGATATGTTGTATAAATTTTGACCACAAGCACAAAGCAGGGAGCAATGTCTCTGAAAAAAATTATGACACTGCTTTGATTTCTGGAACCTGTTTGATCATATCACATACCAGTGGAAACTGAATAATTCTTCATACTGACTTTTTAAAGTATCTCATTTTTCTCCCATTCCAGAAGGTTTTTACTTCTGATTTAGACACTCTCATGAAGACTCATCGCATATCACATCATACTTGCAAATTAATTACAAATACAATTAATTAATATTTTTTTTAACAGCAACAGGCTTTTTCACAAACTTGTTGATCTCTTTGCTGTTGCCATCTTTCTCAGTGTGTTGTGCAGCATCTCCCTGGTGTCATCTGACCAAAATCTGTGCCAGAGGAGCCTCAGCTCCCAAGCTTTCTGTTTGGTGGATTTGTTTGTTCCTCTTGCTCCACAGCCAACTCCCAAAGCGACATGCAACCAGCTGACTGTCTATCTCCTGGTGTCAGATGATGCATCAATGAATATCTGATACCATCTCATATGTTCTGGTAAAAAAATAAGACTCAAAAGAAAGTACAAGCATTTCTTCAAGGTTTTCTGAACAATGTATTTAAGCACAATATTTCCACTGGTATATGACATGCATCAAACTCTTCAGCTTTTCTGTGTGACGATATCGTGAATATCAAATTCTAAAACCAAAAACAATCAGGAAAGCAGTGCCATTTTCCTGCTGCATAAACACATAAAAAGAAAGAAAAAGATCCTAACATGATAATGAAAATCCAATAAGAATGAAGTGCCCCATGATTTTTTTTCTCGTTCCTGAGAATATCCTACCTTTCATTTCAAGAACAGCACTATCTGGTACTTCTTTGCCTTCTTCCTTCTCCCGCTGTGAACAACGCTTTTTGAATTCTTCATCACTTGGTACTATCACAACTGCCTTGCGTTGAAAACCTTCAAAAGGTCGCATTTTACGCCTCTGGGCCGAGGGATACACATTTGTCTGGCGTGGGTGAATAAGAATACAGACATAATTATAATCTTGTATTTTTCATCTCTCCATATTACATGTTTCTCGTGGGGTGCTTGTGAAATCTCCCTCTCTGCACCAAGTCTGTGTATTGGTCCTGAAACAAAAGTTTGGCTGGTTTTCCCCCAGCCATACTTACCACATCCAATTTAGCAATTCCAGTCTCCCAAACTTGTAATCCTTGGCCCTACCTACCAATATGTCCTAGAAAAAAAGATCTGTACTTTACACGTAAAATTGATTTTGATGTGTACCTTTCATAATGTACACTACATATAAATTGCAGCTTTCCATCCTCCATGTGAAGTACAATCTCTTGGACTGGGCAGCTCCAAAGAGCAACATCAGTGTCAAGTACAGTGCATGTTACTATATCCATCTTGGCTGCAATTTTCCACGACTTCCGGTGTTTGTACCACAACAGAATTGTAGTAAACCCTCTGGCTTGTACATTTCTTGGCCCCTAGTTTCTCTCACAAAATAAATAATAAAAAGATATTAGTTGCTGATATGAGTGCCAGCTCTCTCTTGCACTGCCTTGACTTTACCTCTCCTACCATCATCTGAGCACCCCAGAATTATTTCCCATGCACCATGTCACAACTTGACCAGAAACCAAAATATTCTACATGGCATCCTTTACTTTGCATAAAGTACAATAATAAGTGATCAATACCCATATCCATTCAGCGATTGTAATTAGTATCATTCATTGTAAAGTTTGCACGTTTGTAACAAACAGGGTTGATTGTACACATATAAATGATCAGTTGGACATAAAACTGCAGCAGCTGAGATTACTAGTATGTACGCATGGACCATTCTCCACAGATAAATTCAGACATCCGATCACATGGCAAACACACACCATTAAAGAACCCGAACAAGAAGAGTCAGCCTGTAGTTGTGCTGGGTGCCCATGCTGAGCGTCATGCATAAGATGGTATAAAGGTATGCAAAGGTTTTACAAGCCCAACATACAGCTTCCAGTACACTGCATCATATACTACAAAAGATACATCTGAACTTCTCAAGGCAACATCCCTCTTCTTCAGTCTCACTGCTACTGGTGGCACATATCTCCTCTTACATGGTGCAGCATTCAACGTCAAAGCAAACCTTTCCACTATCAGCAAGAACTGTATAGCTTCATGAGCAGAATGGAACCAAAGCACTCTACCATCGGTAACACCACCATTGTCTTTGTACATTTCCAGTAACACTCATCACTCACATGCCCAAATATTCTTCTTTATGGCAACACATTGACACAAAATTACATATCTTGTTTATCATGAGTTGTTTATCTGCAGTATGCTATATATTTGATCTTAATCACTCAGACCTTACACGACACATACTTTACTCAATGGTCAGCAAAAATTACAAGAATGAAAACAATGCAAGATATTTTACCAATATTGATCCCATGTTTCTAACTTTTATAACAAGCTGTTAATTTAAATTAATCCAACCAAGCTGCCAGGATCAAGACACTCAGTTTACTTCTGCATCTGGCTTTCAAACATAAATACATAACTGTGTTTAATCATGTAATGTAGCATTCTACATCAAGGTGTTGCTTTTATCAAAAATATTTGATTACAGACAAGTTTTCATATGAAATGAAACTAAGTGACTTCAGTAAGTTTCCTCCTGCAACTTCAGTTATGCCTCATTCGCTAAAACCAGTTTTAAGTTACAAAATACAAGCCTAATATTCTAAAATGCTCGGGATATCCATTCTGCCCACAGAAAAAGAGTGCTCCTCAACTGAATAGTATTATAACTTGTTAGAATTTTTTTTTTTTAAATGGAAACTCAGGCAATATATTTCTTTATTCATTCACTTGTACACACAAATGAGTTGACACAGTTGAACTCCATCCTGTGAAAAGATCAGTACTTCAATATATAAATATATATATGTATTTCAGCAATGCAGTTCAGTATAATCATACTCGTTTGGTAATGTCTATTCCTGTTCCAATCAAGTTGTGAATGGTGCAATGGAAAACAAGTCTCTGGTGCCCAGACTAAATTTACATCATGTTGACAAGTTATGGAAGATGTCAACAAAGAGGACCCATACAGAGTTTGGCCTGTACCTAGTAGTAGTCGATACCAAAATTACACTCACCTTGGTCAACTTGAGATGGCCACTGCTACTTCCCCCTCCCACCCTTTACGAGCAATTAGTTTCTTAATACTTACCCGTTTGTACTTACCATGATGATGGAAAAGCTTCATCTTGTGATGTAACTTACCATAAACACCAGATGATTTGATGAATAACATAGGAGGAACTACAGATGGCTAAAACCAACTCCTGGTCTTACCCACAGTGAATGAAGACCAACTGTTGCCACACAGGAGCTGGTGGTGTCCATAAGTTTGAGATGTACTTAACAAATGAGAAGCCTTTCACAGGCCTACTGAGCATGCTACCAAGTCTAAAGCAGAGGTGGATGGCCATACTTTAGCCAGGATCATAATGGACTAGGACTGGGCCGGAACTCTCCTTGTGGCAAACAGGGCTTCTTATGAACTGCCCTCCCTCCCTGGTTTGTACAGTGCCAAAGACGTCTCCCACTCTTACCTGGTCAAGGATATAGTTTCTCTTCTTCTTTGCAGCAATCTCCAACAGACGATTTAAACATTTGGTGGACTTGTCAATCAGCACATCCCAGCGACCAGCATAGTTGCGCTTGCGAGGAAGGCCCATGACCTGTTACAAAGAAATTAGATGCCTTACATTTTTATTCTTAAGTAACAAGAAATTGGATATCCTGCAAATATTACATACATCACTTTACTACAGCAATAATTTAAAGTTCCTGCTAAGTTGTCCAAAAGACCAATTTCCACAGGCATGGAATTAAATACACCCCTTTTACAGACAGGTTCTAAGTCAAGAAGCAAGACTGGTGTATATCCACAAAAATTCTATTTAAAATCTGATATGCTAAGGTCATTAGCTTTGTATTTCAAACTAGCAAGTCTTGAAATACCTGCTCACGATTCCCTTTTTTCTTGAGGGAACAGTTTATCAAGACATTCAGTAAGACTTGGTACTGCATGAAAAACTAAGGCATAATTTTGAGTTATTTCACACTCTCCTCCTATCCACTCACTCACCAATGAAAGCTATTACTTATCTGTGCAAGTTTTCTGAAAGGGTAAGAGTCTATGTCTTACCTTCATTTTGTCAATGATGTTGTTTGTACCAAGTACATTGTACTTTGTCTCTGGATGACCCTTGGCATGCTTGCCAGCCCAGTATGTCTTGCCAGCACCAGGTAAGCCACACATCATAATCATCTGCAATATACATATGCAATGTTGTACAGCAAATGCATTACCTCATTCAAGGAAAAATTAGTGTTAGTGGGTTTAGCATATTCTATTTTTACAAACATCTGGTTTAGTGTGGGGCTTTGTTTCTTGCATACAACTATGCTTCACATATTCACCCAACTGCAAGCCCTTGCATCAGCTCACCTGGCAAACCAGTAAAAGCCAGGTGCATTTACTGTTTGATAAACCATAACATTTTTCATTTCAAACCATTACACACACCTCGCAATCTTCTTTCTTTGCTGGTGGCAATGATCCTCGCAGGCGATCTGCCTCAGGCACATCATTGATGAACACATAGCCTTCTTTCAGTGGGAAAGGTGGCTCCTCCTAAAGATGAAACAACATATATTGTAAGAGCAAAACCCAAACCTCGCCCACTTTAGTGTCAAGCTTTTCATAACATGGAGCAAGTGAGAAGTATTACTGTAGCACATGGTCCATCAGTACATACCTGACCCTGAATTCAGCCCTTTTCACAATCCTACATATGGTCTCAACTTCATGCTGATATACAAATTTAAGTGTCTTTCTTACATTTGTATGCTCTCAACTCTTCCAGAGCATCAAATTCAAAATTTGTCAATTTTTTAGCTCCACAGTTTGACAAGTTTTTAATACCTTCATCAATCAATCAACAAATAAATGAATGAATATATAACAAAACTGGCAGAATAGGAAACGTACAATTCAATTTTTAATATAACATCAAGGTACCATGGGGAACCAATAATAGGTCATATGTCATTGTACTATCAATCAATGTATCTTCCAATTACATGGACAAAAAAAAGAGACTCACAACACAGTTGCCTTTTCAAAGGTTTCCAACTCTTTTGGGCAGGAAAGGAGGGAGGGAGGAAGGAAAGAAAATATTAATAAGTGGATTAATTCTGACACTCGTACATCACCCTCAAAAGAAAATGTGCCATGTGCCATTCAATACTACTGTCAAAACAAAGAGGGCGGGGTGAACAGCCTGTCCTCATCTCACATTGAAAAAAAAAAAAAAAAAAAAAATCTAACTGAATAAGCATGGCAGAGTCCCACCTACTACTCTACCAAGTTTGAAGTGAATCTGGCTCAGAGTTTTTCATAGTAAAACTGTGAATTTCCATTGCATTCCGCACTGACTGCATGGTAATCAATAGGAATGTATGTATAATTTGGGAGAAAGAGTATCCGACCTGATGAACAGCTTTGTTTAACCTTTCTACAAGCTACATTTCCATAAAGTTTCAAAACAGGACCATTACTATGTGCTATGTATGAAGTAATAACTTAAAATTCTGAGTTATAATGAAGAAACTAAAGTGCCCTTCTGACCTTTGAATTTAGGTCAACGTCAACCATTTTCGAACTTGACCTAGCCCTATAGGACTTCCATCCTATGCAATACACCGGTCCTACCAAAAAAACTTTTCTAGTTATCATGCGGAACCCAAAAATTACTATAGCATCTCTGCAACCTTGGAAATAGGGTCAAGGTCAACCACTTTCATACTTCGCCTACCCCTTACATAGGAGTACATAAAGTCACACTGCCACCTGTTAGACAAATTAAGATCTGGGGTTCCCAGAAGTGTTCAAAGCAATTGGCTAAAAGGTTTCAGAGAAGATTTGTGAAGATTTTGACACAAAATAAACGCCACCAAAAAATCATTTAAAAAATTGGAGCATGGTCATTTGAACAAACTTGGTACAGGCCCACCCAAGGTACATCCCACAAAGTTTCAAGTGAAATGAGCTGACAATGTGGAGAAAAATAGAAGTAGAAAAATTAATATGAATTGTTGACACAACAGATGCCCATAATGAACGAACAACTATCCTGTGATTGCATTGAAGAGTTTCCTAGTGGAAATACCAGTCTGCATTTTTACCTCAGTTTACTTGTCAGTCAGCTGAGGTAAAAATGCAGTCTGGTATTTCCACTAGGAAAACAAACAAACTTACCATTTGTCCAAAGTTGATCTCAAACTCTGTGTTCTTGGTCAATATATGGGGGAAAAGTGCTGCCTCACCCAAAGACTCTTTTTCAATGTCAAAACATTTCCCAAGATCTTTATCATTTTTGGCAAATGAAATTGTGATTGGTTCTACATCAAAATCCTGCAAACACACACACACATAAAAGTAGTTAGTATTCTGTCAACAACCTGTATTTTAAAAGTTGATTTAAATTCATAATGAGCTTTTAATACATTTGATGATCATCAAGAATTTTGTCATCTGTTCCCCATTAAATGTCTTTACCCTGTTATCTCTTTTTATGGCTCTTATCCCTCTAAGTTATCTTCCCACTTCCTCAACTCAGAAAATGTAGAAATGATGTAACCATCTAAGTTTTATACCATTAGTTATGAAAAAATACTGTAATAAATATTCAATACTTAGATCTGAACTTTAGTCTTAAATTTTGTTTATTCCCCAGGTGCTTAATAGCAATAACATGGTACACCATATGCATCCCATCATTACCGACAATCCTGTTTCTGAATTTTTTTTACACATATTTACACTTGATCAATTGAGGTTCTCTGGCCATGCCTTCCAGTATCAGTCAGCCATCACAAATTTTTACCTCAAAAAAAAACTATCAAACAAAACTTGACAAAGGACATGTTTTTTCCCAATGGTAATAAGCCTTCTCATAACATGGCACTCACCACATATGCTGTAATAACATCTCCTTCTGTAAACCGTTCACCATAGTCTGTGAACTTGCAGTCCACTGAAGCTTTGCCAGTTCCACCATAACCATATGAGAATGGTTCTTCACCTGTGTTCAATAATAATTAAAATACCATTTATCTCAAATAAAAAATAAAAGATTCTTTGTTACTTATAACCCCACCCCCACCGCATATGGTCAGTTTACCATAGTTCTGGCACACCGCCACACTTCTATATGATCACAAATGGTAAATTTACTAAAATAATGGTTGGAATGACTTAAGTTATTGTGTCTGCAGGGGTCAAAGAATGACCCCTACTGACCTGGAAAATACCACAAGGTCCCTTGAAGTCAAACTCTACTAAGTGTCCAATGAGATGCTTCTACAGTACAATTTTCATGACAGTGGTTCAGCTGGTTCAAAAGTTATTGTGTCCACCAGGGTTATGGATCAGAAGAAGCACACATGTACAGACACAACTACCACAATACACAATCAGCCAAAAGCTCTGAGGGGAGCAAAGTGAATTCTGGTCTACATGCTAATATAGAAGCAACTTACTGTTTGACACTTTCATCTTCACATATTTCCATCAAAAACATGCCGAACATTATGCTTTTTGTAGAAGCAAACACACCTCGTTTGCCTCAGACAGCAATGTTAGATTAAGAGGTTCGGCGTTGACATAAAAATTAGTATTTTTCAGTCATTAGCCTAATTGAAAGATTTCTTCTCTTGCCACATTTCTTGATTGTTAACTTTTTTAAAATATAGATATGACAAATTGGTGACTAGCTGCAAAATCACGGTATGTTTACAGTTATATGTGCTGAACATCAGTCTGGTAATTACTCTTTGTTTGCACCAATAAACACTCACCAAGCTGTGTAGAGGTGGCATCAGTAGACCAACCCACTCTCACAACATGCCTGTTTGTCTCCTCTGGTGGTAGGTGATCCACATTCAGCTGCTCCAGTAATTTGACCTGGTAGGCCACTTTTCCTTTGGTCACTCCATAGTTTGCTCGCCCACCAGCCCACATGAAAGCAAAGCCTTCCACTGTTATTGGGCAGACCTTGTATCCATCAATCCTCAGGTTTAAGTCACAGTTGTCTACAAGTAATCAATCCAACTTGATGTATACAAACATGGAATGTAATTGCAGTAAAATAACTGGACGCATTTTTCGCCCGTGGCCTAAAACCATTATGCATCCCTTGAGGCTCATGGGCCTGATGCACTGCTGACACTGTGGCTATATTGCACCTGTTTATTTCAAAGTTGTGAGTCCTCAAGTGGCTTCTGAACATATAAAGCTTATGTGGTTTTAGCATCTTGTTTGACCACCAGATGGCACTTTGCTCCACATGTAATCATAGCTTATTTGTGCAATTCCCGTGATGGACATTGTTGCAAAATGTGCCAAAACATCAATGAGTGAGTACTTTATTTTATGTCCTCAGCAACCTTGAGCCAGAATATCAAGGTCAAAAATAAGTCAAGGTTATTGATATTACACAAAATTCTAGCTTCGGACATTGTCTATATATCCTATAAATTTGGCAAGTCTAGTCCAATTACTTTTTTGGAATTTTATATCTTAAAACACATTTTGGCTCACAATTTCCAGCAATTTACCTTTGGTGCCACTAGTATGACTGGCAACTTAGACTTTGACCCCCCCCCCCCCCCACAACCCCACCAAAATTGGTGAAGATCTGCCAAAATGTAAAAGCTGCAAGAGTGTACACAAGATTTTCATATTTTGACCCTTATATTGCATACTATTGTAGGTGGCCCCACCAATATTGAAATGAAGCTGGATTTTTATACACGCTATAAGTCCTGAAGGTTATATTGGGCCAGCTTGAGAATTATGGACCGTATTGTGGTCACAAGATTTTCACATTTTGACCTGTATATTACTTAATACTAGAGGTGGCTCCACCAAAATTGATGTCGACAAAGATTTTTATCCACTTTTTAAGTGTACCAAATATCGAAGAAAAATATGAATAGGTATGAAGATTATTGCAAAAACAAGAGGACCATGACAGTCCTCTGGTCAGCTGACATGTACATATACCCTTGCAATTTTTTAAGATTTGCCCCCAAAAAGAACAAATAAAATCATAAAATCCAAAAATCAATGGAGCGTATCCATTTGAACAAATCTGGTAGAGACACACCCAAGGTACATTGCAACCAAGTTTGAAGTCCATCTGATAGCCAGTATCTTCTGAGATGTCCAAAATGTGAATTTATGCATTAGGATGCTCATTGACTTGCATAGTATTCAATAGGAAAGGTGCACTTAAAGACAAGTACCCAAACTTAAAAAAAAAAAAAATGTTAAAAATCAAGAATCCACAGCATTGCCTCATAGTGTGCCATTTTGTTTGACCCTTGCCCAAGGACGTATAAAAAAATTTTAACGTTAATCTGAGTGATTGTTCTGGAGTAGAAGTCAAAAATAGCAATAACACACACACACAATTCATAACAATTTTTTTTTCAAAAACGCCACCTGATGAACACATTCCGAACCAGGAGTCCATAGGAGTGTTCCTGTGTGATATCAAAGCAATCAGGTGCACTGTCACCACGTTTGAAATCAATCTGGCTGATCAGTTTTAGAGAAGAAGACAATTGTTGATGACAGACTAAGATCTATAATATACTCTCAGCTGCTGACAAGTTAACTGAGCTAGTAAGTTCTACACAAGCGTCGGTGGTGCCAGCAGATCTTGCCAATCTGTTAATCATTATACACATCCCCTTACAAGGGGACGCAAATAGCGTTAAGAATACAGATTACCCTCGGCGCTCACAATCTTTTTATTCTGCAATTTTTTGCCTTTTTTTTGAGACTTTGCAGCTGGGAATTTTAACAATGAATATTTCCTACTATAATACATAGAAGGAACATTTTAGGAAGCCTCCATAAGCTCAGGTGTCATAATACAGTATAACTGCACCAAAAATTTCAAGCTGTGAAGAATCCTTCTTGAGATATAATGGTTATATTATCCATTTGTGGGCCACTCAAAGGGCCTTCAAATACATACTTCAAAAGTTTCACAAGTTTAAAAATAATAACAGGAAGCTGGTTTTCCATAGCAACATGGTCCGTCATGATGTGCATCTCTGATAAAAATTTGGTGAGGCTGCAATGGATCTTTGTTGAGATATGTTATGGCAACCTTGTCCCCTTGTGCGCCACTTAGATGGCATTTCATTTGATTGTCATGCATTGGTTTGAATACTACAAACCAATACATGACAATCAAATGAAAGATTACAATTAAAGCCTTATCCTTCATACCCATGTAGGATAAGCTTCAGACATACGAGAAACCACGCTAACGTCAGGGTTGAGACAGGCTTCAAATAAATATATTAAGTTTCATAAAAAGTTAAAAAATAATCAGAGGAAGCTGGTTTTTACCAAGCTGGTCCAGCATAAGGTTCTTCTGTGACAAAAATTTGGCACAGCAAGGGTGAGTATTTTTTGAGATATTATGGTAACGTCGTGTCTCTTTGAGCACCACTCAGACGTCCTCACTATAGACACCTTACAAGCTTGATAAAAAGGCTTAAATTAAAATAATGACAGGAAGCTGCTTTTCCATAGGAACCTGGTCCATTATAAGGTGTACCCACTCTGGACTACACAGACAGGAGATAAATTCATGATGACCATTCATATATTTCTCATTTACCAGGTGTACACAATCACTTGAGGGGTCATGGCCCCAGTAAAGAAGTGACACCCCACTTGTCATATTTGCCTACAGCCGGCCTTTTGACTGTCATGGTACAACAGAAATGTCACATTTCAGCATGTTCTGTGAAAAAAGTTCTTTCAAAATTCATGCTGTTTCAAAGAATGTGCAATTTTCTTACAGAAATGTATTTTAAGTACAGTCAAAGAAACTTACATTTATCAAACAGAACATTTGTGGCAGATATCCAATCTTCATTCTCCTCTACCTCTGGAGGCCCTGTATCCCTTCTTGGTGATCGGCTGCGAGACCTGCAATGAAAACAATTCCATTACTATCGTGGTGTAATCTGATAATTTAAATAAGCTCACATCCATGCAGGTCACAAAGTCTCTGATTCTCTGCTGCAGCAACATCCACACGTATCACAATTACATGCCAATGATTTGTTTGTCCAACCAATTTTACAGGGGTAAAAAATATGTCAAAAGGCATTTTGCAAAATGAAAAACAAGTTTATATGTGCAAGTGTAACGTTGAACCTACTTTATTGCAAATCATGTTTCCAGCTCAATTTTCAAACTTTCAAGTTTTACCACTGCTAGCATTCCACTTTTTGTTTTTGCCATCGTACGTCAAAACTGGACAGCGCACACATACACGTACCCCATGCACAAGCCTGTACACCACCCAGACTTTCTCTTTTATTTGCATACGTACAGCACTTACAAGACCACAGCCAACAGGCAATAGCGAGGACATTTTCACTAATAACACACACCTGCCTATATACAGCCAACTTTTACGCCTATCTAATAGAGTATGCAGGTCTATCTCCGTGGAAGTACAATGCATGGAACAGTGACGATAAACACAGGTGGAATGGCCACGTCATTCAGTGCGGACAAGTGCTTGTCAGTCCCTCCCAATATTGGTTTCTTAGGTTTCTTGGAAGCTTGTTGCAGGTCTTAACCCGGTATCCAGGACAGAAGACTACAGGTAGTAAAGTTATCTTTACTTACACATACACTGCTTGCAACATTGCTTGTACCACAGCTGATACAATGACATAAGAATAGAACTGCACTTAGCCATCTGAAATAAACCTCACAGCCAAAATTGGATAATGATCATCCCTGGGAAAATACCTGCGTGAATGACCATGTCTGTCACCAGACTTCGAGCCAGACCGGGAACGTCGCCGCATTGGTGACCTGGACCTGGATCCACTCCGTCGTGACCTTTATAGCATTGAGGTCCAAATTAAGAGTATATCAGAAGTCCACATCAAGATGGCAGTTTTTTTTTTTTTGTCATTCGATGAAACGATGCACTTGTAGGAAAATATCCTTTCTCACATGTGTCCAAGAAGTAACTTTGAGTAACTGTCACTTAAAATACCTATACCTGTGTCACGTTATTCAAAGATCCATATATGTCACATGACTAGCTTGTCAGGAGTTGTGTTCCATGCAATAATATATTTAAGAGTAATCTTTTACACCTTAATTGTACACTCCGTTCCAATGTAAAATATCAAACTTTATGGGAAAATCATCAATGGTAAAGCTAACTACTTAGAATACTGTGAGCAGTAGCAGAATATTTCATTCTCATCAAAATCTGAAACTCAAAGGAATAAATCTACTCACAAATTTAATCATGCAAAATATTTGGCAAAAATTGTGCCAGAATTTCCAGATGTGCTTGTTTTCACAGAAATAACAAGACCTCTCCAAAGTTGAATAAAGAAATCTGATGGGGAAAAAAACATACATCTATATGATTTTTTTTCTTTTTTGACTTCTCACAAGAATAGGAATTGAATTTCAATACTGTAATTTTGAAAACTGAAACCATATCTGAATCATATTCAGCTTGATTCAATAAAAATCACCACCAGAATTCCTTTTTCATGCAGGCAACAAATGGTTCCCCGTGAAAAGATGATGTTTCTTCTTTGGTTTGGTCAAGAACAGCATCTCATCACATTCAAATGTGACCCTTCACAGAAATTAAATCACGATGATTATCTCTATTTTCTACATTAGTAGAAGATCAAGTTTTCCCGTCCCCTTGTGTTAATAACAAATATTTCAAGAAAGCAATGTTCCATCCATTTGCATCCATCTACATTACCATCCAAATGCACAAACCACTCAACAAGATACACACACATATTCTTCCACACCAAACTGTTAATACTGCCCAGTTGAGCTGCATATATTTCCTTATAAAATGGGGCCACTTGCTGTGTTCCCCAGCTATCATGTTGTCATTTAGTTCTATTATGGGCTTACAGGTAAGTATTAGAAAAACATTAGATGCAACTATAAGGTCTGTAACTATCCTTTTAGTACAAATGCAGCACATTGTCTAGTGCGCTGAACACGTAGCTTAAAAGCTGTGGCACATATTCTAAAAGTGATACAAATTGTTCATTAAAGTAAACCACCACAACCACAGCAAGAATTTTTAATCCTAAATTGCAGATACAGCACTGTTCCCTCTGAACAGGTGGTCAAAGTGCTGGGATTGCATGCACTCTTCTGACCTGGTAACTGTTTTTTCTCACTCAGGTGTTTATCGGGATTGCATCTACAATTTCTATATTCAAAACTCTACCGTTATTAGAAACTGTCATTTTCTTTGCGGAGTTTCCCCACTTGCACCACACCAAGTGTGCTACCACCTTCAGAGACAACAAGGCTCACTTGTGTTCACCGGTACACATTTCTATGTGCAACAGTGCTCCATCAGCAATAGTTTGGGTTTCCTATACAGACCAGCATGACGACAATTGTTGCTGGTCAACATAATGCATTGATCAGTGAAAGAATTACTTTTTCATGCCTATCAAACCAGTACTGAGGCAACTCTACCAATTTGAACAAACTTTTGTTAGTTTTATATTGGTTTCTTCAAATAGAAACACAAGTGACAGTGGATACAATAAAGCTTCCACTGTCACCCTGTGACACAAAGCACACAGGTACAAGAAATGGTTCTTGGACTGCCAAACTGTGGCGTAAATCATACATGTGGGTTGCAGGAATCATCCAACTCTTCCTACATGATGTTCAAAACTGTGTATGTAGGAATTTAAACTTTGCACTTGGGATGCAAATTTGCAGCAGCCAAAACAGACCACCAGAATTAACTCTTCCACAGCAGATTATCTTACTCTTGTGATCATATTAAACTGGGTGGCCACTTCCAGTTACAAGGAATCCATGCTGTACTTAAATTTGTATACATAGACATAAAATTGACACACAAAGTCTAGTTACAAGTACCCAAACTAGACATACATGACACCCAATTAGGGGCACCAGCAAGCAGTTTTATTTATTTTCTTGCACGCCAGGTATGCTACACATAGTATGCTGGCCAAAAAGGTAAAACCATAATAGACACCAAGAGGCATTTCTACTACGTTACAAACAAGATCCTACACAACCCATGGATAGAATTCCATCCTACCCAAACAAGACATCCGAAAAGTCACCATTCAGATCTATGGAGAGCAAAAAGACACCTGCAACTTGCAGCAAAACTGTAGGTCCTAAAATAGCCAAAGAAAAACACTGGATGCACCAATTGTGCACTACTGAACAGGCCTGCTTAAATGTTTGAGTATAGGACTCCCTTATCGAGTGATTTGCTAAATTTTTATGCTGCGGTAACACATGTGCACAAACAGAACTATTTTTTTTCACGAACTAATGATCTGCAGATCCCCTCTGCTACATGACCAGACAGAAAGCTATCATCCTTCACTCTTTAGCTTTAATTATAATAACAAATAAAAGACAATTATAAATAACCACACATCATCCAGCTGCTCTATTGGCACAGCCACATCAATAGTTCTACCCAAGGTGCACTGCTATCCACAGGTAAATATAGCAACATAAGTCTAACTGCCATTATATTCATTGTGATGTGACATAAACACTAGTCACCATACACCATGACATCAGTTATGTATATGCTGTGCCCTGGTATCTAAGTATGCACTCCTTATCGCCCAGCATCTGAAGAGCCATATGGTCAGCAAAACCAGTCAGACATTGGAAAAGCAAGCCTTCTTAAGCCTTGTTTTGCTCACACCTCTAGCTCTACTCATTAATGCAATTCCAATATTTTTGGTGTGCCTTTCTTAACTAAGCTTAACATTTTAATGAGATTCCCCATCCTGAACTTTCAAAACAATTAACATATCATGTATTGCAACTTGTACATTTTGACATGCGTCACTGGACCTGTCATATAATTGATGAAGACCATTAATTGTTTAGAACAGTCATCTTAGCAATTGATTAGGGATTATCAAGAAAGATACATGACACTTATAAACATATGTATTATGATCCCTTGTGAGAAAGAAGTTTTAATAAGATGCTTGACATAATAATTTTATTTTGAACAGTAAATCCTCACCCATCCAGGCAATATTAGTCACTACATAAAATAAGAGAAAGTCTCTTTGTATTAAGTGCTGTCACCGACAACTTTTCAGCAGAAACCAAATTCAGTAATGTGGCTCTGTGACCTTGGGAATTGACTCAAGGTGAAAAACTGTCATGCAGGAACCACGTTCACTAATAGGACTCCTGGTGGCGACCTTGGGAACTTGGTCAATGTCCTCCATCTTCTAAACTCACCAAGCCCTAATAGAGGACTGCTACCATGTGCAATATTGAAGTTATAACTTAAATTCTGAGTAACGATGCAGAAACCAAGTGGACTTCTGATTTTCAAATTTAGGTCAAGGTCATCCATCTTCAAACTAGACTTAGCCCTGGAAAAGGACTACAATCCTGTGCAATATACAGGTCCTATCATAAAAACTTTTCTGGTCATTGTGCAGAAACCAAAAGATAGTGTAGTACCTCCATGACCTTAGAAACAGGGTCATGGTCAACCTCTTCATACTTCACTCAGACCCTTATACTGGAGTACATACCTGGGCACTATCATTCCTGTCTCAAAAACTTCTTAAGTTACAATGTGCAAACCAGTCCCTCTACCGACCAATCAAACTGGTGACCTCGGGAATTTGGTCAACTATTATCATGTGCAATATTGAAGTCATAACTTATTTCTGAATTACAATGCAGGAACCAAATTAAGAAGTGACCTCTGATTTTAGATCAAGGTCACCAATCTTTAAATTTTGACCTAGCCCTGGATAAAGACTATAATCTTGTGCAATATAGACCACTTCCGAAACCCCTCGCACCGCCAGCAGCAGAGCGGGAAACTTCCAATTCAGGATTAGGGTCCTCAATGGTATTGGCCGATGTCATGGCCAGCAATGCTGAACGCGCTCATCTATGTGCAGTAAAGTCAATTGACTTACGTAGTAAAGTGAGAACTTTTCCTATTACTGTTTGCGGTAATGTGCCCCTCATAAGTTTACCTTCATGTATGTAAAATTTTTAGAACAAATAAAGCGCACTAGTAATGGAATTTTTGGGTTAACTTTTGCGTACATTCCCGTGGGATGTTTGTTAATACGAGGTCACAGTAAGCCGCAAATGCCCATATTTTACTACTTTATTTTGGCCCGTGTTTGCGATGGCGTGTCCTCAAAGTTGCTGAATCCATTAAAGTATTGAATGTTTCCTTCATGGTGTGAGTGTTTCGAATAAAGGAAGCATCAACAATGCTGAAAGCTACAATGTATTTCTGAGATAAAGCTGACAATGGATTTGCTTGACACACACATTCAGCTCACGGGAAGGGCCGGTAGGAAAAAGGTCATGAAACAGGTCTTAAGGGATTACTGCTTGCAGTAAGGTACAGCACAGTGCTTGTTACTTTTACTGTGTAATTGGAAGGGAAATTACTTTCAATATTAATCAATCAAAAAGAATAACAAAATGCTATGTCTGTCATCCTTCAAGGAAAAACCATAAAGTGTTGCCTCTGTCAAGACCACGCAGTCATTTAGCCATCTATCAACGTAGCAAGACCTACGAAACTAGACACATAGAAACCCTGTAAAAATAAGCACTGATTTTGCAATTTTGCTCACAAGTACCAATTTTTTTTATCTGACCTTCAGGATTAAGATGCCAGTGCAACTAATTAGTTCTTTCGCCGTGAATTTAATTGTACACTTGATCAATTTGAACGCCAACACAGGCTACAGCCCCAATGTCTATTCAATGTGTTGTACCACTACCAGGCAAGCTCCTGTAACAAGCAAAGACCGATCCCAAAACGCACCAAATTACTGCTAATTGCACTTTATTTCAGACAATATAAGTTCATAGATATAATCAATTGATATTCATGGTAGTACATGCCATATATTTATAGTTTTTCAACGTCCTTATCTGCATCTTCATTCAAGAGTTACCAGCATAGAATTTTATAGGACTTTCTTGCAACATGAAAGCGTTGCCCCCATTCATTTAGTATGAAAGTGTGACTGACAGGTGGCGCGGTGTGTCGAAAATTGTCTATACAGGTCCTATCATAAGCACTCTCTAGTTATGGTGAAAAACAAAACTTACTGCAGTCCCTCTATAACCTTGCAAATGGGGCCAAGGTCAACTATCTTCATACTTCACCTAGCCCTTATAGTCAAGTATATACCTGGGCACTATCAAAGTCCTATTTTAAAACTTCTTCCTCATGATGCAGATACCTAAGTATCTCTACCGACGGACCAACGTGCCAAGTTACATGCCGCGCCTTCTTGGGGGGGAGGGGGGGCATAATAAAACATAAAGGTAGACATGTGACTCTCACCCTGTTATGTTCAGCAAGGTCTTTTTTGGGTCAATGTAAACTGGGCATCTGATTGAATGGACAAGTGAATCATACTGTTGCTGATGATGGATAAAGATCAAAGGTTTCTTGCCAAACCCAAAGGGAAGCCACCCATGCCTGCTTCATGACAAGTACTGTACTATGTGATACTTAAGGTGCAGTCTTCTCTGGATCAAGCCATCTTGACCACAATTTCTTTGTATTTCCCCGCCAATTCTGAGTAAGACACACCCATCCAGTTTTGTTAAAAAATACAATAAAAAAGGCAGTACTGGTTATGGTGACCTTGATTCACTGCATTATGTGTACCATACATCATAGAGAAACCACAATACTAACTGGAGAGCATTTGAGTGTCTTGCTTCAGTGATCATACAGAAACCCAACTGCATACAGTGGGTCAGGTCACTATGATTAACTAACTTTCATACCCCATCTACAGTAGCATAGATGCAATCATTTTATTTGCATCAATCCAGGATGCGACAAGCCCAAATCAGTGTTCATGTTCACTGCCAGAAAGAGTCCACACAACCTCAATGACTACCCTCATTTTGTAACACTCAGCACTGTAATCTTTGTGGAAAAATTTGAACATCCACACCTCTCACATCATCCTCAATGCCAACTTTTGGAAAAATATCTTTATGCTTCTGCCATATAATTTTGAAGCATGCCAGACATAAATGCTTTGCCTTTACTGTAGTTTTCATTTATTCCATCACTACTGTCAAGTGTGGCAGTGTATCTTCTAACTGAGTACAAAAGTCATTGCCACAAACACCAAAACTTTTGCAAATATGTAGGTTTTCAGTTGTGCACTATTGCTTTTACTGAGAAGTGAAAGTTTGTCAGACTGGGCACTCCCAGACCAGCCAACATGGAAGCAGGTCCTTTCCCCAGGGAACCATTACATGCCACAAACACACCGCCAATCTTAAGGTATTTATTTATACTCCTGCCATCTGTATTACCTGTGCCTGTGCTTGTCTCTGGACCGAGAACGTGACCGTCTCCTTTCACGGCTACGGGAACGATGCCGCTTCCTTCTGTCATCTGAAAGACAATGGGTTTTTTAATCAAGTGTTGTACATTGACATACCAAAAAAACACAGCACTTATCATGTTTTAACTTTTTGCCATGTTTAAGTTAAACAAAAAAAGAAAAGGGGAAAAAAAAAAACCCACTCAATAACTGGGCTAGTAAATTTATTACATGTGAACCCTTCACTGTGATATTTTAATTTATCCTACAATAGATGAAATTTACATTTGATGATTGATTTAAAAATATGAGAGAATTCCGTGTACCCCTTCTTCGGTATCCTTCCTGATCATCAAACAGGTATACAAATTTTGTATACCTGTTTTGCGATCAGGCTCATTAATATAATTGAGCACCATCAAGGGTATACAGTGAAACCTGTTTTGACAGACCCCCCTACGGCAAGCTAGAGTGGTCACATAAGGCAGCTGGTCTCTCGATGGAGGTGCAGTGACATGGGAAAGATAACAAAAGGGACTTTGGAAATATGGTCTTAAAAGGCATATGGTCTTTTTTAATTACAGTGGTCTCTCAAAACAGGTTTCACTGTACATAATTTAGCCTCGTTTTGGACTTGATGACCAAACAGGTATACAAATTCTGTATACATTGTACCTGTTTTGCGATCAGGCTCATGAATCAAATGACTGATATCAGTAAAAAATAGGCCTACTTCAGTTGAAAAAAGGCCTTGTCGAATCTAGTATTCTACATGCTGTTAAATAGTTGATGTTATATAATAAATTACGTTTTTTTAGTAGTTTTTATTTAACATTTATTGTCCTGTAACAGGATAAAACCCTCCCTATCTGTCTGTTCAGGGGATACAAGAAAATATCCACATGAACAGGCAGGTAGTAATTAATAGTACTCAGTCTACATTTTTTAGATGACTTCACTTCAAGTGTTTCCCGCCTCCCCTCGCTTTGTCTAAAAAGATCCAGAATCAAATGGGTCCCTGAATTACACTGAAGTATAACATATCAACATGGTTTTCCTTCTTGAGCGCAACTGTAAAGCTGCAGTTAAATCATGCTATACAAGGAAACTATTACTGTTCCCAGACAAGACACTACTTTCACTCTCTGCACACATTGTTATACAATGTTCAGCCAATAACAGATGAAATGAGAGCTACAACCTTTGTGTTATCAATATTTTCCTAACTGTAATGAGGAAGTAACATGTACACCTTAGAAAGCCTTCAGCAATATACGACCAGTTTACATCCCATGTTATTTTAATCTACCTTTCTTCTGGTCTGCCTCAGGTGCTTCTGTATCATCCCCAATTGAGTCCATAACCTCATACTCTGCATCTCCATCCTCACCACCTTCAGCTTCTTCTGGAGCCCCATCATCCATTTGTCCTTCTGGAGCTGATGTCTAGAATACATAAGCATTTTATAAAGAGTACACTGTTTACATCACAGAACAATTCTTAGTCAGTGAATGTATTTATGTGACATTTTTCTGTCTTGCTTTTCAATAAAAGCTGACAAGAATGATCTTAAAAATTAATGTGATCTCTCACTACAGCTGGTCTTTGGAGCAGGTACCACTGTATTTCTGATGCATATCTTGTCCAAAATACGAGTCTTCAGGACACATTTTAAGCTGGTGGACAGAAGAACCAGAAACTGGTGGTCAAACTACAACTTTCGTGGACATCCTATGCTGAATGCACAATATTGTGCCACACGGATACTTGACCAATTAAAAGTACTAGTTACTATCTGCTACTCTTCAATAATCTCAAAAGCAAAACAAGTTCTCTGGAAGTACATTTTTCTGTCTCAAATAACAATAAATTTCAACAATAGTGAATACACATTTTCCAAAATACATTTTTGCGCTCTAAAATTAAAATTTCAAGTGTGAAATGGTACGAATGAAGTACACGTACAATGTACTACTTAGAATGTGGAACATACATGCTGGATTACACAAACACATACATAACTTTTTTATAGGCCTTTTTTATGCATGCAGCAAGGTTACCAGCAATCACTTTTCTTTTTCATATTTAGTCTTCTCTTTGAATTGAATGTTAACTAGACCTCTCATACTCGATGCAGTTTTTGGCACAGGGAAGTAGCAAAATACCCTCCAAAACATCAGTAAATTCAGCTCAACAAAAACAGGAAGTCTTACTCTTTCTCACCATAATCCCTTCAATGTGTTTTCACCCCCCCCCCCCTTCGGTTCAAACAATCCACAAAATTTTAAGGGGGGGACCCACACCAAATCTTAGCATCTGTCGGTCTATTTGCCTGATCAACAAATCTACCAAGTTGCAAGATGATTCATGAAAGACTTTTTGAATAACAGCACTTGCAAAATTTTCCTCAATTAGTCCAAACATAACATAATAACACAGGTGGCAGCACCAATATCGATCTTGACCTACATCTTTATACCCTTTGTAAGTTCTGAAAGTTATATGGGGCTAACATGAAAACTGTTAACTGTATTGCATTCACAAGCAAGTTTACAGACAGACAGACATGAGTGATCGCTTAAGCTCTGCGACCTATGGTCAGCACTGATTAAAAAAAAAAAATAATAAAATAAACAAATAATAATAAAAAAAAACCTTGCCCTGACACTGTACAGGGTTACTAAAGGAAAAATCAGCACGCCATGTCTATCATTCTGTATCCACGAATGAGGTCGCACACATGCACTTCATGGCAACTGTGTAGTACCTGAAACAAGTCCAGGGTTTATTGCCTCCATAGCACTGACAGACTGTTTTTCTTAATTTTCCACCCTCGACCTGTTTAATATACATTAAGAATGTTGCCGCTTAAAGCTGGTATGGTTCAAAATGCATCATTTGAATGACAAATTTTTGGAGCACCAACCTGTATGCCCAACTAATGCTGCCACCATAGCACTTTGAACTGCTTTTCAAGGACAGACTTTTACACCATACAAATCATAAATACTGGGAAGCACAAACCAGGGATAATTTTTTTATGAGGTAGTCCCCTGAGCCTTGGCTTTTAAACGTTGTATGTATAATATATAGACGTGCTTTGATCAATAGTTAAAAGGCAGCATACTCACTTCATCCACCTGAGCTTGTTCGGCCTCAGCTTCTGGCTGCCCATCTTGCTCTGGTTCCTGTGCATCTTCAGGTTCTTCCTGTTCGGGTTTCTCTTCTAGCGCTTCTGCTTCCTCAGCTGCTTCATCCTCTACAGCTGTTTGAACTTCGGGTTCTGTTGCATCTCCAGCCTCACCTGAATCTGCACCATCTTCTTGCGAGGCATCTAATGATTTATCTTGCTCTGCCTCTATCATAGAATCATCCTGTGATGTATCTATGTCAGCTTTAAAAAATAAAAATAAAAATAAAAAGAAACAGAACAAAAAATGAGTACACTTATACAAATAAAACATGAAGGTCTATTGACTTAACAGTACAGTACTTATGTGTGAAGCGTTGTGCACTTGGAATATTTTAAAGCTAACACGATCCAATTGTTTCTCAATTTACTCTTAATTTAAATCAGACAGAAGTATGATTTGAAGATGATGACCACATAATGTCAATCATGGCCAATCACGCTTTAATAAACACAATACACATGTGTAACGTACAGCAAGCATAACTCCACGCAGGTATGTAAGGGCTAAGGCAGTCTTCCTTACCTTACCTGACATGTTGAATAGATCAACTCAACCAGTCGGACAGACTTAAGTGCCATTTGCCTTGTCCCAGCTCATTACTCTTGATTTACCCTTACTCTCATTGGAACTTATCACTTTAAAACATTCTTTAATATGTGATACGGATCACACGTTCCTTCCACATCTTCCACAAGAAGCGCCCATCAGTAAAAGTAAAATTCAACCAAGTCAAACCATAGAAAAAATGATCTGATAGATGTTAACTCTTGTATAAATTTAATAACTTATGCATACACATACCAGATGCAGGGATTAATCATGAGTAAATAATTCTTCATTTCTCAAACATTATCTGAGTTTGATTAACCTTCAATTTGGTCTTAATCTGACGGAAGATATTGTTCTTAGTTGTTGGATATGTCACAACTATTGGAAGGGCCAACTGCAGATGATGAAGAACACTTTATTGTACATTTCTACACGCAACGGGGTCAGGTACAGAGTAGTGGTGCCCTCTAACGGGCGAAATACATAAAACTAAAATCTATAAATACAATAATGCCTTCGAACGGGCTGCATCTACATAATTTACTAAGGATTATAGCACCATGCATTTACTACATACAATGTAAGTTTTTCTGTCTAAGCACATAGAAATTACACACTATAATGATGATAATAAGCTCGATGGGTTCTCTTGGTATTCATAACCTATTTACCTCTCATTTGAGAGGCTAACCAACAGTACTGTGCAACCTTATTAAAATCACCTTTTGTCATTATATAAGTAAAAAGTTGCACACTATTTACATTCACAATTTCTGTCCTTGCCTTTACTATGTACTCACTTATTAGATTCTCACGTTTTACATTATAAAAGTTGCATTCTAATAAAAAAATGTTTTTCATTTTTCTGCAAGACTTGTTAAATTCATGACTCACATATTATATAAAGAATCTACACCTAACTTCGTTGCCTGAAACTTGTTTCAATAGTCGAAACACAATCTTCTGTTTCAAGCAAAATATTGTGCATTTTTACTTATTAACTGCTGAACTATTTTGCAGAACCCATTCCCAAGTCCTTGACAAATTCGCCCCAAATTCTTTATGTTTAATGCAGGATTTGGAAATCTAGGTGTGGAAGTCCTTTTGATACATGAAATCCTCTTCCATAAGAACATTTTTCATATCAGAAGTTTATCCCGAGAAAACAGAGAGAACAGAAACAGTTGCACACCTGGCTGCCTAATACACGGCTTCTTTTCATATCCCGTATTCTGTCAGCGCTTGGGCAGGCCACGCACCAAATACGCATCACGTGGTTAGCGGCACGGTGACCTATTTTCTTTTTTAACCTTAGCACCTAAAACACTTATTTGCTTTGTAAATAAAACAAAAACTAACAATTCTCGTTTTCCACTTTTATTGATAACAGCGTTCTGTCCTAGTAAACTGACCTTCATCTCCAGCTCCTGCTGCCAATACCTTCTGAAGACGTTTTACCAACTGGGATTTGTTCCCCTTTGTATCTAAACCACGCTGCTTCAACTCATCCCGGAGCTCTGCTACTTTCAGCTTCGTTGGATCAATGTCACTCATGATTTCAAAATTTTTACGTGCAACAGTTGAGTGGGCTGTTTAGTCAATTAATGCACGCCTTTACAACCGTCTCTGTTACAAGTTTTCGCAGTTATGTGGCCGTCTTTCTTGCCACCAATGCTGAACAACGCCGTCCTGACTTCAAGATGGCGGCCGAGTGTTGACCCCCCGCGAACGCAGCCCCGAGAACAATGGTCTAAGAGCTATCTTTTGATTGGCCTATTTGGAAGAAATTACCGCGTCTTTTATTAGATTATTCTGGTTTGAACAGTGTGGATGATAAGTATACCAGAATAAGAGATTATTATTTTTTGTTCATTATTTTTATAATATCTTATTTTATTTCTTTCCAAATATATATATTAACATGTTTCCAGCCTTGTAAGAACATCGATAATAGCCAATCAAATTGTATTTCATAGAACGCACTTACCAATGGCGTTTGCGTATTACATTTCAGTGCAGAAATGTCGTCATCGTGACAACAGACGGACGTAAACAACATGGCGAATAATACATCGGCTGACGAAGCCAAGGAGAGTGCTGGTATGTAAAGACGGCTGACATATAACTTAAAAATTAATTAAATACGCCCATGGGCATTTCGGCAATTGAGAGAACTAACCCGAGTCCCTCATCTTAAAATTGGGGTGCTTAGAAATTTGGTTATGCTTGATATTAGGATAATCCAGGTCGTAAATAATATTGGAAGCCAGAATAGGCCACAGGCACAGGCACACATCATCTATTTTTTTCTTTTCTTTCCTTCCCTTTTTCCTAGGCCACCTGTGTCACACAGGGCCGCGGCGCATAAGCGGAGAGCCACAGTAATATTGTTGTGGTTCAGACGGGTATCAAACCCGGGACTTCTCGCACCCCGAGTCAGCGTTTTGCCATTACGCCAAAAGTCCGGACGTTGAGCGCGAGGGCTCAACACTGCCTGGCCCTCACTACAATATTATTATTAAAAACACAGCCACAGGTATGGAGTGCAGTAGTGCACAACAGTTCGTCTAAAACCAGTCCATCGGAAAGTTAATACGTCAAAGTTCTATTATTTATGTCTGAATTCCTTTGCATCGAAAATAATATTTGTCGCATCCAATTTGGTAAAAAAACATACAGGTCGAATAAAAAATTGGTCTAAAATCCATGAATTTTCGTCGAAAACTCTTAACTTTTAAGGTGCAATACTGACCGCTTACCGGTACTGTGTTGTGTTATGTATTCAAAGCACAGTTTGGCAAAATGACGTCACTTGCGCATGGGTGAGACCAGTCAATAGTCATTATATCTCATAGCGTATTCTATGGTAAAATTTTTTTTTATTATTTCTTTGCATTGTTACATTTTTTCTTTTGGTTTGGCCTGGTTGTATTTTCCTTTTACTGATGGGCGCTTCTTGTGGAAGTATAACCGGGCTATTTTTAAACGTATGATGAACATGAATAACTCCAGCCAGAGGTGATGAGTTCAGATTTGACGGGTCTTTATTACATGGACATCAATATGAATCTTTCGTGTCAGATTGATCTCTTCAGACTCTTGCCATACAACTTGCTGGTGCTTTAATTTCCACACAACTTTGTAACCAGTTTGGTGTAACGAACTGTACATGGACTCAGCTCACAAAAAAAAAAAAAATTGAGTGCATCACATTGCAACAAGTGTAGGCATATATGTATCCATACTTATTATTGTAGTTCATGTATGTCATGATCTGTTTGTATGTAGTTAGTATAGTAGTATTGTTATTTGTAGGGTGCACGGTTGGCTGAGCGGTAAGACGCTCGCCTTTCACCTCTGCGACCCGGGTTCGATTCTCGTCCTGGGCAGCATGTGGAAAAAGTTCCTACCACTTTAACCGTGCACGTGGTTTTCTCTGAGTTCTTCGGCTTCCTCCACTAGGCAAGGTAGGATGTATACGCCAACATCTGTGCCATGGAGAGTGACTCGATAAGTCAACTTGACTTCTTTCACAATCCATGTAAAACAAATGTGTCTATACTTTTTTTTTTATGTCATTGCAGATGATGTCTTCATCGTATGTAACTTCAAAACCCAATAAATAATCTTGAAAATAAAACATCCGATGAGTCTTTCTCTAACAAGAAATAATGCTTTTATAAAGAATATGTTCTAAAGGCCCCACAAAGGGCATACAGCAAAATTTTCTCTTTAAAAAGAAAAAAAAATTGAATCCCGCGAAAATTACCTCACAGAACCATAGAAAATCAGGGCCGTAATTTTGCAAATTTTGTGAGAATCTGTTTGGATTTTTGTCGATTAGTTTTCTTTTCAAAGAAAGACAAGTTTAGGAAAATCTTTGCTAGAATGGATTCTCGAATTCTCGCCAAAATTCTGGCCCTGAAAATCTTATAAATAAGTCTCCCAATTCATTCCCTAAACTTAGAGCTCATGGAACTTTGCATGAAAAATAAGATTCTGAATAAACTTGCCCTTACAGATTATGCACATGGTGAGACATAGGTTTGACAGGGACAGGTTAGCTTATGGAGAGTAAAGAGTTCGGACTGCGGAATAGGGTAATGACTACTAGGAAGTGGTTCTGGACAAAAAGACACAAATACAATGTCTTCAGTAAATTTTCCCAACAACAATTATCTATCAAAACCTGCAAATATCCACCAAATACTTAGAACCTGCATGAATGATAAAACATAAATTCAAGATAATTACATCTGGTATCAGAACAAAATATATATATATGAACTTACAAGAACTTCTTTCTGTCTTTGTCTCCATCATGTGTCACATACGTCAGAGCAGTAGCTCTCAAAATGCCTGGAATGGCAAATCCAAGGTGCGAAATGACGCACCTGAGTGGTGAAGAATGCCAAGACAAAAGATAGATCTTATGATCTTCACCGAAAAGATACGAGACTGGAGGAAAGTTTTAACACACACAAATCATCATTCACAACTTTTCACTCACAAAAGAATGGATCCATAGTCTGTGTGTTGCTACAGAAATCAAATAAGTCATATAAATTACATATCAACATATAATTAAACTATATAACAATATACAATAAAAATTGATCCCGTCACATCCTCCCCTGGACTGTGAAATGTTGTCCCAATATAACCATGTGAAAAGCTAATATCTGAAATAAATCAATCTGCGATCAACATTTCATTTATCAATTATGCAAGTTCAATTTGACAGCTGTTGCTCTGGTTACTGCAATGATTATATATATATATGCAAAAGAAAGTAATCAAGTGTTTCCTCCAATTATTTTAAGTATCATTGGGGAAGCTTCTATTTCTCGGCCCTGCAGCACTCCACTATTCATTAATTTTTCCAAGCAACAGGAACTTTCCAGTCATGTTCTATGTTATCCTGCTTGTCAGTTTGCTGCAAAAACATGAAATAATCTCCACTGGTCAACCAATTGGGCAGCTTCCTTTCCTGCTGCACATGCTGTGGTGCAGCTGCACCCTCTTGGGTACCAGTATCCGACTGATTCTCCTGATCAGTCTTGTCCTGTTCTCCTGCATCTTCACCTGCAGAGGCCTCTCTCAGCATCCCCCTCTGCTCGCTCCTCTGTAGCATCAAAAGCCTGAGCCTGCATATCATTCTCAGCATGAGTCTGTGTATCACTCTCAGTAGCTTTGATTTGAGCCTCACTCTCCTTCCCCTCAGAAATGACCTCATCTAGGGCACTGTGTTCAGGACCACGATATGTCACAACAACAGTATCATCATCAGAAGAGTCACCACTTGAGGACACAAAACTTTCCTCTTCAGCCTCCTCTAATCTTCTTGTAGATCTGAAAACTGGCCTTCTCCCTTTTGTGGATGCAGAGCCAGACTTTCTACGTGTGTCAAATGAAATCACACCGATAAGCAGTAAAAGATTGCAGTGTAAGCTTCTCTGTTGTCTTTCCCCAGTCTCCTTCTGTACTACATACACTGGGATCTCAGCATTTGGCTGGTCTACAACTATGTAGGGGTCATCTTCCCATCTGTCTGAGAGCCTTGTGCTTGCCGTCAAAAACAACAATTTTCACCAATACCCGGTCACCCTAGTTGATCACAGCACCTCTTACTCTTGCATCATACCACTCCTTCTGTCTTGACTGCTGTGTTTTTGGTAATAGCAATTGATCCCTGGACTCTTCACCACATTCCACTTGACGATATAATACACCACTCTTGAATTTCAGCTTGTTGAAATTGTTGAATAATACTCGGTGAACACCTCCATCAGGAATGATATTCCTTGTGGGCTTTTCCCCTTTATCCACATATGGTATCCACCAGCTGAGATCTGAATCTTGCTGTTGTGGTACTTGTACATCCTGTTTAAAACCAATGTCTTTTTCTTGGGTGAATACATTCAATGGTGCAGCTGACATGGCAACAGTTTCCACATATGGAACAGCATAACCTCCCTTGCACAGAGCCTGAATGGTTCCCTAGAAATAACAGTCTGCATTTCCTCTTTAAGAGAAGTATGCCTACTCATCCCATCAGCATCTGAGTGTGATATGTCACGGCGATACACTGTATGAAGATCAAAGGATGCAAGTGCAGCCACCCATCTTGAGATTAGCATCAAGTTTTGCAGATGATAATACAAAGGTCAAAGGATTATTGTCAGTAATCACTTTGAAATGTCTACCACATATCTAGATAATCACAAACTTCTTGGTTATTGCCCATTTCCTCGGTTTGGGTACATAGAGAACATTAGCTTGAAGCTATTTTCACCGAACTTTAAATATAAATGTAACTAAAATTTTTCTTAACTTAAAGATTTACCTAAATAATATATGAAATTCTTAAAAACATATAATGCATTAAAATATATTAGTTTAAATTAAAATAATGTTGTCATAGCACCTTTTATAATCTGATGGCTATTTTTACCATATTTCCATGTCATGGTCTGTCCACGTAGTCTCATATTGGCCAATTTTATAATTTATTGATACATATAACATATCACCCCTCAGGTCATCTTCAACAACCCTGCCCCTGCCAAGCAGGGGCAAGATTGTTGGAGACCCAGCAATTCTGTTGCAATATGTACTCTGTCTCATGTTGTCAATCACCTTTTAAATCTGATGACCATTGGCATATCATGGTATTCTCACTTTTTAATTTCTTATACTTATTTCCATGTCATTGTCCACCCAGGGGAATTCATAATGGTGAGTTTGTATAATTTATTAACATATTACCCTGCGGGTCCTCTCCAACAGCCCTGCCCTTGCGTGGCAGGCACAACACTGTTGGAGACCCAGATCTTACAGTTAGTTATTACCATATTGCCATGTCATGGTCTGGCTACAGGAATCGCAATGACAATTAATATGAGTATTTGTAACATGTAACATATCATCCTGCTGGTTGTCTCCAGCAAGCCTGCCCCGGCAAAACCAGGGCAAGATTGCCTGATATCAAACAGCTCTGTCTCAATATTTACTTTTATCCAATGTTATTTAAGCACCTCTTACAATCTGGTAGACAGATCAAGTCATTTAGTGACCAACTCACTTCGGAACCAAGGCATTTTGGAACCACTTCTTTTTTTTTTTTTTCAGAGGGCCAAACACAACACAGGATTGGTATATAGGGCTGAGCCCATTTTCCCTATTGTTGTAAATACTTGCCATGAATATAGATCTATAGGAGGCTGAAAGCAAAGCTTGCCAATTGATCCTGATTAGCATTTTGGGATGGGAATAAAGTTTAAAAATACAAAAAAAAAAAGAAAAAAAAACAAAAACACCTGAACATCCTAATGATAGTTTTATCAATGCAATCCTTTATTGGTGAAATAATCTTATTGGAAACGTGATCAAGTAAGTATCCTAACTCACCATGTCAATGTGGTGAAAGAGGATGAAAACTATAGACCTAATTAGTACCCATATGACGTGGTCCCGAAATAACTTGGGACTGATTTGGATTGGTCCAGATCTGGTCGGGTACAGAGGTGCCCCACCTGTATCCACAGGTATTATAAAGAAAACTCCAAGACACATACAAAAATAATTTGCTATGCCTGTGGTATATACATGTAAAAGGAGAAGAAAGAACTTCTAACAAACTTAGAACATACGGCAAATTCAGAACCAATTTTGCTAGGCAAAAATGTTTAAATCTGAATTTACCCACACAAAAGAGAAAGCACTTCACTAAAACTCTGCATTAGTGCATGCTTTGTCATTTGAAATAGTCAAGATGGACATACAATCAAATCCTGTTAAATGTGGGTGGATTATTTTCGCTGATTCTATCGGCTGTGAGGCTTGGTGTGATCGTGATGTCTGGGGTATATATGTTGGAAGTAGTAATTGGGGCATCCATGCTGTGAGTCTTGGCCCTGTTTTCTAAAATATCCATGTTGAGGTGTTTCATGGAGGTTCTACAAGAACTTGAGTATAGAAACTTACGAGAGAGTAAGAGAATACAAATAGTTAGCATAAATTAGAGGTTAATTCACAACATAAAGGCCAGCAGTTGTATAAACTGTCTACTTAGAATTTTTTTTTTTTTCTGTATATATTAAAATATGAGGTGCTGAAAGTCATCTATAAATTTTAGGTAACTTACGAAAGTACTGATGTGTGACAGGGGTGAGCGTGGTAGATATAATTATGTAAATTTAACTGAAGGTGAACTGTTCAGATTCCATATAAGGCCGATTTTGGTGTACTGTTATGCACCCTTATCAAATTGTTAGTTTATGCCATGTGGCTTGCATTGCATGTTATGGGAAATGTCAAATTAGAGTATAATTTATGCACTGAAACCAGATGGGCAATGAAGTGTTAAATGTGTTTAAAAATTGGACAGCCAAATTCATCATAAAGTGGCATGATCTCTAAAATGACCACTTAACATGGGAGTGAGGCCCTACAAACCAAGCACAGGTTAAGAATGGACAATTTTTCTACCAATAACAAGCAAACCTCAGTGTAAATGCTAAAAAGCTTGACCTTGGAGTCCTCCCCCCCCCCCCCCCCAAAGTTGTGGCTTAGCCAGCCCATAGAAGCACTCAGACCTAAAATTACAATTAATCCCAGTCCTTCCCTTCCAATTTCCTATCTGTTCTGCAGTTGGGAACTATGTACATGTGTTGCTGTGCAATATTTAATCTTGTTTATCTGAAAATCTCTTGTGGACTGCCTATATGTATTAACAAATGTAAAGTGTGTATAATGTTCCATTGTTTCAGAGTCACTCCTGGCTGATATTCAGAAGAAAGTCACAGAGTCCTTTGATATATTTGACCATGAGTCGAACAAGACAGTGGATGTTCGGTATGTTTTCTGTTACAGAATTTATATTTTTGCTGTTCCTGTTCTCTTTAAGTTTTCATTATGCTGTAAACTAATAGGATGCGTGAGCATTGATCATGTACAGGGCCCAGCATATTTTGTGTTCTATTACACTGTATAATCGAAATTCCTTCAATTCCTATCAAGGCAAGCAAGATTTTTTTCTGAGGACTGTATCAAATTTTGCTTTCAAAAATAGCATTTCTATGGACAGACAAGTCAGTTTGAAAAAGGGACAAGTAAAATTTACCTGAAGGACACAAGTCCAACATAGGAATGTATGAATGATGTGAAGATTTCACATTGCATTTTGTTTGGGAGTCATTGTCCACAATGTATACAAATAAGAGTATGGTTGCTATGCTATAGATATCTGGTTTATTATCATCATCATCATCATCATCATCATCATCATCATCATCATCATCATTGGTGGTGGTGGTAACCTTGGCCTATTTTCAAGGTCATAGGAGTAATAGCCTACATATATCCAGTTTTTATGCCCCCCTTCGAAAAAGGCAGGGCATATAGCTTTGCTCATATATTGTTTCAAAGACATTTTTCTCACATGTTGATTAGTAAATACAAAAAATAAACTGATATGAATCGGCATAATGGATTGGAGATATAAGATTCGTCTGGGACTCTATTGTGAAGCAAAATAATTTAATAATTCCTTAGTAGGCCTAGGCTGTATTTTTAGCACGTAATGAAAAGTTCTACGTCATTTTATTATTATAAGTACAAATATGTTGTTTACTTTCGTGTCTACGTAAATGACGTCAAAAATTACAAATAATTACATGCTAGGCCAAACTGACCAGTTTAACGTTCAAATAACATCTTTACTTCCATTGAGAATGCTGGGGACACCACCGGCAAAATATCTGGATATCAGAAATATTACCACATGGATAAAAAGTCCAAAACAAACTTCCGTTTATGATTTAGCTTTGCTCATGTTGGTCGGTTGGAAGAGAGAGTTTGGTTTCAGCACCATAACTCATGTTTTTGAGGTAGCAGGACTTTGATAGTGCCCAAGCATATTCTCCATTATAAGGACTAGGGAAAGTGTGAAGATGGTTGACCTTGACCCTATTTCCAAGGTCACAGAGGTACTGTAGTAAGTATTGGTTTCCCCACAATAACTAGAAAAAGTTTTTATGATAGAAACTGTACATTGCATAAGATTATAGTCCTTATCTAGAGCCAGATCAAGTTTGAAGATGTCAGCTTAGAAGATGGACAAATTCCCAAGGTCACTACCTAGAGTCCCATTAGTGAAGCTGGCTTCCGCATGATAACTAAAGATGTTATTCATGTAGGGCTTTCATATTTCATGGGAATATAGCCTTCTATAAGAGCTAGATCAAGTTCTGCAATAGGTGACCTTGAGTCAATTCACAAGGTCACAGAACCACATTAATGAATTTGGTTTCTGCTTAATAACTGCAGAATTTTTTGAGCTGGTGCTTTTATTTTGTAGGTGTTTAAAGTCTTCTATTAGGTCTAGATCAGCTTCAATGGAGGGTGAGCTTGACATAATTCCCAAGGTCAAAGGCCACTTCAGTGAATTTGTTTTTTACATCTACTTGCCAAGGTCATGAGTGCCCCATTTAGTGCTATTAACAGGATAATGAGGGTGAACATAATGACGGGGGGGGGGGGGAGGGAATCTATGTTTTACAAACATCAGATTGTTTATAATCAGCTTTACTGCTTTTGACAACTAATGAAAGCTGGACATTGACATTTACAGCAAAGAAGCATCACATGAACTGATATTTTGATGGAAGTATGATATTGAATAAATTTGATCTATTACCAAGGTCACAGGAAAAACAAGTTTATATATTTATTTTGTAAGCCCATTTCCCTTTTAGGATATTCAGGTCAATTTATGGGAGACCTTGACCTGTTTTCCAGGTCACAATAAAGTAAGCGGGTTGAAAATAAAAATAAATCTAGATGAGATAATGTATTTTTAGATCAACCTTATTAATATTATATGTTAGGCATCAGGCAATTCATAATTTTATTATGCTGCTAACTTTTTTATGTGTGAGGGAAATTAGTGGAACATTTCAATCACTTTTAAGTCCATTTAAAAACCTGTGTCTTTCATATTAATTTGTAGGACACAACTCACTCATAAATGGATCATATTTTATCATAATTGATTGGAGCAAAAGCTGGGCCCATTTAAAACTTTTACTGCTTATCTAGTGTTTTTTGTTTGTTTTCATTTGTAGGGAAGTGGGAACAATTGTGCGGTCACTGAATTGCTGTCCAAGTGAAGCAGAGCTTCGAGATATGCTAACAGAGGTAATTAAGAATGCAGATGAATTTGAAAAACTTTCATATGTTTGCTAATTGGTTTAAATAAAGGATTCTATATCTGAAAACCACAGCAAATAATATCAAGCTTTTCTGCACACACCATCATATATACAACCAAGGTGTTGCCAGTTACAAGGAATCATAATGTATTACTCAAATGGAACTTGTTTGTCTAATCTGTGAAGGGGTGACCACTACAAGGTGGTGATCTATTTGTCTTGAATATAAATGTCAGATAAAGATATGATAAAATATGCATTTGTCTTGTATAGATGGCTACACAGCTGAATCACTAGGTGATACATGTACTGCAGAAAGTTGTGTATTTTTAAACATTTTATTTTTTTATTTTATTTATTTTTATTTTTTTTTTGGGGGGGGGGGGGATCTTCTGTAAAACTCTTGGCCAATTGTTTTTAAACTATGAAGCTACACTTGTATGTACCCCTGCATTTTAATTTGTTCAGCAGGTGGTGCTGTTTTTGATGTCTGTGTGCAAGCACAAACGTGCTGTTTTCCATGGAGTTCTTTCTTTCTTGGTTTCATATTATTTATCTATGTGTTTATTCATTTGTTTGTTTGTTTATTTATTTGTTCATTCATTTACTAAAAGTATTTATTTACGCTGTGCAGTATTTTTCTCAGACAGCACAAAGGGGACAGCTTTTAAAGTTGGTGAGAACACTGCATCTGTAATGAACTTTGGCACCTTCACCTGAAATTGTCATAAAGTTGGAAATTATGCAAAGTTAATAGTTGCAATTCACATTTTCTGAGTTTCATATCTTCAAAACTATTGCAGATAGAACAAAAATTCAAGTTGTGCAAGTAGGTTTGGGACACTTGCCAATGCAGTGGGCCATGAAAAAAAAATGTTGCACCATTTTAAACTATGCTAATTGGGCACTTGAAACCTTAAATGTTGGGTATCTTCAAAACTAATTAGTAGAGTTGCCAATCCAACTGCAATTTACCAGTTTATACTATAGTCACATGCAATGTACTATGAACCGGCGTTGTAGCCTTTTAATTTATGCAAAGTAGTCAAATACGCAAAATGTGGCAATTTAACTTCAATAAACAGCTTTGTGCTGTAGCCACATCCAATGAACCACAAAACAAAGTTGCATCACTTGAGTAAGAAAATACACAAAATTTAAATCTTGAATATCTTCAAAACATTTATAGAGAGAGGTACCCTTACAATTTCAATTTATAGATTTGTGTTACAAACATATACAATGAAAAAAGTTATATAATTTTAATTTTGATATTTGAAGAAGGTGAAAATTTAAATCTCATCATTTTTTGCCCAAAACTATTTCAGATGGAGTTGCTATTCCAACCCCCAATTTGTATAATTGTGCTGTATACTTATTTGATAAACAGTGACCAAAATTTGAAGACAGAGCAACAGAAAGATGGCTTATCAATACATACATACATACTCTCTCTCTCTCTCTCTCTCTCTCTCTCTCTCTCTCTCTCTCTCTCTCTCTCTCTCTCTCTCTCTCTCTCTCTCTCTCTCTCTCTCTCTCTCTCTCTCTCTCTCTCTCTCCTCTCTCTCTCTCTCTCTCTCTCTCTCTCTCTCTCTCTCTCTCTCTCTCTCTCTCTCTCTCTCTCTCTCTCTCTCTCTCTCTCTCATCTCTCTCTCTCTCTCCTATCCCCTCCTCTCTCCTCTCTCTCTCCCCCCTCCCCCCTCCCCCACTTATATATTTTGTATCCAAGCATGAAAATATCACTTCAGCAGCATATGTGAAAACATAAAAACTAGCTCCTCACAAACATGGACGTAAAATGAGATTGTAACTAAGTCCATATGCCATCTGCATTCTCTGAACTCTTTCAGTTCCACACTATGCGTGTAAAGTGTGCTGAGGAATGTTGTTATCTTTGGACAAAATTTTGACCAAAACTACTATCTAAAGTCCATGCCTGCTGGTACTTGAGGGACAGTTTTTGGCATGAAGCATTTTAATAGTATATGTGGTTACAGTGATTTTCATAATATGACCAGATTCACTTACTGTACTGTGGGAAGCACCTAATTTTTATGCAACACCCCATGTTGTGTAGGCAGAGAAATGCAGGTTGGCTAAGTTCAATTAGACATTATAGCCATGAAGCTCATGCAAATTCACAAAATCCATGTATGGTAAATTTAGATTATGTTGAACAATGGCAAAGTGCAGCATTTGAAACTGTTCTCATTTTGAAGGCACCCAGACAGATTTGCTGTAAATGTTTGTGACATAGCTGCGTCCAATGAACCAAAATTGTATAATTGTAATTTATGCAAATTAGGTGAATACACAAAATTTAAATCTTTGAATGACTTCACTATTATACATAGATGCACAAAATCAAGATCTTGAATAGCTTCAAAACTATTATAGATAGTGGTGTCATTCGAACTTCAGTTTGTGACATGACCACATCCAATGAAATAAGAACCAAAGTTGTAGCATTTTAATTTATGCAAATTAGGCTAAAACACAAAATTTAGATTATGTTGAACAATGGCAAAGTGTAGCATTTAAAACTTTTTGAAGGCACCCAAGCAAATTTACTGTGAAGCAAATCTCTTCTAGTGCAACTTGCATTCCAGTGAGTGCATGACAGGTCACGGTCAACAGGAACATGAGAAAGTACACTATGACACGTGCATGGTCAGAAATGACCAAATAAAAATATCTTGTATATATTGTTACACTGTGTTACACTGGTGATGTTTTTTTTTTTTTTTGGGGGGGGGGGGTATACCCATATCAGACTGGTGCTTTGAATGTGTCTGTATAAAAAACACTACTGAAAATTGCTTCTCAATTTTGTTTGGACAGATTGAGGAGGAGGAGCAAACTGGATATATTCGATTTGAAAAGTTTCTGCCTATGATGACACATGTGTTAATGGAAAGAAGGTAATAATTTGTCTCCTTTTAACAGAAGTTTGCATTAAATCTTTAAATCGTGGTACATACCCTGTCAAGTCAAATTGTTAATCTGCAGGCAGGAAGTCCTGTTATGACAAACCTCATCTATGATTCTCATTCAAAATATTTTATTTGACAAGGTGACAAGGCATTCAAGCAAAATAACAGGTGACCTTTGACATGCTGGTAGTTTTGGACAGCGTGACCATGCAGGAAGGGGTTAGCATGAACAATAAAGTGGAGTAACAGTCTGTCTTATTTCCATACTAGGGTGACCTTGGCTGACATGCACCATAACTGTAATAAAGCAATTTGCTTTATTTTTTATGTGTACATCAATTTTAATATAATATGCAAAGTTTACAAATTTAAAGTCTTTACTTTGTGGTGTCACCATGCACCCATGAAAAGTTAACATCTATCTTCATTTGTCAAAGTGGTGCAAGTTTACACAAGAGCATCATAATGAAACATACAGTACGTGACGGAATATTTCATGTCACAAAAATGAAGCAATACAGTTTTCAGTATTGACGGCTATCATGCACTATCAACAGGAATATAAACAAATATGGGTTGCTGTGTGAACATTTTGTTAAAAGTATAAACAAAAATGGCTGAAGTGATTTTAGCATTTCAGCAGATGACATGACCTCTTGCTCAAATCTATCAGAGTATGGTCTGTGCATAAGTTCACCAAGCGGGGAAACCCCAGCGGAGATTCTGATATCAGAGCAAGGTGCGCAGGTAATTTACAGGCCACTCAATCTTACCACACAGCAGTACCATTGTATTCAAGACAACAAGTAACAACTGAAAGAGTGAAACAAGGACCTTGATTTAAAAAAAAAAAACAAAAAAAAAACAGAATCTGCCATATTTAAAGGAAGGAGTAATATCGGTAGATGGAAGGAATAAAGTGGCACTTTTATTTTTGATATTTGTTGGCTTGATAGTTAAACTCTTCTTGGTATAGGCATTATATAGCCATTACAGCACACTACACAACAATGGTGGTTTACCATGATCACTCGCTTTGTTCCTCAACGTTCTAACTATATCAAGGCTTTCTGTTCTTCCTCCACCAACGCTCTGCGATGGTGAACTTCCATACACCTTCTGTATTTTGTCTATTTCCGGCGTTTCTGCTCATGTTGACGCTGACAAGATAAGTGCAGGTTGTCATGCATTATCGTGACCTTGACACGTCCTGCTCACTTTCGAGAAGGTGCACAGTGCCCCACCTGGCAGCAAAAAAATCAGCCCACACATGCCTTGCTTTCATAATGGGACTGCTGCTGGGGTTTCCACACATGGTGAACTTATGCATAGATTGTATTAAGATACCAGAAAAATATCACTTTCCAATGTTTAGACAATGTTTAAACTATATTTTCACTCCTTCCTTTTAAATGCATTTCAGGTCTAGCTTTGAGGTAGTGATAATGATTCTCTTTTGTTTTAAGGTATAATAATCAATTTGTGAGTCAATATATAGTATAAACATGTTATAACTCTTTAATAATGAGATATTTGGAGTAATATTAGTATTAGTAAGTACACTTACCTAAATATCTTGATATTTTATAAACTAAGACTATTGTAGGAAATGGTTATTTTTATACAATCTATGAAAAGATTGACTCTTAGTGGAGGTTTCTGCATTCCTTCTCCTAATTTTTACGAGATGCAGAGCAACACATGTATAAAATGAAGGTAAACACCATGTGCATAGTATGCTGAGACCATATTGTAAAATCATCTTTCTGTATTATGAAATGAAAAGGCAATAAAAAATTATTAAAAAAAAAAAAAAAAGTACTCTTACCTCTTGACCACCATTTACGTACACCTCAGTGTCTAGGCTGAACGCCCCAAAAATTGACTCGAATATTCACTCACTGATTCCTGGAAACCTGCCAGTCCCATGGTGCACCATTTCCTAGTTCCTGCATAACTGGTGGTGACTCCCGATGCACATGCTTCCCGTCTAATCCTTAATCTTTAGAGATTGGTCAGTTAACGTCAGCTGTAAGAGGAAGCAGGGTTGGTTGGGTGGGCTTCTCCGGTGGTTAAGAGGTAAGTGTACTTACTAATACTGATATTACTCCAAATATCTCGTATTAGTTACATAATGTTACCTCTCGACCACCATTTGCCGATATACAAGCTTATAGTTGGAGGGTGTAATGTTACTAGCACACTGACCTCATTTGACCAGCATGACTGGCAACCTGGGGGTAACCATCAGTCTGAGTGAGGAGGTGACATCTGCAGGGAAAACCTCAGAGCTACACGGAGTTGAGGCCACCGGCAGCAGAATCCGGAAACCCTCCTTATTGACCAGCATGGGACCGCACTAAACTCCCCGGTGCTCCTCCGGCAACATGATCAGTTGTCTGCCTCATGGGAAGATGCTATTGGTTTCAACATCAGACCTGGAGACATCAACAGGAGGTTGTTGTGAAACTGGCAGGTGCGGAGGGGGGGGGGGGCGATATATGGTTCTATGGACAGTGGACTCCTGTGTCAGACCAGCAACAGGCTGGGACGACAGGGAAAACTACCTGATAATGTTCCAGAATAAGTCAACTAGGCACAAAGCCATGTACAAGGCCCACTAAGAAATGTACCGACCTATAGGCCTACATCGAATTTAAACCACAAGAGTGCCATAATCTTGAACATGTTGGCTGCTCTGATGGGATCTGGGAGGCCTAACGAACGAGTATCGGAACCTAAGCAAAGAAGCCTGTTATGCCTGCAAAGGCATACATGCCCTCCTGTAGCACTATCATGTCACGCAAGTAGTGCTCGGCAAAGGTTTGTACAATCGCCAGCGGCAGGCCCGCAGAATGTTGACAACTGCGACATTCCGCAGGGTGTGCCCGGAAGCATTGAAGGCTTCCACCTTGTGAGCTCTGGCTGAGACAAGCTGCCAGATGCCAGGCCTTTCCAGTGAGATCTCAGAGGCCTTAAGGATCATCTGCTTAATCCACCACAAAACCATGTTTCTGCAAACCTAATGCTCCTTATGAGGGTTACTCAGTGGTAGAAGGAGGGCAGACCTCCATCCTCTGAGTCCATCTGTGTGGGAAAGGTACCAGCAAAGGCTTTCACTGGACACAGGGATCTTTCCTGGGAGGAAGAGCAGCATCCATAGCACTGAGGATAAAACCCTTGAAAGCTGTAGCCGGATCTTGAGCCACTTGGTTCTTTGCCAGGAAGCCCAAGTGAGGCCTCATGGTCACCTGGGAGTGGTCAGAAACTTGTTTTCTATTAACACTCACTTTGGGGGCTGGGGGAATCGAGATCCTAGTCTTTCTTAAGCCCCTTTCTTAGTTAATTCTTTATAAAACAAAATTGCTTATGAATATTATAAAAATAAATGAGGGGGCGGTCATAGCATCAAGCTAGAACAGGCCAGGCCGCACAGCGGTCCTGGAGAAGAGTGAAGAAAGGGTCTTTTAATTTTTCGCCGAGTTCTGGTCACATCCGTTCAGCAGCGCTGTGGTGCCGGTTGAAAAATACACCAGCCAGGCAACAGCCACCCAAAATTAACAGGAACAAAGTCAAAATTCATGTTGCATGGTACATTTTATGAACTCAGTCAGGTGACAGGTGATCAGGGAACAGGTACTCTTTGGTGACACAGACTGCTGCATGATAGGGCAATGGCCAAGCAAGGTAGGCCTACTGTCAGAATGGTGCTGTGAAAAGTAGCATTGAAGCTTTGGCAATATGCAACCGAGTAACAAGTTTAAGTTACTGCCCAGTTAAGGCCCATAATAAGAAGCTTGTCCATTGGAATTGGAATAGCTTAATTCTGCTAAGTACATCATAGAAGATGCAGGTAAACTTTATGTGTTAGAGTATATTGGCAGTTAATATGAAAAGAACATAATTATCTGTTTTACACTATTGTATTCTACATGCAGCGTGACGCAATGGATCTATTATGTAGTCCCAGCAGATAAGCTTGCAAATTCACTGTCCTTGCTAACTTTTGGCAGTATGATGCAACATGAATTTCAACTTTGTTCCTCTGTTGGATGTCGCCCAGACTTCTTTACCACAGCTGCCAGTGCAGTTCATGGTCCTCCCACGCTGTTGCCTGGCCATAGACCTGCTGCAACATATGTGTCATCAAAGTGTACCTGCGCGTTTTGGGTGGCTGTTGGGCTTGGCGGCCTGGCTTGTTCTATGTAGCTCAACGCTGTGACCGCCCCCTTATTTATTTTTAAAATATTCATTAGCTGTTTTGTTTTATAACGAATTAGTTAAGAAAGGGTCTTAAGAAAGACTAGCGAGATCCATGCAGTTAATCCATTTTCTGCCCACAATCCAACAAGGACAAGGATGCAGGCGGAGTGGTCACTGGATCAACACCCATAGCTTGACTCCAAAAGGAGGCAATAGCTTGGTGTGCACCACTTTCCCTCTCTCTGCGATCTGTTTGCCCAGACGCCATCTTGAAAATCTAGGTTTCAAGCCAAACGACCAGCTTTACTCCCAACTATTTCAGTGGTATTGGAACACAGAAATCAGCCTTCTAGGTCACTGAATATCCCCAGGCTGCCGAGAAAAGATTTTCTGCAGATTAGGGCATGCATAAAGCACTCTAGCAGTGAGTGTGAATGAAAGTTCATGGAGTTTCAACTCTAAAAGGCAAGCCAGTAATGGCAGCCAAAGAGGAAGGATGAGACAGGGCCAGGCATGTGCACCGGGAGTCACCACCAATTCCACAGGAACTGAGAGGGGGCGCCACGGGACCGTCAGGTTTTCAGGAATCAAGTGAGTGAGCTCAACTCTATTTTATGGGCATTCAGCCCAGACACAGAGGTCTAGACAAATGGTGGTCGAGAGGTAACAACGTTACATGACTAAAAATCATACATTAAGTCATACAATAACAATTAAGAGTTCTTTTCTTCCATACTTGCCAGGTACAAAGCTGCTCCTGAAGATACGTTGCTGAAGGCATTCATGGTATTAGACACAGAAAGCAAAGGCCATTTAACACAAGAGGAACTAACCAAATATATGACAGAGGAAGGTGAGGAAAGCTTCGTTGATTGTCAATATGTCATATTTCTCCTTGTTACCATCCAGTCTTTATGTTCACGATTATTGCAAACTGATTTTAAAAGTCAAATTGCAGCAATCGTGATATAAACTGGGTGTCAAATAACTTTGGGTGTCTTTGAAAACTCACTTGTAGCATGTTCTTGAGACCCAGAAAGCATGATAGGGGTCGCTTAGAAAGAGGGCAGGGGTGCTAATTAGGTTGAATACAGTATGTCAAGTGGTTGTAAGTAAATGAGAAAAAGAGAAGTACTTTGTGTTGTAGTCAAGTTAAAACATTAGTCATTAATCATCCACAATGGACTTGACCTCAAGGTCCAAATCCTGTGTCATATTCCCACTCCTCCCCAGTTGAGAAAGACAGAAACTTTCCGACTGGCAAAAAAACATCATTGGATCCATCAATTATGCACTATGGAACCTTTCGGCCTGAATGTCATGGGAAAGTAGGCACCCTTGCCTTGTATTATGCTAATTTTGTAGTTCCCGTACCTGCTTCCCACTGACATTGTGACAGCTTTCTACAGAACAGCACATGTCTCTGTAGCCCAAAGATTGCCAATTGACTCTTATAATAAGTGGAAAAGTTTTTCCACTAATGGGTCCATGTTGTACATGCACCCAAGTTATGGTTTACCCCAGTCCGAAACATTCCAGACATGCATGTGTAAAGCTTCACACTTGCACACTCTCAAGCAGGAAAATTCACACCCACAGAGACCGCACACAAGGAAACGTCACATCTCCTTGACAACGGAATGTTAGTAACTAAAAACACGTGCACACCAGGCACATGGACCGGCCACTCGTAACTGCCCGGTTCGGCAGTTAGCTTATTCTGATGTAAAATGTGTCAGTCTTACACCGTTTCTAATGTCCAACAATGGGAGAAGTGAACGTGTAAATTTCGGGTAAAACACCAACGCCAGCATTCTTTGGCTTAGTCTCTGAGGAGTTCAGAACGAACGAAACCGGTCAGACGCATCTTATAGCTAAAGTCGGGCTAAAGCTTCACAGACAGGCATTATTTGCCGTCTTGGCCTTTGCCTAGTTTTCACATTAAAACATTAATCAGGCCCAACCATCTTTAATAATGCTTCTTTGGTGTGTATGTGTGTGTGTGTGTGTGTGTTTTGTTTCCTTTTTTTTTTCCTTTTGAATTTGTTTTAACTGTCATTGGAACAAACTTAATTGAATGAACTTGCAGTTTATCAAATGTATCACATAAATATTTTGTTGTTGTTAAACAATTTCTGATGCCATACGATATCAATTTGTTGACATTAGCAATATGTCAGTATGTTACATGCCATTGTCCTTAAAAACATAAAACTAAAGATCTTATGTGTGCTCATTTTCATTTTCTTTTTTTTTTCCAGGGGAATCATTTACTCAGGAAGAAATGGATGAAATGTTATCAGCAGCAGTGGACCCAGAAAAAGGCACTGTACTATACAAGGACTATGTGTCAGTCATGGCAGTGGAGGAGACATAATGAACATATGTATACTTTTTAAGTGATTAAAAATATATGTATATATAACTGTAAATGTATGTTACTGGAAAACTTAGATTAAATGAGCCTAATTATATGCAGCTGCAGCTATTTTCACATGTACCATTAAACCTGTTTGGTCAGATTATACCTGGGACATGTAATTCCTAAGAATGGATATTCAAGTTCCATACATTATTACCAAATGTGGACAAGTCTGTCTCTATGAGGTGACATCTGGTGGCAGACACCCAAGAGGACATGTTAAATAATGTCATAATAATGTAACATATAGTTTGGTACATTTATGTATAAAAAATCTGGTGAGGCTGCAGTTTGTATGGGCTTCTAATATGTCTTGTATCTTCTGTATGTCTTTACATAAATCATGTATAAATGCTGTTGAAATGAACTAGTTTCTTGTCCCTTATCAAAGCCTTGACTCTTGACCTTAAAAAGTAGGTGAATATAGAGGTAGGACCTTGACTTTGAATAGGCTTTTGAATCACTGCATGATGCTTTTGTGTAAAATTCAGATTGATAGACGCAGGCTTTCAAAAGTTAGGATGGTACCATCACCTTGCACATGCAAGACAATGCCCTGGGACCTTGAAAAACAGGTCAAGGTCAAATATTTATGAACTTTAGTTTTTTTTTTTTTTTTATAATGGTGCTTAATCATGTGCAATTTTGATGCCAAATCTCAAAAAAACCTCTTCGTTATATCAGCACTTCCGGCTTCTATTGACTTTTTACTTTAAAAAGTAGGTCAAATATAAAGGTATGGGCTTGACTTTAAATTAAATAGGCTTTTAAAACACTCCATGATGCTTCTTTTGTGTAACATTCAGGTTGATAGATACAGGCTTTCAATAGTTAGAATGGTATCATTGCTTTGCATATGTGACTACAGTGTGACCTTGAAAAGGGATTCAAGGTCCACCATGCTTACACACAAAATAGTTCTTATAGCGGTGTACAGCCACATGCAATTTGGAAGCCCCAACTCTAAAACTTCTTAAGTTGTAATGGTAACACCAGATGGACAGACAGACAGCACAGGGGATGACAATACCCTACAGGCCCATGAGGCCAAAGGGTAAGCACCAAGCTACCCTTCACGGGGCCTGTTGTGAAAAAATTCAGTGGCCTGCTTTGCACAGATTTATCAAGGAGTACCCATTGGCCATCCACTCCTGCATTATTTATATAACCATTGATATTTCTTTGTTATTTTGGCCAAATAAGTAAGCAGCACCTTGTTTAACTTTTTTTGTGTGGATATCACCATCCAACTTTATCACCTGAGATATACATGTAATGTGACAACCAGATCCAAGATGTACTGGAACCGGCTTCTTAAGCAATGGACAAGGTAGAGCATGATGACTGTACCCCTTCAGCCTAAATGGACTGAGCTTTACACTTCCCCATGGTGCTTACCACAGCAATGTCTATGCTTGGCATTCAGGTGCTCTGCTGAGACATTCCATGATGACCGTACCCCTTCAGCCTAAATGGACTGAGCTTTACACTTCCCCATGGTGCTTACCACAGCAATGTCTATGCTTGGCATTCAGGTGCTCTGCTGAGACATTCCATGATGATGGACACTGGGATGACAACCTGTTGCGTTGAGGCTCTGCCAACCGATAAGTTGGCATGGCCAAAGCCTGAGAGAAGTTGATAACATGGACCTCCATACAACTATGAGAACATGCGTTTTTACACCATGTTAGTTACATGGACCTTGACGCCATGTAAATGATGACATTAACCTTTACACCACAACAGATTTTACTTTGACACTTTGAACATATAACAAAACTCAAAGAGTCCTAGCTGTTTAAAATATAGCTTTATTAATACAAATAGGAATGACAATGCTGATTCTAAACGGAACTGTACATTTAAACTGTTCCAAATGTCCATCTACCAGAAAGTCCAAGTTGGCAACATGTTTTTACACTGTTCTATGACACAATTTGAAGACTGTAGCATTATCACATGATACATAGAGTGGCATTCAATAGCACTAATAAGGAACAACGTTCTTATCTAATCAGACTTGGGTAATTTATTTAATGGAATTTTAACACAAAAAGTACCAAACTTCATATAATATTTTCCCTAGCTGACATGGAACTTCATAAAAATATGTGACTTCTACAAAAGTTTAAATTTGAATCCAGAAATACGGTGGACACATTAGTGTGTAAAATGTTATCTATGCTGAACTTGTCGATTGATACTTTTGTAAACAGCTGTGTATGGAACTGCCTGATTGTTTACAGGCTCCATACAGCTACACTCCTCTGTAAAAAACTGCCATTTCTGGAGAGCATGCCAAGGGGCTGCCTACAAAACCTAATGTTTTCTGGGGGCAGAGATTCTGTGATCACCAGGGGCAGGCGGTCACTTTGCAGGCAAACATAACTGACTGCTCAGTTGCCTTGCCTTGGATCCGACTTCTTATGGGGCATCATGGTCAGGCAAAGACTGCCCTAAAGCAGACAACTAGTTCCTCTGAGCATGCACAATAACACAAACTTACATACAGTTTTGTAGAAATGGCCTCTCACACATGAACATGAGAGATGCATTTCTGTACCCTTATGCATACAGCTGTCACTACGTTATACAACTTGACATGTTCAACAATGCATTTCTACTTAGCGCTGCACACAAGTGTGAAGTCTGGCATTTAACCCCTTCTAGCTCAAATTGCCAAAAAATGCATAGATGTAAAACATTGTTTGCCTTTGAGTCATTATTTAAGTTAATGATAATGGAAAACATTTTCACTGAATATTATAGACACAACCCATCATAATGGCATGTCCCATGTCAACAGATTTCCCAACCCACACCAAAGAAAGATACTGACAGAGTCCTTTTATGAACACAAAAAGGGTTAAGTACTCTGTGAAATTAAAGTGCCATATATATATATATTTAAATATATATATATATATATATATATATATATATATATATATATATATATATATATATATATATATATATATATATACATACACATACATACATACATACATACATACATACATACATACATATATATATATATATATATATATATATATAGTGAAACATCTTTTGATAGACCACCCTGTGGCAGGCCAAAAAGTGGTCACATAAGGCAGGTGGTCTCTCAATAGTGGTGCAATAACATGGGAAAGATGGCAAAAGGGACATGGTATGTGTATATATATATATATATATATATATATATATATATATATATATATATATATATATATATATATATATATATATATATATATATATATATCCCCTGGTTCAATTTCCTTGCTGTGGTTTGGGAGCCAATCCGGCATATCATTCTTTAATGGTTTCAAGTACAATTTTCATTCTCTTTATGAGGATAAATATTTGAGTTAAAACATCCAAGCAGGGGGCATTTTGGCTTCCAGATATTTTGAGCTGAAGTGCTGCTGACACAACCTTGATCACCATTATCTTTACAAATTCTCCACACCTGAAACCTAAATCCTCACTATCTGTCTGCGGTCATGAAAAATCTAACAAAGCTAGAAATGACCAAATTAGCATCCACGCAAAATTGTGGGTGATTGTGGCAAAAAAATAAGTCAGTGGAAATCATATGAATTTGTCATTGGAATGAAAATATAGTGTAGTCTCCTTTTTACAACCTTTCCATAAAGAGACCACTCTCCTTTAACAACCTTCATGTTTTCACAGGTCCTGATCTAATAATGAATATTGTATTCTGTATCGAGATAACTTTCCTGTCAGACTAATTTTCCCCAGTTCCATGTGCGCTCTTAATACAAATTCTACTTTCAACACCCTTGAAATGGCAGACAGTTGTATTGCTCAATTTCTTTTTGATATTTAATGTAAAATGATTGACAGCCACATGATGAAAACTATGTATTCTAGCCTGCTTCATGTGCTAAATACAACTACAAATCATGATACCAAACTTGTCAATTACTTAAGGAAGTCAGAATTAACCTTTTCCCCTTGAATTAAGACTTATACACGTAGGATCACTGTTGACCTGGAGCATGCTATTTTCATAGGGCTCCTCCACAATTTTCAAATTGTTCTTTATTAACTCATTCTACCCTGAAGACTCTTTTTCCCGCTAATATCTAAATGTCGTCTACTAATTGAATTTTACTAATTTAGGTTGAAACTTGCATGGAAGATCATTCCAAATTATATGCCCATGGTCAACAGCTTTCCTTGGCACCCAGAGCACGCCAAGGAAAGCTGTTTGATGCGGTCTTCTATCAGGGTGGAATGAGTTAACCATTGACTAAAATTATGAAAATCAATGAAGCAAATGACATTTGACCTTCTGCTGGTTTTGGCTGGTTTGTGGGGAAGGGGATAAATGTGTACTGGTTTGCCATAAAACCAAGTGTTTGAAGCAAGAAGAAGACTGAAAACTTGGCATACAATGATAATAAATCATACAAAGCACACAAAGTTGCTGCTTGTGGCACCAGTATTGAGGGGTAAGGAGTCACAGGAGCAGGTACATTACACAACAGGAAGTACTACAAGAAAGCTTACCTGACCCTTCCAGCCTCACTTTGAACTGACATTTAGTGGTAAACTTTCATTGTAAAGGGAATTTTAATAGGAGTGACATCAAATTCTCAGTGCATGACAGCCACCTTGCACATGGTTTTATAACCAACAAAGATCAAGAACTGAGCTGCTGTCGATCAACACTTTTCTAACTAGCACCTAAACTGGTTGCTCAATTACAGAACTTTCTTGCCATTATACCTACATAATTAGACATCAAACAAAAAGAAACAAAATATACAGTCATAACCTGTTTTATAATACGAAGACCAGCTTCATAAGAGTGTATGTCAGCAGATACTATTGATAAATACACAAGGCACAATATACAGATATAGTAGAGTGCCTGTGTCATAGAATTACACTTGCCATTGTAAAAGCGTGGCCTGATACTGCAGATGGTCTCCTGTCATTGATCTCCAATGTCAGGTGGCCTCACTTTAAGGTGATCTCCGTACCTTAAGTACCTTGGCCTCCTGTAAAGTGATATCTCTTTTGTTATGTAATTATCGCGTTCCTCCTCTGGTTATCCCTATGGTCACAAACAAAACCATTTTGATCAACACTGTAGCATACAGTCACCAAATTTCTACAATACAACTACCCCCGTCAACCTTGTACGAAGACAGTGAACACTGTTCTACCAAGACACATGAACTGCTAAAGGACAATTTACATATACATGTAATCTCACAAGTTCCTATTGTTACCCTAGTTTCAAGACACACTGGCATACCCCCCCCCCAAAAAAAAAAAAAAAAAAGAAAAAAGAAAAAAAAAAAAAAGAGTAAATTCATGAATGTTAACACAACCATCCACTCTGGACTCTCTAAACTTCATGATCACAACACAAAGAAAATGAAGGCTACATGGCTGAACTACTTTTTTTCTATTTGGAGGGGGGAAATTCTACATCCTAGACTGAACTTAATGAAAAAAAAAATCTTCTTGCCATGAAATAAAGTAACTTTAAAGTGAACTATGAGAATGAAATGTGTGCAGATGTCTTCGTGTGTACGATGTATATACAGCATACTAATAATAGGCTACCCAACACGAAGTTTTGATACTGCATGGCTTTTGACACACAAGTATCACAAACTGATGATCACACTAGAATTTAGAAACTGCAGTATGGTCTTACCAACATATCTTTAATTTCCAGCTGAATTTCTCTGAACAATTCACATGTACAGCAGGTTTACCCTCAGCATATGGCATTGGTCTTTCCGCAGCAACACTTGTTTGTGCCCTAAAACCATGTCAGTATATGTACACAATGAACTGGACTCGCAAGCATACATGGACACCCTACTTTGCACTAACTTCACTTACAGTTAAATGAGTATGTGAACATTTTTGGCATGTTTACACTTGCTGAACTTAGAAACAAAATTCTGTACGTTCATAAAATTATGCTTTGCGAGTATGCTGTATAAAGTGTAAAAAAAAACATGCATTCACAAATGTTTGTGTCACATGTCAAAATTTGTATGAATGAACCAATGACTTCTAAACCAAAAACTGTTGTCCTTTGTCAAAAGCACATACTGTAACCATGACGATCACAGATACAAATTAAAATAACTCCACAACAAATCGCTGTTCCCCATGTGTTACAAGTACATTGTACCACATTGGAGTACTGTATTTTCCCTTTTAAGCTTTTTTAAACTAGCCACATTGATCAGACTCCCTGATGAAACCTGTACAAAAATGATTTTTTATGCAAACGGAAAATAAGAAAAAGAAAGTTATTGTAGCACACCCTAACTATGTATTTCTTGCATCCTTCCTGATAACATCTACACATTTAAGTAGCAGATGACTATCAGTATTCTGCAATGTGAACAAAATATATAAAATAAACAATCAAATGAAACAAATAAAAATGAAAAATATTAACAAATAAAAATATTAAATTAACAATACAAACAAAATATTCTGTCTTAAATTCTCAACTAAATTCTGATTTCACTGTGTTCATAACTACTTAAATAGCATTCTTATATACAAATAATACAGATCTCTTATCTGTAAGTGCAGGGGCTGGCTTTGTCATTTGACAATTAGCTGAATGTTAATATCTCTTCCATTTGGCCAATGACATTTATAAATAGCTAATTGACTTCAATATGAATTATTGAGAGCGATGGTCTGAATTGTTTATATTTTTGTGTGTGTCCAATTTGGCCATGTACTCTGTGAGTCTAGATTGGTTCCTGCGGAAGGTCATCCCAATTGTGCTAGCTAAGTGGTCACACTAGATTGGTGTCCTTTCTAGAGGGGGTATATAATGGAAATTGCACTACCACTGTATCAGTTGGTCTCTAGTTGGGAATGGGGCAGTGGCCTTTGGCAAGGGGACCACTACAATGGTTTCCTTTTTACAATATACGGTACAATGCATCACTAGAGATGTTCACAGCTGAAATAATTATATAATTCATGGTCACAGTTCTAAAACAAAGTACATGCACACATATATAATGTACATTAATTTCTCCTAAACTCCGCCGACATGTTTTCAAAGCAATATAGCACAATTTTTACCTAAATTTCGTGCAGTTTGTAAATACCTGCTTCTAAAATTAGTCTAGTATTAAATGAACAAAATGAAATTTATCTGTGTGCAGACAAGCCAGTGCCGTGACTACAGATTTGAAGGCAAAACCTTGGGCAAAACCTGTGATTGTTATTTGCAGTGCCTCTCAGTAATGTTTGAACATCAATTTCTCCCCCTACCCCCATTATTATGCTGTTCTAACTGTACTTACAAACTGAAGAAGACAATATGAAACAAGTACATACTGTAAATTGCTTTAATTTCGCTGTACTCTTATTTTCGCTTATTTCACTGATGGTACAAATCTGTGAACATAAAAAAAGTAAGTGAAATAGTATTTTAACCTTGTTTAAATAGGAATTATGTTCAAGATAGTGAAACTAAAACGACAGTGAAATGTCAAAAAAAGCAAAAACTATGAAAATTTACACACGCTAAAATAAAGCAATTAACAGTACTAATGGTCAGTAGTCAAACTGAATGGAGACATAAAATGTCTGATGTATTTTGACCTTGTGGAAGTCTCACCAGGGAATCTATGGACATCCATTGTATAAAGTGAAGGGTATAAAATATTGCAGCATAGTACTCAAGATTATTTAATTTGTTCCATACAATTCTACCAAACCCCAAAAGAGCACACATCCAAACTGGTCCCTGCTTAGAACTTCCTGTGCAGATCACACACATATCACAACAATGCATGCATTTTGCTTATATGGTACCAACACATGGAATTTGTGCAGTATGCGAAAGTGAAGTCCAAAACGTAATTATGGTCCCGGTCAGCAATATTTCATGCTTTGGTCCTGTGTGTAGCCATAGACATGGCAATGAAGGCAAGTCTGATGGGATCTTCCACATAATGTGTGCATCCACAGGTGAATCAAAATCAATATTCCTCTTAACACTTTCCCCCTTGAATAAAGACTGAGTCAACAGCTTTCCTCGGCACGGGTTGGGCACTAAGTGCCCAACCCATGCCGAGGAAAGCTGTTGACTTGGGTCATGTTGTCTTGACAGGTCTCGTCTTCAATTCTCAGTCAAATTGTTTTTCATTGCTGTTGAAATCAGTTGAAAACGCTGAAGCAGACGACATTTGACCACCAACCGGTTTTGGCCGGTTTAAGGGGGAAAGGGTAAACAGTTGATGGTGTAGCAGAAGAACCAGGCACTGTGCTTCACATTTTGTAGCACTTGTGTTTATCACAATGCCACCATACATGACATATTCTGTGTATAAAACCATCAAAAAAGTCTCACAGAAATACAGGATGTAAAATGATAAAATCCACACTGCTTCCTCCAGCGATGATGCTCACACTGGTAAGTATGTTCACGCAGAAGGTGCATACAGAATAAACTGGCATGAAAAACTCGTATCCATACATCAAACTGACAGCAGGCTCATGTTATCTACTTTGCCTGTGGCTGTAAGAATGGACGTGTGCCTGCAATGCCACACATCTACATGGACAATGGTGCCATTAGAACTACCCCATTCTCTTTTTATCTAATCCATTACTTTAGCCTGATCTACAACTCTAATATTACCAAGTTTAAGGCCCATGTAATATCTTTTGTTACATTTTAATTTATCACAGTTATTTTCGGTAGCTAATACAAAGGTATCATACCAAAGCACTCCCATCTTTACATTTTGGTTAATTCTTCAATATCCATTTTCTCCTTCACTCATACTACTTGGTTGGTGACAATTTTGTTCACATGCCCACTATTATATGACTCTGTACAGATAAAATTTGAGTATGTATCCCCATGTACAGATGTATATACAAAATTGCCAGTCTAAAAGGCTTCTACTTCATGCATGGTCTTGGGTTTGATGAGCTTGTCCAGGGCTTGTTGTCCCAAGGTAGTGGTAAACTTCTGGCAAATGGTTTCGTCACCTTCTTTCACTGCCAAGTCGTACGGACTCTCTCCTTTGTCATTTTTCTTTTGGGAACTGGCTCCACAACTACAAAATCCACAGGACAGTATAATTCGTATTTCAGGTTATCGATAAAGTACTTCCAGTATTTAACGGTATGTCACCTGATTTCATATTTATCATAAATTGTTCATGTGGTAGAGGTGGACAAAGATTACACATTAGATCCACAGTTCTAATCATTTTCACTGTCTCCCAGACACATCCTCTGCATTTCTTTTGCTCCACCTACTGTGATGCAGAGAAGGCATGAAGCTTTACAGCCTGTTAAGCAGGCAAATACTTTAGTGCAATGCTACAATTTTTTTCCCATGCAAACCATGTGCCCTGCCAACGTATGTAAGTAAAAGTCCATCAGCAGAGTATGTTGACAGCTGAGCAGACCAACTTCCGTGTATTCCCCACTTCTCGTGGGATGAGAAAAAAAAACTTCTCCTTAGACGATAAAAGTTGGTTTTGACCTGTACGTACCTGTTGCTTAACTCTTTCAGCACCAAATTTTGGACCGAGTCAACAGCTTTTCTCGGCATGCATTGGGTGCAATGTGCCCAATGCGCACTGAGAAAAGCTGTTGACCTGGTATATTTCCTCTGGAACTAGATGCATGCTGGTACTTGAATGAAAGGTCTTTTTACGAGGGATACCCATCTGAGATCCTAATGACAATTCAGACTAGTTTCACTTCAGTAGATCGAATTTAGACGTGTATTGGCACTGAAAGAGTTAAAGTACATTATGCAAAGTGGTAAACATAGACCTGTCTGTGATCTCCCCCTTATCATGGACCTAACACTATACCTATGCCAACAAATCTGTATGTACTCACCCCATGAGAGTGTCTACCACTTTCTGCCCTGATGAGCCAAGTCCCACTGCTTCATGCAATGCTGTATTCCCTTTGCTGAAGTTGAAACAGTTTACACATGTACAGGGGAGCATAAATACCTCAAGCAGTGTTAATGAGTTTCTGTACTTGATAGGTAATTAATTAAGCAGTTGATAGTTAGACATATTTCAAGCATTATAAAGCTATACATGTTACCCCCTAAAATATTAATCTTCATGCTTTAAAAGTGAGACAGTACTAATCTTCAATTAAGACCACCTCCATAAAGACCATTTCTACACTAAGACCACCAATTTACAGACCCCTTTTTGTTTATCCTTAATTGAATTACATCCCCATTAAGATCACTGCCCTATGTACAGGGATGTAAAAAAATGAAAAAAACAAAACAAAAACAAAACTGGATGCTACTTTAGATGATGCATTTCTTGACTGTCACATATGTGGTAATCATCTGACTTTGTCATCAAGTGTTATAACTGTTTTTTCAATGGTACAAAACTCTACCAGATACGGTCAATGCCAGTACATGAACCAATAATTATGCGACAGTTTGTGGTACTGGATACTAGCCACAATATTATTTTTCCCATGGTAGGGAGCTACTTGACAAGTATATAAATTTAGTAGAGGCAGCTGCTTACTTTGGCCCTTTCTTGTTGACGTCGGCACCCCTCTGTATTAACACAGGTATAGCATCAATTTGTTTGTTTATAACAGCAACGTGCAACACTGGCATGCCATCTTTGTTCACACAGTTTGGATCAGCACCCTGAGAAACAAAACGACAAAATGTTATAATCATCTGGCGCCAGCATGACAACCTCTCCTGAATAATTTCAACACTTCTCATCCTGGTAGGAGGGCTCTGGTATTTTCAAGTTACAGCCATTTATACGCATACAAATTTCATGTACAGTTTCCAAGTTACTGAAATATGCCCAAAATTATGTACACGGGTTAATATTTCCATCCAGTTGTGAAAATCAATAAAGGAGTCCTTGTTTCAAGTTGTGACAAGAGTAATCAAAGAAAGGGACTAACAAAAAAAAACAAACAAGTTAATGAGTATTGCAGAGCAATACATAGTCCCCCGCTCGTCGCCCACGAGGTTGAATGGACTACTATATAGGGGTGTGACCTAGAGGAAAAAAAAAATTAAAAGTATGGCACATTCTTAGATTAAGCTTCACATTTGTGTAAAATTTCATTAATCTAAGTAAAAGGACAAAAAAGTTATGGCCCGGACAAGATTTTGAATGGATTTCACAGTGACCTAGATATTTGACCTAGTGACCTACTTTTGCTATGTGACACAACAACTCCCCAGGTAGTATTAAAATAATAAATTTGGTAGCTGTAGGTATTATAGTAAGGGAAATATGGCATGGACAAGGTTTTACATGGAGTTTACACTGTGACCTAGATATTTGACCTAGTGACCTAGTTTTGCGTCATGACACTTTTAGGTCACAATACATTATCAGTAAACTTTTTTATAACAAGAAGTCAAAATTTTTTAAGAATTACAGTAAGGACATGAAAATACTGTACATTTATGTATTACTGTGACCCAAATATTTGACGGATGGACGGACACACGGACGGTGCCCATTACCATATCCCCTCTAAGGTCTAACCACCATAAAAAAAATCAAAGGGCTGGCATCAATAATTTAGAAGATATGGCCCGGACAAAATTTGTATTGTATCTTGAGCTTGCTTAATGAACTTCGTTAATTAATTAATTAATGGAAGTAATTAGCCACAGAAAACAATGCGTATGCACACCTACTACCTAAGGTCTACACACCATAAAAAATTCAAAGGGCTAGCATTAATAGTTTAGAAGATATGGCCCGCACAAAATTTGTCTTGCTTAACGAACTTTGTTAAATAATTAATTAATGCAAGTAATTAGCCACACAAAACAATGCCTATGCACACCTACTACCTATGGTCTATCCACCACAAAAAATTCAAAGGGCTAGCATTAATAGTTTAAAAGATATGGCCCGCACAAAATTTGTCTTGCTTAACGAACTTTGTTAAATAATTAATTAATGCAAGTAATTAGCCACACAAAACAATGCCTATGCACAGCTACTACCTAAGGTCTACCCACCATAAAAAAATTGAAGAGGTAGCATTAATATAGGGAAGATATGTCCTGGACAAAATTTGTTTCTGTATATTTACATATCGATCGGTGACCCTAATATTTGACCTAGTGACCTAATTTTGCTTTATGACACTTTCTTAGACTAAGCTTCACATTTGTGTAACATTTCATGACTCTAAGTAAAAGGACAAAAAAGTTATGGCCCGGACAAGATTTTTCATACATATGTATTCTGTGACCCAGATATTTGACCTAGTGACCTACTTTTGGCACACCATACACCTCTATCCTAGGAAGTACAAACACATTAAATTTGGTAGCTGTGGGTGTTATGGTGTTGGAAATATGGCCCGGAGAATCTTCGGACGGACAGACGGACGGACGAGGTGCAAACCTATAGTCCCCCACCAAGTGGGCGGGGGACTAAAAAGATTCGACCAGCACATCTGATCTGTGTCAGACCTGTATATATTATTACGTGTAACATACTTGAAGTTTATGTTGTTAGTGAACCCTGGTCTAACACACCCAATACATGTGGACTTACCTCATCAATCAAACGTTCCACCTCATCCGCATCACCTTCTCCATTCTTTCCTACCTCCTTTAACAGTTCCTTGTCTTCAGCCTGAAAAGGAGGTAATGAAATATTGCTCAATGATACAGAGCCGGAAATGGGTCATTAAAAGGTCACAACATGTGCTAGGTATGAGCAAATCCACCATCAAATCGGTGTTCCCTTTAGTTCCAACATATTAAAGCCAAAAAATTTTTGCACAGTTTCTCAGGCACTTTTGAAAAAAAAATGATAAGGGCACTGTTTCTTCTGATAAATAATAAGAATTATTTGGAAAATCAGCAGCATTAGTTTGGATTAAATATGTTCCACGCGTTTATTTAAAGAAAAAAATTGCGTGACAGTAAATGAGAGGCAAAGGAGAGCCCGGGAAGCTGAATTTTTCTTCCTTTTTTTTGGGGGGGGGGGGTCGGGTCCAACGAACCTAATGTTAAGAATACATTTAAAACCAGCTCTGGTCTGGGCACAAAGAAAAGAAGTTCTCCATTTCTCTTCATATTGATCTAGTGCGTGAGACTACGACATACATGGTCTATGACTTACTGTTAGTTTGGCTTCATTCTCGTTTGTCCTTTTTACTTTCTTGGTTACTTTCTTCTTGGTTCTCTTTGAAGTGGTACTTCTTGCTGTACTGCGGGCTGTGCTCACTGCAATAGCAACAAAACGCTCGTACATTAAGAAACTCAACTATTACAACCCCAACCCTAAATTTTGTCCAGTTGTGTCTAGGAAGTAACTGACAGGTTCAAATGAGGGATACACTCCTATTGACCCCTTTTACTGCCCGGAGCAGTCAGCCCTTGTGCTTGGCTTAGCAGCCGTCTCTCTGTGGGAACTGAGCAGCAATTAACAGTTTTATTGCACCCATTATCTTTGAAGTACATCATAAAAGCCCAATAGTGGAGCAATCAATCATGCACGTATTTAGTCATTTCCAGGAAATTATTTTCCCAAGTTTTACCAGAAAAGATTTCCACCCTTCTTTGAGACTGATTCACAAGGATCAATGTAACATAGTTGACGTGACAATCATTCATGAGTTACTGTGTGTTTGTGTCCTGTTCCCAGGCATAAAAAGACAGGTGCTTGTAAAAGTACCTAGACTTTCTTGACTGGCATAGCTCCTGAATGTGTTCATACTCTGGGGTCTGCTGTCTTGCTGCGTGTAGCTACTGAGGAATTCGCTATGTGTTAGACCCATCTTTTTGCCGGTGAATGGATCCTTATTACCCCGTAGTGCGAAGTTGACAGTCAAGCTCAGTTCATAACCATCTTCATGAACTTCAGTTGAGATGATCTGAAACAAAATTAAGTTAATTAGATGAAATGGTGGAAACCATGGCAACAGCTTGCAGAGGGATATAGTTTATATTATTTTTTTTTTTTTTAACCACAACATGATTAAGTATCAACTGTCATTGTTTAGAAGGCTAAGTATCAACTGTCATTGTTCAGAAGGCTCAAATGGTGTGTACATGTATGTTTATGTCTTCAAGAAAAGCAGCTTAATTTTTAAGCTCATTTATCCAATGTAAGTGGGAACAAATATTTTTGCTTGGAAATAATGTCAAAATTTTAGTTGCAATAAATAAGATCTACAGAAAATTTCTCAATGACCTGGCCATAGCCTGCTTCCAGAGTGCTACCACTGTAGTCACAATAATGTATGATTATTTTCAGCTATTGTTTCCTTCAAATAAATGCAGTCTGTAGTAGTCCACTATACCTTGCCCATCTTAGGTTCCCCAATGAGTGCCTGGAACTCCTTGTCGTTCTGTGCATGGGCTTTCATATGAGCACAAATATGGTCCATCTGCTTTCGCCAATAACCTGCAAATATAACCAGTGTGCAGCCCTTTATCACATAGTTACAATCAAAGGTAGTTTTATCAAATTCTTCTCACAAGCAAGTAACCTGGATCATCCTCATATTCTCTGGAACTGGTGGCATGTCGAAGAAAATGTCTTTTATGAGGAATATGAATCTGGCATAAGTTCCATAATTCAGATCGACTGGACTCCTGTTTTGATAAGCACTTAAAGGGGGTAAATATACAGGTTCCCTCCATCTTTACAGTCGCCAATGAGATAAGTGCAGGGATGAAAGTGAATTTGCTGGAGAACAAAAAATGAAACCATATCCCACCAGATTAAGGCTTTCCAGGCAAAAAAGGACAGTACTTTTTCTGTGACTTTTGCGAAAAAAAACCTGAATTCCTGAAAAAGAAAAATAAAGACTTTCACCCCTGTAAGTGTCTTAGTCCATGTTTCCTTCTGCACTGCTGGCAGTCATGTTCCAATTGCTACAAGGGCAGCTGAAGCAAAACTTCGCCTAGCAGTGAGAAACCACTGACTTTAAAACTAAACACACACACGCTTCAATTTCCTTTGACTGGGCGGTCAGCCCTGTACAGGTGGCAATCTGTTGCAACCGTGAGCTCAATAGTGGAATTTCAGACCCCTGGTGGCAGCACTTGATAGTCTTCATTGGCATAAATTTGGCTATTTGCTTAAAAGCTTCACAAGGATTTGCTGTTATGCAAATAGGTAAAATTATGCAAACGATCACCCTCAAGTGCTGCCCTCTGGGGTCCTAAAAGGGTCCATTCACAATTTGAAACTTGTTACCCTAGCAACAGCATTTCAGCACCTTAGAACTCTTGACTTTGGCACTGATCTTGACTTTGATGCTGAATGATGGCATATTTTGAGTGACTGATTCCTCAGTTACAACATACCTGTACTAGCTTGTATTGTTGAAAGCAATGTAAGTACATGTACAAGTATGCTGATGGGACTGTATTGGCACTTTGAAACCCACATGGCCCTGTCAATCCAGTACAACCTGCGACACCAGCCAGTCATCAGACATGCTAGAACAGGAGCTAAGTCTTGGTGTGGCACAAAGGTATTGAATCTGTGTCATGGTCTGCACAGGACCGTAAGCTTCTCTGACCTCACTGCCTTCAGGCACATCAGACTACGAGCAAGGTACAATTGCTCATTGCCAGCATCTCAATTCATGGGCTTCACAGCACTGACCTTTGCCTGGACTAATAGCAGTCATGAGCGGGCGGCGGTCCCTGATCTGTTTCTCCATCGACAACTTGTCTTCCTCCTCCAACTTTTTGCGGTCGATTTCTTTGTTGGACGGGTAGAAGAGCCCAATGGTCTGCGTGGCCACAGTGCTACGAGGCACCTGGTGAGGCAGTGCCATGGGCAGCCACTGAGCCTGAGCATTCTGCACGGAGAAAAAGTAGACCATGATACACTCCAGAGTACCTTATTCCATATACCTGTGCCTCACACACCATCCCCATGTAAACTCTGCCCTCAATTGGAGCAACAAAACAGAAAATTTATTTTACCATGTGCACTACATGTACAATGTAAGCTATTGCAGGTAGCGCTAGATGAAACTGTTTTGCCTGCTAGATGATTGGTCATGTGGCATGTATAAATGAAGTAATGTGGTTCAGCAAAATTAGCAACTCAGCACATCTGTAGCACTTTTCCCATTCTAAACATCCCATTCCAGGCATGCTGGACTTTGATGAAAAGGTCCTTTCATGAGAATTTGAATCTGGAATCATCATAGCCGTTTAGGTGAGCACTGCTTTTTCTGTGCTTAGCAATGAAAGAGTTAATATGATATCTTACCTTGGCATCAGTGTTCATAATGAAGCCACTATTCCTGCAAGAAAATATTGATATCAATGAAATGTTAAAGTAGACAATCAAGTAATGCATTCTTCCCGGAAAAAGTCCACACTCTAACTCCTACCTCCTTGGAACCTGAACAATCAAAAATCAGACCCCAAAATTCTTCATATATTTATTTATTTATCTATTTATTCATTCATTTATATATTTTTGTTTTCAGTATTTTACTTCCAATGTTCAAACTAGGATTCTTAATTGAAGGCTCCTTACATTACAATTTTGAATGCACAGCAGCAAATTATAGGCTGGAATAAAAAAAAAGGGAGGTAAAATGGCTGAAGACACCATTGGAATGACAGTCACTGCCAGCTTATCAAATAAGAGTTGTGGCGTGACAGTCGGGCACACTGCACTCTACAAGGAGCTGTCAAGGTCAACTCAGAACACTTTTTACATTTATGCAAAGCTGGGGTATCATTGTGATAAAAGTAAGCACAATTTGGAAAAAAGAAAACCAGAGTCATGCCAGGGGGCATGAATGTCTCGCCAGCGTAATTCAAGCAACTCCGAAGTTTTTTGTTGACGGACGGATGGACAGATGGACGGACGGAAAGTGACTGCTTAGTCTCGCCAACAGCTTATGCTGGTGAGACAAAAATCAGACCTCCACGACAACCAACTTTGCCTGACTTCCTTAACATTGTTATCGCACAAGGTGACAATGATGTTGAAAGCAATGTGACACAAGTTCTGCTGGAAACCTAAATTTGCAGAGCATGACTTTATTTTGTTTCATATTTCCTCAGTTAGAGTGTGTCTTGTTCATAATGATGAATGATGTGAGCTAAAATTTGTCGGTGAATAGAACGGACATGGATTTAAGAACAGAATACCTTATACTGAGAGATTTTGACAGGTAAGCTTTGTTTTATTAGACTACTTTGCAGTCACCCTTTCCACTTTGAATTAAGACCAAGTTAAAGCCTGAGTCAACCGCTTTTCTCGGCACACTATGAGTACAATGCAGCCAGAATGAGCAGAGGAAAGCTGTCGACTCAGTCACCAGAACATTTAATATGGTGCAGCCACAAGAACTTTGCCCACTCACTCAACTCCCTGCTTGCCATACTTATTTTCACAAAGTATAATGGCAACAGTAGCTACACATATAGGCCACAAAACTGGCTTTTTACTGACTGAGATTTCCAGATGATCTGCAGCTGAACAAAACTCAACATTTAGATGTTACAATTTCAAAACTGATGGTGCGAAAGTCAGTGTTGCTAGGTACAGTGTGGTAACATTTCCTCAGCTACATGAGGCATATATTAGTAAGTAGCTACATGGCTCATGGCAACCATAATGTGAAAAAATATGTTTGGACACATTAATATTCACATTTAATTTTAGTTCTGAACAGAAAAGTACACAACATCCTGCTCCTTAAACAAAACATTTTTTTGGCTTTGCCATTGGATGTAGCAAAATAAAACATGGGGGGAGGGGGGAGGGGAGGGGGAGGAGAGTGGACAACTGTCATTTTGTGTTATGTAAAGGGTAACAATGGGGTGGGGCTGAGGGTTATAGGTTACCTGGAATCCATGCGAGGGGGTGGGTCCATGAGAACCCCACAGCTACCACAGAACTGAGCATATGGCTGGTTACTGGAGCCGCACTTGGAACATACCAGGTTGCTGGCTGGGTGACTGGGCTGCAACAATATAGACAGATGCATTAGCACTTGTAGTATAATTAGCGGATTGCAACCAAGTTTCTTTAAAAACAATTTCCTGTCATGAATTTATGATAAGTTACGACAGTTAATCAAACATCCATGAAGCATGTATGGGAGTGTAAATTACTTTATTTCCAAGCCAAATTTAGGGCCTTTAATATCACCTTCCGTGAGCATAACTTGCATGAACCTGTAGGTAGTCCACACCTAAATGCAAGCAGTCTGACCATAGATGTGTATGTGCACACACACATACACATCTATATACATACCGTTAAACCTCTGTATGGATACCTCCCATGGGACTGACCAACAACCAATCCAACTGATTTGCCTGTCACCGATTACCCTCATAAAATACAATGAACTGCAAATTCACACCTATAAAATGAAAAAGATAAAAAGAAATCCCAAAGTGTTGCAAAATAATAGACTGAACACCCAGAAATGTAACTGTAAAACAAAATAGTGGGCAATGTCCTAAAAACCCTCAGCTGCAGTTCTTTCCATTGATAAACATTGCCATCAAGGTCATTCATATGCAATCCCATGGCAGCACTCCATTACAGAGACCCCATATAGTTGGGGTAGCTCTTTCCATTTTAACTCATTGTCATGACACTGAACATGGCATGAACTCAACATGTATTATTTGACCCTTGTGACCTTGAAACAAGATCAAGGTTACTCATATGCAATCCCATCTCAACACTCCATAAGAGGGAACCACACACCAAATGTAGTTGGGGTAGCTCTCTCCACTCTCAAGTCATCACAGTGGCACTGAATATGGACCCTGTAACCTTAAAACAAGGTCAAGGTCACTCATATGCAATCCCTGTATGTCAAAGTACTCCATAGGAGAAACTTGCATGTCAGCTTTGGTCAGGGTAGGTCTTTCTATTCCTACATGTATGTTATCATATTGATATCAATTGTAGTAGCTAGACAGACAGAGGACACCAGTACAATACCCTTACTGCCAAGTATGGCTACAGGGTCAAAATGATTAAGCTTTCACAAAATTTAACTTCGCTTTAAACAAACCTGTAGCCACTAAGAAGCACATAGGCATTAGGTCATACTGCTGTGGTTTGTTCTATAGGCTGGTGTGTATTTACAATACCAGAGTGTCAAGTATTTCAATATCTTGTGTCATGTTAACAAGAAACCACAGACTATTACTGTCCTGTTTACTGTAAATGTGGATCAGTTACTGAATGCTTGCTACCAAAAGTGCTGTCCCAGACACCATATCTGTCCAAGTATAACATGACCAACAGTATGCTTTGAAGGATGTGAATAGTTTCAGAGGAAAGACGTCTGGAACCAAAACTACATTGTGTATGAGACCCATCTTGCTGCACCAGTGAGATTCATCCAGTTCTAGTTCATTTGTTATTGCTAAAACCAAGATCACACCTGTATGATGTGAGCAGAATCTGTTAAATTTTTCTTGACATCCCTGTTTGGAGTTATGAATGAGTTTTTTTTTTTCTCCTCAAAAATTTATTAAAGGTGCAAACATGATTTTAAAGAGACCTATTTTATCAGACATCAGACATTTTCTTCAGAATTATCAATGCTATTGAGGCAAAAAGCCATTCAAAAATGAAATAAAAGAACAAATCCTCCTCATAAAAGTCAAATGCCAAACTTTCAACAATATAAAATATTATTGCTATAATTAAATAGCCTAAAAATCTTTGACTTGATACAAGAGTGGTCAAAATGGTGAGATCACATCTTCTTATACTGATATTGTGCTTTATTTATTTATTGTGTACCACTGGATACAATTTGAATGATTTACAACCAGTTCTTGTGGGAAGACTGTTCGGTGCTGCCATCTAGCAACAAGCCTGACCTGGGAGGAAGGTATACTATGGTAAAGACATAATATGTGGCACCAGATGCCAAATTATTGTCACCTGTTGATGCACATTGAGTGGTCAAAACTGCATGATGCCACTGTATGGTGCTGCCACCTAGCAAGGAGCTGAATAGGAGGAGGGTATACCTGTGGTCAGTGGCTGTGTCTAACCATTTTGGGCAGTTTGTAACTTAGATTATCATTTTGTCCATTGTTGCTTTCATGACCTAAAGAGACCTGCACACAATGTAGTGTCTGGCCTGCACACAGCATGGAATGTCAAGTTATTTATGTTTATAAACAGTCAGACTTAACGTCACACAGAGATGACATGGTTTAACAGAGCAACCGTGCTGGCATGATACAGTGATATAAGAAGGAAGTAACATACAGCTACTGTTCCACTTTTCAGACTTCTAACAGATCATATGCATACGATCATTTTTTTTTCTTTATTTTTCATCGCCTTGCTAATACCATATAAAGTATTTGAGATCAGTTTGGTACACAGCTTTAACCCTGAATTAAATTTTTACTTAAATGAACACCAACACTTTCCCGCACATGACAAGGTTATTTGTTTCAATTACTGAGCAGATAATCATACATCAAATCATGTTTCAGGTGCTGCGTAACATTTTGTATGTAATTCTCTGCAAAGAGCATTGGCTGCAACCTGTAGTCTCAAGACTGCTTGTACTTTCAATTGTGAGAATTGTCAGAAAAGAAAGAATGGTACTCAACGTTTTAAATACAACCAAAAATTGAGTGTTCCATCCTTCTATTTCATGCTCCTTGCACCAAGTGATCACTACTGCAACTGTTGATCACTGAGCAAAACTTCATAGATCAATCACCTTATGTGACCCAGATAACTGACCTGGTGACCTATTTAAAAATAAAACATGATACATCATTTTGGCTGAATATATGGGTGTGTTAAGTTTCATGTAAATGTATCAAAGCCGAAAAGTCAAAGCCTCAACATGAAAAGTGAACCGAGACAGACAGACAGACTGACCAAAACAATACCTTCTTGGGCTATAGGCCAAGGGGATTATGAAAAACCTCTGGTCATAGCAGAGAGTGAAATGTCATGTATGATGGTTGTATCTGTGTATCTAACGTACTAACAGACTCTGTTCCCTCTATTTACAATGGGCTTTTGGCCCTTCACCATGGAATGAAATGAAATACAAGATGAGAACTGCCACAGCTTGGAGCACTGTTTTTTTTACCTTCAGTTCGGTGTTCTGCAATCCAAAGCAATGAAGCATTTAGTGAAAAAAGATGCATATACATGTACATACATAAATGTGTGTATTCAGGTAACAAAAAGGATACAAAATACATATATATGAATAGGATTATATGTGTACTAATGTAACGTAAATGGTACGGAAGTGAGTTCTGTTCAATTATACATATATTTAAATCATTCATCATAAACATAATAAACTTATATATCCCCATGACCACAAGTATCTTGTGAACCTATTTATTTCTTAAAATAAACTGTTTTTGTAAAATTGTTGTATACCCATGAAAAACATGAAAAAATAAATATATTACATAAGCATCATGAAAACTTTTGTTGTAGTCTGAGCTGATGGTTCTGAAAACTCTCAGAAATTATTTCATTTTTTTCCTGTCACAAAGGGGACAAAGTTGCAAATTGGTCCATGTTTTGCTATTGTTACCACAAATGTCAACTCTTAATCTTTGTAGCTGTGTAACGACTCAATTCATTTTATAAAAGTAACAAGTTTTTAGCTTCAAGAGAATAATGAAGTAGGTGGTCTTTATTGGATTAAAGTGTAACCCTTAGTCTTTATTACCCGAGATACAGCTACATCAGGTTGAGAATCAGTTGTATCTCTCCATTGTCTGCCATCAAGATTGACAGGTCAATAGGTCCGTTGACCACAATATAAAGTTTTAACACTTTTCAGTTATTTCTTTGAACCATTGCACAATGAGAACTGGCAAATTTGGACAACATATGTTTCTACCAAAAAATTAGAAGCAAAAATTAACAAATTTGCAACTTGGGGATTTATATTATCCTAAAGCAGGTAACACATGTTCTTCAGTCTTTACCCCAAAGCAGAAAATGTGTTCCTCAGTCTGTACTCTAAGCAGATAATACAAGTTCTTTAGTCTTTAAATATTGCACGCGAAACTTTCAAAAGTCAGTTTTACAGGTTTGTCCACATGTAAAGGTAATCCAGATTTTATTTTTATACCATTGCATGATGACAGACAGCTGTACTCAATATTACATTTCAGACTTAGGTTGAGTCTTAATTAACAGTATAATTTTTAATAAATAATTAAAATAATAATGTCATAAATTTGTGATGTTACATGCATATACATTTAAGACAACATGGTTTAAGTATTAAATAAAATTGGGAAAGGTATAACTAAGCCTGATGGGTGAACAACAATAGGTTATCAACGATGGAAACAAAATTCATTAAAATGGCTTACTCAATACAACAGTAAATGTTATTTAAAGATTGTCTCTACTGAGACAAAAAAGTGGTCTCTTATTACACACATCCTCTTAAAATACAGGTAAATCTATCTGAGAAATGCAGTGTATAGTGAAACTTGTCTTCAAAGATCACCTGCAGGGATGACCAAATTGGGGTATCTCAAAGCAGGTCTCTCATAGGAGGCAGAAACAACGTGAAAAGAAAAAGAGAAGCAGAAACACAGTTGGCTTATACAAGGTAACCAGCAAAAAGGACAATTTGGCATTGTTTTTTTTTTTTCCTTCAGCAGTAACATCCTTGGAGAAAAGTAAGCCATCCAGATATCTAAAGCATACCCTACACAATGGCAACGTAACAGGGACATCAAAAAGACATTGCAATGCAATACCTGACCCTTTCCCAGTCAAAGTGAGATTCTGTAACTTTCATCGGCAACGTCTCCAAGAATAGAATTATGACAGTTGCTCAAGATAAAAGTATTACCATGAGGGGTATGTTCAACAATTCCCAGTGAAAGCATTTATAGCAAAAAATAAAAAATTAAAATAAATAAAATAAATAAATAAATATATATATATATATATATTTATATTTATATATATACTGTATACCAAATCAAAATGAAAGAAAACATGTTCAATGTATCTGATTATTTTTCTATTTATTTTGCTCACTTTGAATGGGGAAAGTTTTAATATGTCAAAACAACATCCAGTCACGGGCCTATTACACTAAAACATGCACCATCAACAGGCTTCTATTAACCCTGAGGAACCTTTTACTGATATAGCAGCACACATTGTGTCCCCACTAAAAATTACCAGGCTCATTAAGCATCTAATGGTGTCTTCTTTGATGTCTTCTTTAGTTTTTTCTCAGAATACATGTACACAATGAGTCCACAACTGTCCTTGGTACACCCTGGGCACCTAACACAGAGAGCCCACCGAGGAGAGCTGTCGACTCGTTTCCACAGGGTTAGATATCACCTGGTCAACTGCTACAGACACAGTGTATGGGAACATGTAGCTAAATGTACACTCTGAAGGCTAGACCACATGTTGTGACTCATCCACAGACGGGAAAGACATCACTGATACAACTATCATGAACACAGAAAATTGTACATTGTTTAATTCTTGTACACCTTAGCGAAACAAAGTATCAAGCTTACTACTCTGCATGCCCTTTCAAAGCTTCACCCCATAAAAAATAAAACTAAAAAAAAAAAAATAAATAAATAAAAAATTCAAGCAGTGTCCTGAAATGACCTTTGGCAGATGAACCCACCTTAGCTCCACACCAGTCACAGAATCGAGCATCACTATTATTCGTACGTCCGCATTTCGAGCAGGTCACCAGGCGGCCCTCAGTTTTGGGTTCAAGAGCCGCTGAAGTGCCACTGAAAATTGGCTGTTAATAAAAATTGCAGAACAATTGGTTACAAGGCTGAAACTGCGGTAATATCAAATGAGATGACTGACAGTGAAAAATTGTTCATAACAAAGTACAGTCAAATAAATGTCTGCACACATAATGGCATTGTCTAACAGTGGAGAAGTCCTTCCTTCAGGTTGTCTTGTCTCAAAGTTGTGGTACAAATTGAATGTGACTGTGCAATATGGATGTAGTGCATGCTGTCACACAGTTTACAGGGACAGCAGACTGTTAGCCTGGACAGAATGCCTTGGTCTCTTATTGATAGCCACCTGATATATTTGATTTTTACCACGATTTGGGGACAAAACAACCTGAAGTTGCGACTTCTCCAAGGTAACAGAGTGTCTGTTTTACTATATATATTTGTTGAATATAGCTCAGTTTACTTTCGATATAATCACTTAAAAGGACCACAATGGTAAAATTTTGCATCCATCAAAATAAAGACACTTATGTGCAAAGAGTGCCTATGTAACATAATGAAATCTTTTTGCTTCTGCATGTAATCTGTTGATCTGGTAGAACCACATTAGTCACACTTTATGATCTGCATGATACTTGTGGGGAGGAAGGCTTCAAGATCTGCTCGGTGTCACTTGAGCAAATACAAATACAACAGGAGCAATTTCTGAGAGAATGATTAAATCAACTTTTAGGCCAACAGTAATCCAAAAGCTCAGCAGATTTGGAGGTGAACAAGAGGCTGGCCACAATGAGAGGCCCGGTAGGACTACATCAATGACATGGTTGGTGGAGACTCTCTCCGCCTGGTTTGACACTGCCTGGTAGCCCCTGAGGTGAACAAAATAAAGTATTTGATGTGAGCCTTTCCAGGAGAATTACAGGCTACGTGCTCACAACAATGATCAGAAATGGCAGGTTTGACTGTACATATGCATATGTATGCCAGGAGATGAGGGTATATAGTCACCTTGGATAGCCCCACCAGCTTGGTCTCACAGGTGACACACTGGGAGAGGTTGTTGGGGTTAGCCGTGCCACATGAGGTACAGATAAGCTTATTGTGCAGTTTGATGCTGGCCTGAGGCTGGTTCTGTGGCCCGATGGGCGACTCGCACACCACACAGCTGGTTGTGTTAAACGGTACCACCGACTTGCAGTACACACACATACCCATCTGAAATATACACACAACAACAACACAGTCAGTTAGTCATAACACAGAGCTTTTCCTTCTTGTTTTCTATACCATGGCAATTAAAAAGAAAAAAAAAACCATCATCTGACAATTTTCCACAACCATTCTAAGAGAATATACATGTATTTAAAGTATCTGAGCAGCACCCGGGGTGAGTCACTCAGCCATCAGAAATTTGCCCCATGAAATAAAATTTATTAAAAAAAACAAACAAACAAACATGCAAAGTATATAGTTTTGGTCAACCAAATTCCATACAGTCTATAAACAAATATTGGACCACATAATATGGCTAAAATGTGTCAAATAATTTCGTTTTGCAATTATAGACTTTAAAAATCTGACACCACAAAGTGGCCTCTTCATATTGTGGCCTTACTAACTAAAAAACAAACACTGGTACAAAAAATGTGTACGATGTGACATTAGCCACATATATGACCCTTAACATTTTGGAATTTGGCTGTGCCAGGTTGCCTACACATCAAATCTTAACACAGAAAGCTGGTGTCTATGCAGCAATTTTCTAAAAAGTTCTAGAATATATGTACTGTCATATGTGACAAAAATGTAAAAGCTGACTGATTCTCCAGGGTTGGTGTGACACATTCTGAATTACCTGGCCTGCCTCTGGGGGTGGCATCCTGGTTTGTGGCAGAGGAGGAACTGGACTTCCACATTCGTTACAGAACCTTGCATATGGGTCTGATGGCCGAGGTGCAAAGCAGTATATGCATCTGCAAGAAAACATGACAGGACATTTGAATATTCAAAAACAACAGATGAGCGCGAATCCTGTGTGATTAGCATGGAAAGTGTTACATGTTAGCATCGCATGTACATGTACTTACTTGAGGAAATCTGTCTCCCGTTGCAGCCTCATGGCCTGTGTGGCAGTATCTGGTGGCTGTTTCCTGGGTGTTCTCGAAATGTCTGACCCGTTCACCCAGTCATCCTACAAAACATTTTTTTATTGTTTTTTATTGTTTTGTGTGTTTTTGTTCTGAGTTTTTTTTTCATTTGTGTTTTTCTTTGGCGGCTTTTCCAGTTAAATCTACCCAAACAAGAATGCTCCAGCCACATCTAAGGTCGCACTTGATAATTAAAAAGCCTATACATTTCAAGTTCTTTGTCAATCTACCTCCATGGGATGAAAGGAAGTTAATAAATAAGAATATTTGTGTTTTAAAATATATGTACATGAATTGTTTTGTAAAGTAGACTCAAAGACTACTTTTTACATTCAAAAGCAATTAAATTTTGGGGCATATTTTTTGTTTTCTACTATCCCGAAAGATTATATGTCAGATGACAGACAAGCAAAGTGAATTGATGTCATCAAATGAGACCCGTGTACTTTGCGTGTGAATACATAGTGCCTGGTTTAAGTACCAGTCCACAGACCTTGATGGCCAGATCGCTCTAGTTGTCAACAAAATGTACAATGCTCAATTTCTATTAATATTAATTAACTGCATAGTAGATCACTGAGTACACGTACAAGTCCAGTGCTTATTTTTATAGTGCACTTTACTGGACCCACCGACTGCACACATTAATTTTTTTGTGAGCTTCCTAGGGGTAGCATTAGGCTATTTAAATCACATCCAAATGTAGCAGCTGATATTGAAGAGACGAGAAATCCCCACTCACCACGTTCTCCACTGCTCTGCCAGGTGTTCCCATGCGATTGTTCATAAAGCGAGTCCCACCCTGTGGTTTTCGTTTGCTGCTTCCAACTAGGGACATATCTGATGAATGAAAGATAAAATATTATGAACTGTACATCAGTGATGTCTTAATTATCAAATTTATTGCTTAAACCTGAAAAACTTGATTGCAATTTGATCCTTTCTTTATTGTTTAGTGAAGAAACCCCATCAACATAGCAAGAGCATATACCATTTTTTTTTATGTGTCAGCGTTTTGTGTACAGCTTTCTCAAAATTGTAATATATTTCAGCTACTTTTTACTGAATACGAATCAATTGTGATTCATGTGCAACTTCCTTTTTTACACATTTTTCCTGGTACATATACTGAACACACAGAGATCTCCCACTCAACTTACAGGCCAAGCAATTTTTGTATAATGAGTACCGTACAAGTGGCATATCTTGTGAGTTACATATTTTGTCAATTTAAAGTACACAGGCCAAAGCCACCACAGCACCCACATGGTAAGACCACACACAGGTGACAGTGTGGGTAGTGTGGATTGTTCAATACCACAGCACCCTCAAAAGTCAAACATGATGATCAAAGACAAGTAGCAGTGACACAGTTACTTAATATGCATTGTTGACGCTGATGTTTCTTACTACGTTGTGTGCACTGTCACCAACTGATCCAAAACAACTGGATTCTCATCATTTTCTGCTGGACTGATGTACTAGCTGACTTCCTCTTCCCCAGTAGGAATACAGCGTAGGGCCTAACATAGGATTCATATGACCTGATAAGGGAATATGGTAGTCAGTGGCTAAGGCAAGTGTGACTTGGTTTTGATGCTCTCTGCATCTTGCTGGGAACTGAGGACAAGCCAATGACTACCTATTTATATACCAAGGAGTATCTGATATTGTTGAGGTACAAAATGTGCTGGTACTACCATTTTCATTGGAACCCATTGTGATCAATCAATCTACATGCTGATGTCATGATTTGGCTTTGAAACAAACCAGAAAGTCATTGCAAACACACTGGATAACCCTCGCTTTGCACATACATGGATCTGTGACCTTGAAAATGAGGTCCATGTTACCAAAGTGTACTCCAGTCAAGAAATAAATAAATTTGAGTTTGATGTAGCCTGTTAATGATGGGATATTTTACTTGCACGGATTCTATTATGGATACACAGGCACACAGTTTGACAGACAGTTGTACAAGTTATCAATGGCCCCCCAGCTGTTCTGGTGACAGTGGTTGCATCAAAGCGAATCTTCGTCACTTTTGTTTTTGGTTTATGTTTGTAGCTTTTTTCACCTAAAGCATAAAAACCAACATGCACAGCTTTATAGAAGAATGTTCGGGACACACAGCTTTATAGAAGAATGTTTGGGACAGGTTCTCTTTCAGGAGACAAGCATTTAACACTCCATCCTCGGGATAAAATCCCTGACACAATATTTTTCTATGAAAATTTCATACGCGAAAAGTCCATTTTAAATCTATGAAATGTATCTGAAGTAAAATCAGGGCAATAAGTATGGTAGGGAAAAAAAGCATAAACCAGATCACAGTGACTCAAAGATTCTGATCGCTGAATAGGTCAAAATGAGCTCAATATGCAAGCAGTGCCTCATCAGTCCCAAATATGAATCAACATCCCTGAATGAATTTGTTATCAAAATGAAACTGCACACACAAAAAAACAGCAATCAAACACTAATGTTTCTGCCATACCAGAGTGAAGCATAAAAATCTAAACAATTTGCAGAATCTTGAAATCTTCCATCTATAAATTCACTGAGGAATGTCAAAAAATAAACCACCTTTTAATCTTTTTAGATTTATCTGTGGTTGTCTCCTATGCCAATTTGCAGAATCTTGAAATCTTCCATCTACAAATTCTATGATGAATGTCAAAAAATAAACCATCTTTTAATCTTTTTCGTTTTTAATGTAGTTGAGTAGTAGAATAATTCAGCTTTATTACCTTTCTAGCTTCATGAAGTTGAATTATTTACATAAACATGTGCACAGGAGAGATAGTAAAAACACCTAAATCATGACTGATTACAACTGCACGCACAAAGACTTCCTTAATCAGATATTAAAATGTGACTTGTGCACAGGAACATGAGCGTGGAAACAATATGAATGTGGAAACAACCTCTCCATGGTTCAACGTAAGTGTAAACTGTTTGCACAGAGTAACTCACCACACATGTGGCTAAAAATTGCCCAACGGATTTTCTTCACTAGTGTTTCTTTTTGAAGTTACAGTCCCTTAAAGTTGTAGGTGTTAAACTCAGTGGGTTCATGGTGCTCGGGGGGGGGGGGGCAATAGTCAATAATTGTTTTTTTTTTAGCCACATATGTGGTCAGTGAGTCTGTGCAAAGATCTTATAATTTAGTTGCACTGACCAGTACAGTTATTTCCATATTTGCATAACCAAAGAAAATTGTTGTCCATGCAACAGTTATTACCAAAGGGTCGAAATGTAAGTATTCCTTGTGATGTATAGGTCACAACCTTCCATAAATGTACACTTTGTACAGTTTTATGAAAGTGGTTGTCACTTTACGGCACTATACAAAGTGACATCTGACTGATTCTACTGGGGCATCCCTGGACCACCTCAATGGTTTTCTTGTACAAATAAGGTTTTACATGGAGTTTACACTGTGACCTAGATATTTGACCTAGTGACCTAATTTTGTGTCGTGACACACTTTTAGGTCACAATACATTATCAGTAAACTTTTATAACAAGAAGTCAAAATTTTTTAAGAATTACAGTAAGGACATGAAAATACTGTACATTTATGTATTACTTTGACCCAAATATTTGACGGACGGACGGACACACGGACGGTGCCCATTACCATATCCCCTCTAAGGTCTACCCACCATAAAAAAAATCAAAGGGCTGGCATCAATAATTTAGAAGTATGGCCCAGACAAAATTTTTATTGTATCTTGAGCTTGCTTAATGAACTTCGTTAATTAATTAATTAATGGAAGTAATTAGCCACAGAAAACAATGCGTATGCACACCTACTACCTAAGGTCTACACACCATAAAAAATTCAAAGGGCTAGCATTAATAGTTTAGAAGACATGGCCCGGACAAAATTTGTCTTGCTTAACGAACTTTGTTAAATAATTAATTAATGCAAGTAATTAGCCACACAAAACAATGCCTATGCACAACTACTACCTAAGGTCTACCCACCATAAAAAAATTGAAGAGGTAGCATTAATATAGGGAAGATATGTGCCGGACAAAATTTGTTTCTGTATATTTACATATCGTGGTGACCCAAATATTTAACCTAGTGACCTAATTTTGCTTTATGACACTTTTTTAGACTAAGCTTCACATTTGTGTAACATTTCATGACTCTAAGTAAAAGGACAAAAAAGTTATGGCCCGGACAAGATTTTTCAAACATATGTATTCTGTGACCCACATATTTGACCTAGTGACCTACTTTTGGCACACCATACACCTCTATCCTAGGAAGTACAAACACATTAAATTTGGTAGCTGTGGGTGTTATGGCGTTGGAAATATGGCCCGGAGAAGCTTCGGACGGACGGACGGACGGAAGGACGGACGGACGAGGTGCAAACCTATAGTCCCCCACCAAGTGGGCGGGGGACTAAAAAAACCTGGCTCAAACAAAAAACTCCTGTAAACCCTATTGTGATAACGGTACCTACAATTCGTCTTACCAGGCTCCAAATCGTGTGCCTGAGTCTTTGATGCCGCCAATGCTGCCAGTAGGCATAAACCTGTTACTGACACTTCTGTTGTCAGACCTTTACT
>OZ026615.1:36640054-36848155 GCA_964020975.1 Hermodice carunculata | reverse complement strand
ACAGTGAGTTAATACTTTTGAATTTCACTCTAGCACATGATAATTCACCCTCAAACGTAAAATAAATGCACATACCCTCTCCATTTCTTTAAAAACACTGTCAACTCACCTCCAAACGTCACTGCTCTTGGAGAAGGTTGAGTTTTTTATCACTTCGGGTGCCATCCAAGCGTATGTTCCAGCAGCGCTCATTCGTGTTGTATGGTGCACCTCTCGAGCCAGGCCAAAGTCTGTGATCTTCAGGGTTTTGTTCATCAAGTCATTGTTCTCGATCTTCTCACTTAATAAAACTGCAAATACACATAACAGGGGAAATTACACTTTCACAAATCCAGCCATGCATTGATGCAGATAAAAACAAGTTTGATATAAATAACTATGAGTAATGAAACTTGTCTTTTTAACAACTTTTGATGTTAATTACAATAAAAGTTGTCTTGATTGGAATTTTATAAATCAATCACATCAAAATTCATCTCATAAAAAGACCTTTCACTGAAGTACCAGCATGCCTATTATTACACAGAGAAAATCTGAAAGAATGGTGGTCCATATCAACAGCATGCTTTAAACTCCATGGGGCAGCTGTGAGCACAGTCCCAAACAGCACTGTGCCAGTTAAGACCACCCCTTTGGTGTGCTTGCCATGTAAACAAACGGCAACTACCTTGTAATGGAAACTATTTTTTAAGTTGCCATTATCAAGGTGGTTAAAAAAGGTGGTATCTGAATTGCTGACCTTTCCTCACATAATTTTATTGGCCATTTTCTTCCCCTTGCAAATTCAAGGAACTTGCAGACGTAAACCAGCAACAAGTTCCAGGCAATACCTTGTGCATCTGCGATCTTCCACAGAAAACACTAAATGCACATGGTCATGCTTGCATTTTACAGTTAATCCCCAGTGAATATTTTTTACACCAATATATCAATTTCTGTTCCAGACATATAAACATGTATAACTATTTTCAAGTTTACCACCTACAATCATCTATCCCAAATTAGTCAAACTTGTATGCTTACTAAGGGATCCTTGAACATTTTAATCATTTTTGAATCAGTATGTACTTTCAGTATGGGGGGGATGGGAGGGTAGGGGGAATGGGAAATGATAGTTATTTGTAACCCAAATTTTTTAGGTATTTAGGTATTATTTCTTGAAGATCATCATTTTTAAGTGCTAAGTTGGGGGGGGGGGGGGGGCATGAAATTTAGTACCCTAAGTAATAATTGAAAAATGATGATTATGCTCAACCATCCCTAAGTGTTCTATTTATCTTCGCAAATACGTGAGACATGGAAAGTGGTCATGACCTATACAGTAAGTGGTTGTTACACCAACAGCGAGGTTTAATTCTGTCTCCAGGGTATGATCTGGGTTTGATACCACGGGATAAGGGTGGGGGTGGGGATGGGGGAAGACAAAAAAACACCCAAATGCTGTGTAAAGTCACTGATCCATGTTTCCCAGCCAGGTAATATCGTAAATTTACTTGATGACCATATAATAAGTGGGTACAACCAAATGAATTTTACATGAAGGACAGCTAATGTTTGCCTTTGGAGGAGCCAGACAGACTAACAACATCATTTTTTTTTTTTTTTTTGTTGTTGTTGTTGGACATATCGGATGTACATTATGTCAACTTTATAAGCAAAACCCTGGGTAGGGGCAGTCTCCAGACACCAAACACCTAGCCATCACATGCATGCCTGTCTGAAATCATTTGTCATGGTTTCATTTGCCTGCATGGACAGCCTTTCTGTATCACTATTCGCACTATCTCCCTCCCCCCTCTTAAAAACAAGTGCACAGTGATCCAAAGGATCTACATGTATGTCCCCCACCACAATATACAGAAGAAAGCTATACAATGTATACAGCATGCCTGGATGCACAAAAATTGATATGTTCTTGGGCCCTGTGACCTTGAAAATGAGTCAAAGTCAAAAGCAATACATGGCGCACATGCCCTTGGTATGATGCATCTCTGGTATAAATTTCATTATTCTATCTCTAAAGGTTCTAGAGATATGCTGCCAGACACATGGAAATGGATATGTTCTTGGGCCCTGTTTTCAAAGTCAAAAACAATACACAGTGCACATGCCTGTGGTATGATGCATCTCTGGTATAAATTTCACTATTCTATCTCTTAGGGTTCTAGAGGTATGCTGCCAGACACACGAAAAAGGATATGTTCTTGGGCCCTCTTTTCAAGGTCAAAAACAATACACGGTGCACATGCTCATGGTATGATGCATCTCTGGTATAAATATCATTATTCTATCTCTTAAGGTTTTAGAGATATGCTCCCGGAGGGACGGACATGGCCCCTATGCCTACTAATTCTATGTCCCCCTATGCAACCTTTGGTGGCGGGGTGGTGGGGGGGGGGGCCAAAAAAAAAAAATTGCCTGGAGCTGTGGTTGTTACACCAGCAGAGAGGTTTAATTCAGTCTCCAGGGTATGATCTGGGCTTGATACCATGGGATGGGGGTGGGGGGAAGACAAAAAGACAAAACAAAACAAAACAAAAGCTGTGTACAGTCACTCATCCATGTTTTCCCAGCCAGGTAATATCGTAAATTTGCTTGATGACCATATAATAAGTGGGAACAAGCATTACACTTTATTGTTATTCCATCATTTGACATTCAAGCTGCTTTTCTGAACAGATTCAACTTTGAACTTGTTCCTTTGTACATGTCACTCGCAACTTAATTATCTGCCTTTCCATAATCTTGACACTCAAACTGATCTTTATGTCCATGTAACACTTTTTTTTTTTTTTTTTTTTAAATTCAATTCACTTTCAAAAACCCACAAATTTTGCTCAGGCCAAATGATGTTTGTGTACATGTGGGTTAAACAATATCCCCTACATTGGTATGTTAGTACATGTAGTCAAATGCCTTACACTGGAAAATACATGGGACTGGACATTGAAGAAATGCCAAGTGGCAGCCACAGGTGATGTGCTGATAAATATCCCACTTCTTATCTTACGCATAGTTTGCAACACCTTGTACATGTTACTTGTAACTTGACTTAAATACCATGTTATGACATGAAGATGCACTGACATGTGCACTTTTGTGCATAAATTTTGTGGAAGTCTTGGCAAGCTAGCTCCTCCCCGAGTGGATGATGTACATACATATACAAGTCACATATATACAGCTTCCATGACCAGTGCAGTATCTTGATCTGGGGCTGCAGTTTTTGGGCATCCTACATGTTTTTATGACCTCATACAATAGAAGGCTAATTGGGCCACATGGTAAATTCTGGTCAATACATGCAGCTATATTCTATGCCAGGTTTTCTTGTTAAATACATTTTTGAACCGAAATTAACTGGAGCTCTCTAAAAAACACTACACTTGTTATTCCATTATTTGACATTCAAGCTGCTTTTCTGAACATATTTAACTTTGAACTTATTCCTTTACCCCTTGCCTCCAAAGCAGACCCAAGCTCTGTGTTATGTCTGCTCCACTGGGAAGTAGAGATAATATGGAATTTGGTCTGCTTTTGAGGCAAGCATATCCCTGGTGAAGCCAGTGTGCAACAATCTGGGTCCACACACAGCAAGGGTGTCCACAATAAAATAGAAAAAAATGTAAGATACCTGTAAATCAAGAGCTTATGATGTTAGACTCACAAACCTTGTCATATCAGGTTACATCAGTATCCTGGGTTATGCTGAACTAAAATTTGTCAAAGTGTCCTCCCTCCCTCCCTCCTCCCCCCCCCCCCCCAAAAGAGCAGAAATTAATTTGGACTATAATTTCAGGATCATGTTTCTATGTCATACTGTGACTGGTAATGTCAACAAAGCATGTACTGTCAATATGCCTACATCCATGCAGCACCAGGTCCAATCAACGGGCGGCAACTTTCCACTTTATCGAAGCTATCGAATGCATCTTTTGCATTTTGAAAGGGAGGAGGGCGTGGTTCCTAACAGTGACAAGCCGGTCATTGTGGTGGTATACTGTGCCGGTCACAGTGGTGGTATACTGTGCTGCCTGGCAATAAAGGGTCACAGTGACCCTGAAATCAATTCCTTTCTCTTGCTTTGTGTTCCGTGTGTTACACTTCTTCCAGTGGATGGGTTGTCAGGCATCCTGATGTACCTGGCATGTCTTCAGAATTCATTTATTGTTTCACCAAAAATCATGAATTTGGAGAGAAAGAAGTAACCTCCTGATTTCAAAGGATTTCTTCCGAACAATGATGGTGCTGCAGTTGTGGTGATATTATCAAGTACAAATCTTGTATTTTGTCACTAACAATTTTAAAATTCTTCACCCAGCTTTGCAGCTTTGTTTAATCCAAAAACACACATGATGATCTGAGCGCAGATTTTGGGCATCCCACATGTTTTTCTGAGCTCATACAATGGAAGGCTAATTTTATTATGCCATGTGGCCCAATTAGCATTCCAGTATATGAGCTCATAAAAACATGCAGGATGCCCAAAAGCTGCAGCCCTGGATCATCACATGTGCTTTGGGATTAAACAAAGCTGGTGCGGAGGATGTCTTTATGATATTGGTATCAATTGTGGCATCTCCATTCCAAATCTGAAGGTCAGTGTGCAGCCTAGGCTACCCAGGTGGAGGACAGAGACTTCAATTATCACAGTAAAGGCTTGTGATCTCCCACTTTTGTGCTTGTTTGAAACATTATCCCTCTCTCCCATATTGTGATGCATGGCCCACCACAATGAAAAACGCTTCAAAGCTCAGTGAAGCTCTGTACATTAAGGCTCCAAATATGCTTTGCAATGCTCCATTTCAATATTAAATGTAGGCCTCCACGGACTGAACATACCTCCATGTGGACAGATGGAAGGAGGGACTGAAGAAAATAAGAAAGGAGGGAAAATCAGTATAAAACACCCGATTCCCCAGCTTTGACTGGAAGCATTTATAAGAAAGAAACAAATTGAAACAAGTTGCCACTGATACTAGCTATATCCCCTGCCCATCATAATCTGTGGGCAGGTGATAAAAATCACTGGCGCATGACCACTTGAGAAAAAAAAAAATAACAAAAACAAAAACAAAACAAGAGAGACCCATGGGGCGGGGGTGGGGGTGGGTGGGGGGTGGGGCTAATGCTCTGCTGGCACAGTGGTTATATTACACCTGTTCATTTCAAAGTTCGGAGTCCTCAAGTGACTTCTGCACATATACAGCTTCTGTACATTTAGCGTATAAACAGTTCACCAGATGGCACTTCAGTCCACATGTAATCATAGCTTATTTGTGCGATTCCTGTGATGGATATTGTTGCATGTGCCATGACAACAATCAGTGAGTCCTTCATTTTATGTCCTCAGTGACCTTGGGACAAGATCAAGGTCACCCAGATTATGTAATACAAGTGGCCTATGGACCTGGTGATGTCCCGACAATGCCACTGACGTCCAAGCTAAACCCTGCAATTACAAAATCACTTCTTTCAAATTTCAGGCATGGTGACCTCACAAAAATAGGTTGAGGTCACTCATATACATAATATTCTAGCATTGGACATGGTCTATATATCCTATAAATTTGGCACATCTACTCCAATTACTTATCCAAATATGGATTTTAATATCTTAAAACACATTTTGGCTCATAGTTTCCGTCAAATTATAGGTGGTGCCACTTAAGTCACTAGTAATTTAGATTTTGACCTCTCCCACAATCCCACCACATTTGGTAAAAATCCACCCCAAATTAAGGAGGCTAGAGTGTTCACAAGATTTTCACATTTTGACCCCTCTATTACATAGTATTGCAGGTGGCGCCACCAATATCGAAAGGAACCTAGACTTTTATACACCCTATAAGTCCTGAAAGTTGTATTGCGCTAACATCAAAACTTTTAAAGTCATCGTGCTCACAACCCAAAAGTTTATGGACGGACGGTAAAAAGTAAAAGAATTATAGCCTGGAAATGACTTTATAATGATATGTCACTGTGATCCAGATACTTGACCTTGTGACCTACTTTTGGTACATGACACACCCTTGTGTGTAGATGCATCTGTGTGTTAAGTTTCATTGATCTAACTTACATAGTAAAGGAATTATTGCTCGGACACAATTTACAAGAATGTCACTGACCCAGATACTCGAACTAGTGACCTACTTTTGGTACATGAGACACCCTTATGTCCAGATGCAGCTGTGTTTAAAGTTTCATTAATCTAAGTACAAGGACAAGGGAATTGTAGCCTGGACATGAAAAGTGGATGCACGGAAAAAGCAATCACTATATGCCCCTCCTCCAGTAGGAGAGGGGCTTAATAATTACCCACATAAAAGTATGCTGATGCACACCTACAACATAAGATGTACATGTACTAAATCTGAAAACTTCAAAGGGCTAGCTCTGATAGTTCCCAAAATATGGCCTGAACTAAATTATGGCAGACTTAATGAACTTCGTAAATTTATTAACAAAGGTTGTATTAGGCCACAAAAAAAACTATACATGTGCACACCTACGTGTAGTACATACGAACTATTAACCCTGAAAATCTGAAAGTGGTAGCTGTTATGGTTGCTAAGATATGGCACAGAGAAAAACTGTTTTGGATGGGAGGACTGAAGGACGAAAGGATGGCAGGAAGGCAGGACAGACACACAAATAGATGGAACCCCTTACCACATCCCACCCCCAATTTCGGATAAACACCCAGCACAGTGAGGCGATACAAACATTATACGATCATCTATTATTTACATGCACCAGTGGCTTCAGAGTGTGCATGGTAAAAAGAAAGTACACATAGAACCAATTTAACAGAACATATACATGATATATGAGCCTCCCAGGTAGTTTCCTACTTTGCAAAGGAGTCTGATGGGGACTTCAAATCTACTTTGCAGCAGAAGTTGATGGGGAACCCACTCCAGTGGTTGAAGGTCACACTGCATGCGGCATGCTTCAATGCAACTGTATGTGGAGCTCAATTCATTTACTTTGTCTATCATATCTATTATTCAATGTTACTTTTTGTCTGTCTGGCATGTAATTGCCTGTTGAACGACCACTAAGAACGTAAACCACAGATAGGTCTCTTGTCGTAAAAGTTGAACATAACAATTTTTACTCTTTTTTTTTTTCTTCTTTTTATAGATGCGCTCCTGGAGAATAAGCTATCACAATAATTTTGCCTCATAAAATGAAGAGTGCTGTAATAAACCCATGCAATACTATCTCTTTGGAAAGGATTGGGTCCATAGGCTCTGAATGTATGTAAAAGGTAAGACTTTGACCATAATTGATGTATAGACAACCAGTCCTTTGATCTGAAATTTTACTGTGACGTATGCCCACAAACCTTGAAACAAGAGGCCCAAGGGCATAACGCTCTGCTGACATACAATCTGATTACTAGCATCACCAAAAACTGATTTTGTGAAAAGCATTCCCTCCACGATCCTAACAAATTATTCAAGTTCACACATAATTGCATCATATCATATGATTTTGTGAAAAGCATTCCCTCCACGATCCTGACAAATTATTCAAGTTCACCCATAACTGCATCATATCACATGATGCAACATCAAACTTCTACACAAACACATATTTGTGGTACACTTGATATCATTCCCCTTAATTCTTTTTTTAATTAAAGTGTCATTTTCTTAAGTACTTAATAACCTTGAAAAATAGGTCACAAAACATATTACAAAATTTGACCAGTGGCCTAATGCATAGTTGATGTCAGCTGTGCGGTTCCATTTCAATTTACTATGTCTTGGGCATCATGATGAAATCATTTCCTAATATACATTCCCTCTGTGACTGAGAAAGTAGGTCAAGGTCACCCATATTGTACATTATCAAACTTCTAACAGCTATATATAATCCACATTTGTGGTATATTTGGTATTGTTAGTCTTCTTATTTCTCAACATATCAAAGTTAGTGCCCTTTACTATATCCTTAATGACCTTGAAAAATGGGTCTGCATCTCCTAAAATGATACAAAATTTGATCATTGGTCTAATGCATGTTAGGTGCAACTTTTATGATTTCATCTCAATTTATTATCAAAACGATTAATTTAATCTGTTTTTAATACCAATGACACTAGTCCACTTAATACCACTAGTGCTGCCACCATGATCCACACCTCACAGACTTTTGTCTGCATAATATTCCTGTAATGGCATATTTAGCATCCTTTAGACACATCCTTAATGACCTTGAAAAATAGGTCAAGGTCACCCAAAACTTTACAAAATTTGATCATTGGTCTCAGCCATATCTGGTGTAAATTTACAAGTTCCATCTCAAGTTATAAACAAAATGATAAATTTTATGTACTTTTAATACCTGTGATGCTAACGATGCTGGTCCCGCATACCACCCGTGGCAGACAGACACCAGTGATCACATGAACTCTGTCACATATGGTCAGCAGAGCTAAAAACTACTGGCTGGTGCAAGCAATTTCAAATACGTAACTGCATCAATGGTCACATATATGGTTCAAAGCACATCTTGAAAATTTCCCCCATTATTACGTTTGTTTTGTAGTTGGGAAGACTTTTGCATGCTGTGGGCACTTTGTGTCATGGTTTCAACTTTCAAAGCATCTGACTGCAAAACAAAGACTGGTATCTGCAATCTGTAGTCACAGCCAATATAATGTGATAATTAACTCTGTGCAATATTACAGACCTTAGCTGGAACAGTCAGAAGTTTTTTCAATATTCATAAACACCGAAACTAAATTTCTGACAAAAGAACAGTTTTTACATAACATTTATTATCAAAATCTCACTGTTGCTATACATTCAGAATTTATGGACCATCCCTTTCCAAAAAATGGACACTTTGCTTCAGTTTATTTCAATACATTCTTACCATACGAGGCAAAATTCATGTTGTCTAACTCTTTCTTTGAGGTATTATGTGGAGCAAATGAGAAAAGTAAGCAAGGGCCTGATTATATGGAGCACCCTATAGTCTTCTTGAGACTTGAGTCAACAGTTATTGACAGATAACATAGGATTTGCAATGACAAATAAAAAGATGACATCAATCTTTTTGACAATAGATGGTGCAAAAAGTTGTGTGTCAGAACAATGGCATCAGGTCCCACATGGCTAACAATTTGATCTTTTGCTTTTAGTGTGCATGACTGCTTTTCACTGAGAAACTTAAAGTCACATTTGACAATTAACTTTGAGAATATCACTCTTTCTGGACGACACAGGCTGACTGACACAATATGAGTTGTTGGGATTGGTTGGGGGGAGGTTCGGTAACACCAGCCTGGTTGCTTTTAAGCCTGTGTACGTCAAGATCTTGTCCCCAGAGGGCTCTGGTCAGTGACACTGGCATTCCAGGAAGCAGTGCTGCAATGGGGGGCCAATGTTGTGATCCCTTTCAATTGATTTCTCATCCATTATCACTCTCTTGCTAGGGATCATGATGGATTGGCTGTGTCAATACAGTTGACAAGTATCCATAGGTGCACCCGGGTCCTCTCACTAAACGCAGCTCACTTGCAGGGAGCATACAACGGGACATCAATACCTGGAGGACAGGGGGGATGCCCATGCTGGGACTCCAAGCACTTAATGTGCACATCCAGCGCTTTGTGTGGTTGTCATTGTTTCCCACACAGGCAAGTCTGAGCCTTGAAGGAGTCTCGGCTTGTCCCATTCATTCAGGGTCTGAACATGACAAGCAGTTGTCTACTTTAACATTTCAATTTGTTTTACTGCGATGGGATGAAAAGATGGGCATTTGGTTCAACCAAAAGTCGCCCCCCCCCTCCCATTTCTGCTGGGACAATAGGGGTGTGGGGATTGTGTGTGTGCAATTTGTGTGGTGTAAAATTAACAGATGAACAAAATAGAAGTACACAGGATAAATCTCCTTAATGGTCAAACCTATGAAGCATTCCCATGGTAACGGAGCAACAGACTGGCACTCTCCTGTCTTCTCATGTTACTCCTTTGTGCTGCATAGAGACCTAGCACTAGTGATGGAAGGCGAACAATAATAATGCTCTTGTACCCTTCCACAAACAAGTCACAAAAATTACTGGATTCACATTACCACTGATTACTTAATCAAAATAAAGAGATTGCTTATCAATACTGCAGGAATTTGAATGCACTGCCCAGCAATTTGCACTTGTGAAAGATAAAATTCTAATCAGTTTAAAAATAACAATAATTTATCTGTTGAGCAAGACCTGACAAAAGTTGCAGGACAGCTGTTTGCTGTTTGTTGTTTGCTTTCATATAAACTTTACAGTCAACTGCCATGTGCAGCTCTCAGAGAGCTCATCCAGGAGTCATTTAGGCAAGCCATCTGCAGCTAACCTATACTTTTTATATGTACAAGGCTTGATGACCACACTGTCACATCAAACGCCAACGATGACAGCCTGCTCCTAAACAAAACAAAAACAACACAAAACCCTACTACATGTACTGTTGTGAAAATTGGTGAAAATCAGTGGAAATTATTAATAAGGTGGACATTCTTTTGCCTGCAAATCAAACTCTAAGTTACATGTAAACACACAGCTAAGGCTGCTTAGGAGGGATTTTTTTTTAATCATGTCATTTCAACACCTGATCATAAAAACTTTCATGCATCAATGTTTCTTGCAAAGCTGTCGAACTGTTGACTGAGAGATACAGTATAGATTTGAAAGGTTGGGTATGTCAGTAACCTACACGCTATTCCACCCCACATATTTGACTTTCGCTCATGTTATATGCACTAATAAAACACCAATGCCTAAGCTGTTGTGCCCAAGTTGATTCTGAGCCTACAAGCTTTGATGGCCAGTTTACTTTTCGCATATGGAGACTGTTTTTCTCCTCTTCTTTAGTCCATATTACTTCCAGCACAAGGGGACTTTTTCCTCTCTATTTCAGTCCATATTATCATGTAATGGATCAGTCTACCTGACCTGTCTCCTGGGTCCTTTGTGTCGGTATCCGGGTGCCATAATATACCAAAATAAACCACAGCAGGCTGAACGGCTGCCCGTATTTGTGTTTCTTCACTTACTTATAACAAACAAGGATAATTATTGTGTTTGGCCTGGGGCGAGGCCATAACAGAGCCAAGGGCAAGTTCACCTTTCCCCAAATCAGATACATGTTCAGTGTTTGTTACTTTGAGCATCCCAGTTTAACCCCTTTATGCTGAAACTGGGCCAAAGTGGCTGGAAGTCAAATGTTGTCTGCTGCACTGTTTTTGACTAATATCAACAGTTTACGAAGAACAATCTAAATGAGAAAAGCAGAAGAGACCTGTCAAGATAAGAAGCTCCATATCAACAGCTTTCCCTAGGGTTGGGCACTTATACTGAGGAAAGATGTTGACTCAGTCTTAATTCAAGCAAAAAGGGTCAAGCCAGTAGAAACCACTGCAGGAAACTTACTCTTCTTCCTCTAAAAAATCACCAAAACATTTATGCCTCTGGCAGGAAAGTTAAATGAAGCTTTGAACAAAAAAAGATATGCCTAGCCCACTGAAATCTGTCCTGAAAGTTCACACAATTTCTGTGGACATAACTTTGATTCATTCCATACCAGTGAGGGACTTAATTGTGCATTTTCTTGCTAATGGATGAGAACTGAAAATATTCAAATTCCTCATGAGAAGAATCTTTATTCATGTACAAATATGCTCGTTACTTTCACACTGCTTGACATGTCACGCTACACTTACTTGACAGGCCAAGCAATAAATAATGGCCAACTAGAAGTTACTGATTTTGCAAGAAAAATCAAATGTCTCTTGGTGACACATTTTGTCTCTATGGAGACAAGTGACATCATTGTACTGAAACCAAATTCAAAATAAGTGAACCTGTGACATTGAGAACTAGGTCAAGAAGACCCAGATATAATCCCAATCTAGATATCCCTTAGATACAGTATCTGACCAAGTTTGAGGGTTTCCTAATGTTCTTTAGTAGTTGTTGCAAGGAAACTGATACCGTACAAATGACTCTATGACCTTGAAAATTAGATCATGATGACCCAGATACAATCCCACATCTCACCAGTAAAACCTCACCTGAAAATTTGATGTGACCCATTCATAATCCCAACTTAGGTGCAACCTGGAAACATAATCCCATCAATTTTTATAAAGGTTTGATATATATTCTTCAGAAGTTAGCCCAGAAAAACCAATTTCACACGAGTGACGTGTAATTTTCAGTAATTTCAGTATTAGTAAAACCTCTATGTCTGGGCATAACGCCAAAGAAAATCGAGTTGAGTTCACTCAATTGTTCCCAAAAACCTGACGGTTCAGTGGTGTTATCCCTCGGTTCCTATGGATCCGGTGGTGACTTCAGTGTGCTTGCTCCACGATCATCCTTCCTCTTTTATTGAGTGGTCAGTTGACGTGTGAGAAGGAAGCGGGGTGGTCTGGTGGGCTTCTCTGGTGGTCAAGAGGTATGTATACTTACTAATACTGAAATTACTAACAATTTCAGATATTAGTTATGTAATGTTATCTCGAGTTTATGGCAGTCGTATAGACACTAGAAGTTCTCTGCATATTTGACAGAAATAATACTCAGGGTGGCGTATATAAAACAAGAACTGACATTTCTTTATTCCAACCATAAACTCAAAATTTGCAACTTTTTGAGTCTATATTATACCATATCAGGCCCCCCTCCTCCTCCTCCTTATGTATGAATACATGCAGCCTTTTTTCAAGACTAAACACTTGGAATATTTTAGTCCTTGTCTAAAATAACGGCCACAAATAATAATATACTTATGCTGCACATGATGTAACTGATTAACTTTATTCTTTGTCTGCAAAGCACTAGAGGCACTTCCATGCAAAGCGTTGACTGATGGATCCACCTTTGCACATACCTGGCTCCTGTGACCTTGAAAACGAGGTCAAAGTCATCAAAATGCAATCAAAGTGAAGAAATACAGTCGGGCACAAATGAAGTATATTTGAGTGTCAAGTAGCCAGCAAGTCTTGAGATATCATGTTCATACACAGATGGTGGATGGATGGAACTTTGGACAAATGGACAAACAGACAAACCTACACAAAATGCACCCCCCCCATGGACACGCAATAAAAACGTGTCTCTGTTGCTAGTGAATGGCTCACAAAAAATGTATGAAGAGGTCGCCACTGTATACATTATTTTTGACAATTTATGAAGTAAAAAGTATTCATTTGATTGATTAAACATATATTTAGTTGTTCCAGACCTGTCACCTACAGCATCCTACACTACACAGCCCTGAAGCTATTGTATACGGGCCTACTATTCCTTCAGGGTAGAACTGAACAGGTACATACATGTAAAATTATTTCTCAAATTTACATTCATTAGACCAAACACTCAGTATACATACTTAGAGTGTTTACAGGTATGGCCTTTAACCCACCTTAAAAAAAGCAGCAGAAAATATTTACAACATTAGACCCATGAAAGTGATTCCAAGTGGAAAAAAAAAAAAAAGAAGCTGCATGCTAATTAATCAGCATTGGGTCCCTGAAGGTTAATTCACCCCAAAAATTCATATTTTGCTTCTTGAAGCTCATGTTCCTTTCCACCAATTGTGTGATGATGAAATATGAGCAATGAGTTTGGATATTACTGCTTGCCCTTCCAATGCCTGTATTTACTCCATTACCGCTGCTTGTTCTGGACCAATAGATGACAAAAATGTCATCAGACAGGGATAGCAGACATACAACATATATGTATCCCCAGTGTGAGCAATGGATGCTACAGGCTATTTAGGGGGAAAAGGGAGCACTTGACCTCTCATTGCAGATCAAGCGACCAACTGGGACAATCAGCGTCAATGTAGTCTCTCTGCCAATGGTACAAGAGCTCTTGGACATCGACTGGTTTTACTTTGAATTGAACACTGTTGAACTGCCAACAGACTGGTTACAGGTTGGACAGAATACCCGTAAATTTTCTTTGAGAATTTCAGCGAAATGAATGACGTAACTGGCTGAAGAATCACACAGGAGCAGACTAGACTGTGCTGGTAATAGCAGCATCATGTGCATGCACACGTATGCAAATTATGCAACCAGGCCCTTGGTCCAAGTTTGCCATTTTGACCTTCTGGCTGTGGGCAGATGGAATGAAGTTTATGACAAGGTGATGGCAGACCACGTCATCACCACCCAAGATAAAGTCTTGCAAGAATACTGTGAATGTATTAAATTTTTCCAAGTTCTAAATTTTGTACCTGTCCCAAGAGAGTGAGAAACAAAACAAAGGACTAAGTAAAATTAATTGAAAAATGTTTCTTACATGTGATAGTAAAGTTGTGAAAAATACATAAAAATTAAAATCACAAAATTTAATATATTTATGATATCTTATTAAATGATTTTTTGTGGAGGAGGTTTCTCTCTTTTTGCCACCCCCCACTATTATTCCCCTTTGTGGGCTGCTTCCAGACTAATTATTTGCTTGATAAAACCTTCACCGTCTGGTGAGCTGGATACTTGTGTGGTTAATCAAGACTGAAAATTACAGCTTTGTCTGCTTCTAATGTCTTTTTGCCAGGTAACAAAATATTTTTTGGCTTAGTTGCACTTGTCAGATACAGTCAACTTGGTTGCCACCAACATGAATGTTTTTGCACTGACTTTGTGGGATTATACCAGTTCACTTTCATCGTAATGTTTACTTATAAATAAAATCATGCCTGAGAAGACAAGTACTCTAATGATCTTTGTTTGTTCATATAAGTTGATTTGAAATTCTCGTGAAATTGGTCCTTTAAGTAGACAGGGGTTTAATATAAAGTATTGAACCATGGCATCATAATGTGCATACAACAATGTCACTAACTTATTCATCCTCACTGAATTCACAACTCATGACAGGTCTACAACACACAATATTGAAATTAAAACACAATCAGAGGTTGCTGGATATGTGCACCCCCCACCCCCACCCTGTGAACTTGGGATTCTGGTCAAGGTGATCCATCTTTGAACTTGTCTCACACCGCATGTAGGATTAAAACCATGTGCAATAAGAAACATCTGGAAAGAATGTCAAAAACTTTTCAACTTATCGCATGAAAACCAAATTCACTAAAATGGCTCTGAGACCTTGGAAATGGGTCAAGGTCACCCACTTACGCACCCATCCGAGACCTTATGCAGGACTATAAGTATGGGCAGTATGAAACCCCTATGCACAAAACTTTTTCAAGTTATCGTGTAAAAACCAAATTCACTAAAATGGCTGTGACCTTGGGAATTAGGTCAAGGTCATTCATCTTTGAACTCACCCAAGACCTTATGCTGGATTGTAATCAAATGCAACCTGACAGCCTATGTCTAAAATATTTCAAGTTCTCATGTGAAAACCAAATTCACTAAAATGGCTCTGTGACTTTGGGAATTGAATCAAGGTCATCCATCTTCAAACTCATCAGAGAGCTTTTTCACGACTATAGGCATGTGCAATATGAAAGCCCTAAGCAAAAACATTTCGATTTTTCGTGTAAAAACCGTCAGTCCTGACACACATGCATACACACGGACATAGCTATATAGCTATACGTGCCCTCCTCCTTGCGGGGGGGGGGGGGGGGGGAGGCATAAATATGCCAGAAGTATATATATATAATGTGAGGGAACACTTTTTGAAGACTCTGTTGGAAATATCATATTTTGTTGGGATACAAGGCACAACAGAGACAAATAACAAGAGGGCTGTGTGAATAGCCCGTCCTCAGCTGACCTTGACATCAACCCGTAAGTCCTGCTCTAGTCTAGAGAATGCGGATTTTGGACAGGAACTTGAAAAGGTGTTTTTCCGTTGCATTCCCATCAACTCACATGGTAATCAAAAGGTATGCATGCATTATCTGACAGGTATGGAAATAACAAAATTTGTTAAAAATCAGGGATCCAGAGTATCACCACCTGCTAAACAATTTCATTTAACCATTCCTAAGTTACATTTCCACAAAGTTTCAAAATAATCTGAGTGATGGTTTTAGAGAAGAAACCAAAAATGAGCAAAAAACCCACAAAAATTTGTAAAAAATAGAAAAAAATGCAGCACTACCTGTGGGATAAATTAAGGGCTGGGGGTCCCCAGAAGGGTCCCTATGCAATTTCAGAGCAATTGGTTGAGTGGTTTTGGAAAAGAATTTTTTTGAAGATTTTGCCAAAAAAAGAAACAAAAAAAGAAAAAATGATACCAAATACAGAAATCATTGGACCATGACTATTTGAGCAATTTGGCAGAGACCCACTCAAGGTACATCCCCACCAAGTTTCAAGTGAATCCAGCCAACAGGTTTTGAGAAGTAGAAAATGTGAATTGTTGACAGACAGACACTGAGGCTGATGACAGATGAAGGACCATCCTATAACCTTAACTGACTAACAAGTCAGCTGAAGTAAGAAAATATAGGTTTCACAGAATGCCATGTCTCCCCTCTTCACACTTTGATTCTTGCAACATGAAAATAAGGTCAGTGTGACCTACATATGCCATCAAACTAGTCAAAATTTGTGTCCATAAATCAGCATGCAGCAACAAGGAAATTGCTGGAAGTATGAAAGTCACTGTGACCTGCATTCCAAAAACACTATGCCACATCTTAAACCAACATTCCACTTAAAATGAAAATTCTTCTGTCAGAATCAAAAGACATTTGATCCATCAGAACCTGATCCTCTGGGTCACATGACTTTATAACTCCCCCTCCCCCCTCCCCCTCCCCCCCCCCCCCCCCGAAAAGTTGTGTTGAAGCTTAAGAAATGTGCCCAGTTTAAAGAACTACTGCATTTTTTTCTTTTTTCTTTTTCTTTCTTTTTTTTTTTTGGGGGGGGGGGTTAAGCTATTAAGCTTTTAAAAAATGACACCTATCTCTCCCTGTGTTTTCTCTCAACAGATGAGTTAAAAAAGTCAAAGAATTTGATCACGGATCTTACCTTTGCCGTTTCTGCTTAATTATTAGGAGAACAGTCCTTCAAATATTATGTTTACATGCATTTGAATTATGGTATTTGAAAGTAATCATATTACTTCCTTAACATGAAAGGTGTCTGATTCATGTTTACAGTAAACTGCACAACAACAGAGTTTCCTTGTTTCCTGATAAAGTGGGAATCACCTGCTTTTTTGGCCATTAAAATCACTTTGACTTTCCAATATCATGCTTTCAGACAGTGCCTCCCACATTAATTTAAATGAACACAACAGCCACTTTTTACACACGTTTAAGATGCCCCATAGCTTTTCCAAGTTACCCCTCAGACCAGATCCTGATGACATGATGATGATGATGGTCTCAAAATTAAGCATAGGACATGAGATCTTTTGACCATAGTTTGCAATTTACTCGTATGCACTGTTTAAAGTAGACCTACCTTTCACCAAAGATTAACAAATCAAGTTTCTTGGCAATGCAAACATTATGCCCATACAGAAAAAAAAAAATTTTGGTTTGGGATAACCTGAAAGGGTCTAAAAACTGCCATCACATTTGGCGATGTTTAATCCATGTGAAGATTACCAAATCCCCAAGTAAAACTTGAAAAGATAACCCATTTCCACAAAATGAAAATGTAGATGAAAGCAGTCTCCATCTAGTAATTTTGAACATACTAACCCTTTCAATGCCAAATTTTGAACTTAGTCAACAGCTTTTCTCAGCAGGCATTGGGGGCAATGCGCTTAATGTGCACACAGAAAAACTATTGACCTGGGGTATTCTCTCTGGAACTATATAGGCATATTGGTACTTGAATGTAAGGTCTTTTTACGAGGAATAAGAATCTGGGATCCTCATGATAACTCAGACATGTCTGACTTAAGTTGATTGACTTTAGACATGATTTGCACTGAAGGAGTTAAAGACCAGAGCCATGCCTGGGGGCATGAATGTCTCGCCAGCGTAATTCAAGCCACTCTGAAGTTTTTTGTTGACGGACGGACAGACGGAAGGATGGAAAGTGACTGCTTACATTAAATCATATACCCAAATATGAAAGGCCTATGTAGTCTAGTTACTGAAATAATGCCACTCCGAAGTTTTTCTCCAATGCTCAATCATGCATGAAGTAATCAATGAAGTGTGACAGTGATGACCCTCGTCTCTAGGGATGATTACATTAAGGACACTTCAGACACCAAAAACCTTTGCATGGCCGATTTTGAAATTTTAACAGTTTTTACAAGATGAATGTCCTTTCTATTAGTTGTCAAAATTTCGAGCTTTTAACTAAAGTAGAAATATGTGAAAAACGCCAAAAAACCACACAGGCATGTGGACATCCGAACGTCCATGTGTCATTCTTTTGGTTTTCAGCCGCCAAACAGAACAATGCCATCCGTCAATCATACTTAACAGCCTGTCACGTGGCTGCAGGTAGCAACGGCCCATGGCACAAAGACAGTGGTATCAGGGCGGCAATGCGAAATAAGGCAGCATGCCGAAAGTATGCTTGTGGGCAGGGAAAAGATGCAAACATGGTAATATATCATAGCCTTAGTGGTTTACTTTATAGTTATCTTGCTTGTTTTGCCTTCTAATGAAGGGAGACTTTAAATGTTCAAGAGGAGCGGGAATCATCAGACGATGTCCCTTCAAACTTCAAAGGCCGTGTCGCGATGGATTACCCAAGTGGTCCTTCACACCAAAGACAGGCGGGGGAAAAAACTTACACCCTAATCAACGATACCCACGCACATAATAATACTTTATCGGAACCCAGGGATAAGGAAATAAAAGTACAAATAAACACATTGAAATAAGCATAAACGTGAACACAAGAGAAAACACACAAACTAGCGTTACAAAGCTCTGGTTGGAAAGAGAAATGAAACTCATTGAGAAAACAACTACAAAATAATGACAAGCTAACTAAGTAAAGTGTAAAGACAAGTATAACAAGCTAACTACATAAGGTATACAGATACGAGACGAGTAAACACAATAAAACACAATCCCTAAAAACGGGGTGAAGAGGTAGGGGGCGGAAGACCAAACCCGCCATCCGTGCACTGAGCACGAGCGGTCGCAGGCCGCCCCACCGAAGCAAGGCAAGGCAACACAACTTTCGTTGCCAGGCTAGAGGTCACGGGGCCGGAAGGGCCGCCTCCATGACGTCACACTTTGAAACCAGACTGTCGCTATCGCCGTTTGACAGATCGCTGAATAATGTTTTCCGTACTTCAAAGGCTCTTTTATTCATGTGATTGGCCAAGAATTGATTGACAACCTCCCCAAATGTTCAAGGACGATGTTTGCTACGTTTTGTACATATATCAACTCAACTTGAGCAAATGGTATTGTTTGAGAGGCAAATGATCAACATCAAAGGCCTCTGAAGCTTGTTTTCTCAGAAAGGATAATAGGACGAGAGCCCCACCTAAGAATGGTTATTCCAAGAAAACGGCCTGGCGAAATTTAATCCGGTTAACGGCTTTTGATTCTTTAATGTCTGAACTGCAAAAGCGATTCAGCGATTTTCTAAATTTTGCTTCGTTCTTTTTCTATGAAATGAAGAAAATGAACATCTTGAAAATCAAAGGGAAAATTGAAACGTCAAACTTTGAGGATGGATAACAGAAAAATGAAACCAAACATAAAATATCGCAGGATCGTTTTTTGTTGCCAATATGTCAGGATTAAGATCCAAGTGTAATTATGATTTTATCACAAATAATTAGTGACTTATATCGACATTTATGGGGTGGATGCTTTGCGGTCAACTTACAATTGTTTATTCAACAATTTACATCACAGATACCCAATACGGAACATATAAACTCTTTGGAGTATGACGAGTACACACATATATGATATGTTATTCTAACGCAAATACATTTTGAGCTAGGATTGACTAAAGTGGGATTTATTTTTGGTGTCTTACCTGTCCTTAAATCATGTACCCAAATATGAAAGGCCTATGTAGTCTAGTTACTGAAATAATGCCACTCCGAAGTTTTTCTCCAATGCTCAATGAAGCATGAAGTAATCAATGAAGTGTAACATTGATGGCCCACATCTCTAGTGATGATTACAATCAATCATCCACCCAAGTATGATAGCCCTATCTGATCTAGTTAGTGAAATAATGCCACTCCGAAGTTTTTGGTTGACGGACGGACGGACTGACAGACGTCCGGAAAGTGACTGCTTAGTCTCGCAAACAGCTACGCTGGCGAGACAAAAAAACAATTCCTTATATGTACCACAGGGTAATTCCATTAATCCGCTTTTTAAATGGCCAATTCAAGTGAGTTTTTGTCGTTAATAATAACCACTCTACTCAAATGTTGCACAACAATCCTTTTTGTGTTATGTCCTTTTTTCCTCCTTGGCCAGTTGATCAACCAATCATGATGACAATGCACTCTAAGGCCCACTTCATTTGCTCACCTATACATCTATTGTTTGGGTATCACTCTCCAATTATCTGGCTTTCAGAAACATCATTCCAGCACTGCTTAAGCGGATGTGTTTTAATGTTTTCAGTCAGAAACAGTGGTAACATTGTTAGTCTCCCTGCTCAAGATGCCAAGGAGAGTGCAGTGTGGACAGTATCTGATCAGACTCCCAATTTCTCCAAGTCACAGCTCCATGTGCTCCCAGTACATGTATTTGAGACACATGCTCAAGTATTTTGAGACACATGGCAAGCCTTGGCTTAACCTAGGTTGGTTTGAAGCCTGTCATGGCACAGCACGTGTGTCCTCAAGCTTGTGTATTGTGGTACACTGTGCATTTTGACTTCCTCACTGGATGAAATCTTGCTCAGAAAAGTAAAACATTGTAATACTTTCACAAAACTTGTCATGGAAGCAAATGATTGAGGTCACATGCAGACAGAGGTGCCCAGTGCAGCTAAAGCTGTTGACTCCAATTCAGGACTGTTTTGTTGTTGCTGGGTCGAGTCTTATTTAATCTTTGAGCAGATACAGGGCAAGTTTTCAATTCCTTAGTTGTAAGGAATGCAGTAACATTTTGAAACTATCCACTCGGGTCAGTCATAATAATAGGCTAACATTCGAAGTTTGTCTAGAATGCGAGATAGTCAGGAATGCAATTTATACTTGCACTCTGCCAACTCAACAAGCATCAAATCCATACATATGCCATATCATCTAGGGCTTACCCTTTGTTTTTTTCCATCTTTTTTGTGTACACCCCTCCCATTTTTTGTGTTGTGCTACTTGGGGGTCTCTGCAACAAAACATTCAATTTCTGAAGGGCAGTTCCTTGCTGAACATTACTCCCTGTCAACTGATATAACGGCAGCAGAAATATGCAGTTATGTATTTGCACAATGTGTATTCTTGCTCTTCACATAAAAATTGAGTGGTGCCATTGGTGTCCTCACCACTGACCCTCACCATGGCATCGTCACTATTTTATTGCCAGGTCTCCTGCTAAAGGGGATGACCTTACCTCAAGACGTAAATCTTGCATTCACTAAATAGTGCTGCATGACCTGAATGATTATTTATGGTGTGGTTAACAATATCACAAGCTTTTGTAACTGACTCAGATATTTTGTACATTCTCAATAACTGAGGGGAATTGATTGATATTACTTTACACTTGGGCCTGGCAACAGACCTGCATTCGGTTTTTGATGTCACGACACACAAATTCAAAGATACCTAATATTTAGTCTCATGCAAGTGTTGATCAACATACGACGAATTAATAAATGAACACATAAACATACAGTTTACAAGCAAAGCAAAGCACAGCATGTATGCAGCAACTTTTATTTCTCATTTCATCATTTATCAAAAGCTCTGTTCACATTGATAAAGATCTGTACGAAAAACCTACACTCAGCCCCCCACCCCCACCCCACCCCACCCCACCCACCTTGTCTGGACACAAATAGCTATAAGGTTAAATATTCATATTCCACATTTAACTTTTTGTCATGTTTAAAATATAGGTCCAACACAGGCTCATTTTTACTTTAGTTCTGCTAGCTAGGCTTGGGACCATGATGCTCATTTGTGGAATGCCCTGCACATTTGTACTGAAACAACCGCAGTCCTGATATATATTCACACATCCCTATCAATATATTTTCAACTCAGAAGTAATTCCTGGGAAGTATCTTTTCATTCTAATGTGCCAAATTTCCATAGCAAACAGATAAAGTAACTGTGCTCTCATATTAAGATCCATTAACTGTAAACTTCTGTGATCAAATGCAAGCTGTGTTTGTGGATGAAGGTGTCAGCAAATGGAATTGTGTGCCCTGGCTCTCAGCTGTACACCACAAACAGGGCCTGTCCTTTCTCGCTTGCTATGCAGGGAGCCAGGAAATTGGCTGTCCCCTCTAACTATGCCCTCCTTCACAGACCTGACAGCCTGTAAAGAGAATACAATGTTGATAGACTTTTCGGGCTGATTGTAGGATGTTTTGATAACTACCTACTCACCTCAAAATCATAGGAGTGAATTCAAAATAAACTGACAAATGTAGGGTGCTATCTGGCCAGGCTCCAGCCTGTGCATACTGATTCTCTTTTCACTATTTCGACCATTTCCGATGCTGGTCTGATTTGATGTCTGCCATGCAACTTTGACTGATGGCCCCCAGAGGGCTCCAAATCTTCCTGCCGGCTCTGTACCTTCAGTAAGCTGGTAATACATCAGTGTTCTTTCTGACCTCAGGTTGCTATTAAGCTCTCCCCTGCGAGTCATGCCATGCTGGACATGGGGGCATGGAAGCTAACCCCTCTTCCACAACATGCCCAAAGCCACAGTGACAGACGGACCAACGGGCTGTATGATAATGCTTCCTAAATGTGACAATATAGAAAATAAAAATGTAAGACCAATGTCCACATGTGGGTAAATTAAACTGTCAATTTTAACAAAACTGCAAGATACGAAAATTATCCATCCCCTTTTATATGTTTTATGCATGAAGAAAAATCATAGGTTATTTTGAAAATATTCTTTCCTGTACAAAAACGTATTAGCATCAGACATGAGATACAGATATGAAGGCACTGACACATCCAGTCAAACACAAGTTGTTCTTCAAGTACATCAAAGGTTCCAGAACATGAAGATTTCTAAAAGCACAAGAGATTCTCGGGAACCCTGTCGTGTCAGTTCAGAGACAAGTGAGTAAACTGATGCCACAGGCACCACATAGTCACTGTTTATTCTGCAGATTGATTCTATGCATTCGATGATTCTGTCATAAAGATTTTTACGGAGTGCCATGGATTTGGTATTGGATAGAACAGGAAAGCTAATTAAGTGAAACTCTGCCCTGTCAGAAATGCTTTTTTACTAGGATTTTATCCGTACCACTTGTGCAAGTTAATTTTTTCACAATCCCTTGCTGAGACAATATATCCAAGGCTACTGAATTTGGGCTAGCTAATTTTCACAATGGAATTTACTGATGCAGCATAAATACCCTCCAGGCCAATATTATTAGTATGGAAGCAAGTTTACAGGCTTTGTAAGACTTTACATGCTCAAGTTGTTGTACATCTCTGCACATGCACTTGGAATTTATATCAAATACAGAAGTTGGAAGATCCTCTGAACACATAAACCCTTAATCCATTGAAAAGGCCTTTCATCCTTTCCTGGTAATATCTGCTACTGATTTTTTTTTTAAAAGCAAAGTAGAGGAAAATGTTCACACCTGGATTCTTTATCTGCATAAAATGTGCAAAGTACACCTTTAGCTCAGATTGCTAGCTCTGAAGTTTGAGTTTTAGCCACAACTGTTGGCCCAAAACATAATCAGAAAAAGGTCCTGACAACATGGCTTTCAGCAGGATATAGGTTAAAGATTCTGACAAGGTTAATAAATGGCATAACACACTGTCAACTCCTAGGGCTCTTCTACTCACCCACCTGGTCAAATTTCTTCCAGCATTGTCGTTTGCTTTCTGTCCTGACACTACTTAATTGGATCAAAAGAGGACAAAGGTCCACAATATGACAACATTATGCGGCGATATTACAAGATAAACACATCTGTGGTCACGCAAAGGTCACATATCCTGAGCAAGGTCCACCTGGCCAAGTCCACATCACTCAAGAAGGCCTCATATCAAAGAGCTGATCACTGTAAGATTCCCTGGCCCAGACTGTACCTCAGGGATATTCTGGCATGCAAGTCTTGACTCTTATCATTCATGTGTTCATTCCTCATTGATGTCCTGACAATAATCTTGCATGCTTAGCTTTGATGACATTCATAAATTATATAAACCTCTTGGGGGGGATTTTACTTTTTGGTCCGTAAATTAGGCTCATCTATGGAATCAAAAAAAAAACAAACAAACAAACAAACAAAACAAAAACAAAAAACAACCCCCCCCACACAAGAGGGCTGGGGGTGTGTGTGATTTGGCTTCAAGTTTAAACTGAAACTAAAATACTCTCTTACTCATGTCCTACTCTGTACAATATGTCTCCAAAAAATGAGTTTGAGGCATGTTTACTAATAACTTGCTATATTTTGTTGTACTTAATTAAATCTCCTTATAAATGTAGCTTTGTATTGCAATTGATGTGCCACTTGGCCACATAGGTTATGTAATAGTTACTTTTCTGTCTCCTTTAGTAGGTCACAGAGTTCACTTTGAAGCTTCCACCACTTTCACAAGGGCACAGTCTCTGATCTCCTGTGGAGGGAGAACAGACACGGCTTGTTGTGTTTCTCTTTTCCTCAAGTATACATGTAAAACAGAGATGTAGTCTTCAGGGTTAAACCCACTGTCTGTATTTGTGCTGTTCCAGTACAGCACACTCTGCACAATCAGTCCATACTCACAGCACACACAGAAGCGTAATTTGACTTGCTTTATGCATTTTTCAGCAACATCAAATTAGTCAGATGAGGGTCTTATCATGGGTTACACCACTGAGCCATGCTTTTCCAACAGTATCAGCAGTTCCCGCCCAGAATGTCTCTGATATATACATTCAGCATTCGGAATGCCTCTGTGCAATGCATAATGCATTTCCTATTATTAATATGGAAACAAAAGTGCGTGGCCCTATTCTGCAAGCACGGTATGTAGTCCAAATATCATTTCTGTAGATTGATCACTGAAATCATGCCAGTAATGGAGAATATGTGTGTCGAGCGAAACCACTTTCATGCCTTTATTATCAGCGGGCAATGTTATTTTCTGTTTGAACAAGCAATCATACAGCTCTTATGATTTTGAAGTATTGCTAAATTATTTGAACAAATCTGACCAAGATGACCCTAAGTCCTTGGACATTGGCAAAATGAATATGGGGGGGGGGGGGGGGGGAGGAGTAGAGAGGACCAAGTGCCTCATCGTGGAATATTTCAGTGTCTATCTACCACTTTGACTAAATGAACCCAAGTGGGTTCACAAAGGGGCCACCAACCTCTTTGGGTACTTCATTTCAGATCCTCCCAGGTTGACCCTGATAACTCGCTCATATATCACGTGTACATAACACATACAATGTTTACATCAGTCACTGTTTGATTATCACTTTTAACTGGTTTGACAAGAAGGCTTTGCATAGGGCCAAGCCCACTGCTCAAATCACACAGTGTAATAGAAGTACATTTAACCTGGCTCAACCTTCTTTTACCGGGTATGAGGCTGACATGTCCTGCTTCATGCCGAGTTTTCCTGTCATTTGTCCACCTTCCCAGCTTGGACCAGTTCCCTGCACATGACCCACTTGAAAACTCATCTATCACGACAGCTCTTCCACACCCTTGCAATTTCATGTGTTCAGATTTCAAACAAACTTCTTTGTTGTTTGAGGCCATTTCTGGTAACTCAGATTGGCTCCATCCCTGCTCCCAGAAACTGCACACAAAAATGTTAAAAAACAGAACAGGAACCAGAATGAATGTATTATCTGTTGAGCATTAGGTGTGTTTTCCACACCTTTGTACACTTCCTCATAGTATCAGAATTAGCAAAGTTTGCAATCAACACAATCCCAATCAGAAATTACCACAAAAAACGGGGACAATCATAAATCAGACAATGAGTCCTGATGCATTTCGACTTCCAGATACAATTATATGTCTTTCATGTGCCTTAAATCCCTATTTGTCATACAGGTACATGTGATATGACGCCAGGGGTGTGCCATAACAATGTGCTACCCTAAAATTATGGGTTTTCTCCACGTGCTGTCAATTTCTGCTACGAAAAATTAATATACATGACCAATAAGCAACTTGTCATCTCTGCAGTTTACCTCACAAAATGTAATAACGCAGTCTTGCAATATCAGTCTGATATGAACATAAAGAAAAATCATAAAAAGTGAATCCATGTTGTTACTGAAGATGGGAGTGTGCTACAATTAGGACATCTGCCACCAATGGGAATCATATGGCATTCATCTATTTATACATTTTTGTGCTACGAATTTTGGTGATGGCTATGTGTGTTTTGATGATAAATACACAAAGGTATCAACATACACATAAATCATTCTCCTGCTACTGCAGCATAAATGAATAAACATGGAGACAAGAAATAGCAGACCCTGGAATACATTGCTGACTTCTAATTAACCCTGTAAGTGCTAAGCTAGAGACTGAGTCCACAGTTCTCTCCGGCACATTATGGGTGTATTGCACCCAGTTAACCTGTTGACCCGGGCTTTTCTTTAATTTTTTTTTTATGTGGCACTAAGGGTATGTTGGTATTTGAATGAATTGCGTGTTTACCACGAATCTGAATCTGGAATCATTACCACACTGCTGATGAACATGAATTTTTTTTGGTCATGATTAGCACTGATAAAGAGTTAATATTGTTATGCATTTCTTAAATTGACTGCCAAGAACATACACTAGCATGATTAGGAACAAGGCCACCCAATTTCATCGCCTGTGTCCACTGCTGTGTACATGTATCTTTCATAGCACAGAATGGATTTCATGAATTTATATTAGCATCTAACAAGTCAACTTAAAATGTATCTGGGTCAAATCACATTCTATTCAAGACTTGGGTTTTGGGTGTAATAATAATAATAATAATAATAATAATAATAATAATATTAATGAAAAAAAAAAAAAAAAAAAGCCCATAGAGAATGGAGATGCCAGATAACCAGGCACTCTCTATGCCTTCAGATAAGTCTGTGATAGTGCAAACTGCAGATCAGTCACATATGAGAGCCATACACCGTACCCGTGTGGCAACAATGAAACGAAATACACAGTACAGTACTGTACATACACAACAGTGAGAGGCTGATTGCACTGGGCTATAAATATATCCGTATATGTAGGCACCTTGACATCCAGGCCCAGCTGATTTTAACTCTTATCCTGCCAGGACGGCCACTATTTTTTCCCCATTGTTTTTTGCCTATAGGTACATGCATGCTCCACTTTGATGTGACCTTGAATGATTTCCACAAAATGCTTGGACTATACCTGCATGAGGCATTATTTGTGTGTTGGAAATACGCGTCACAATTTTTTCCGGTACATTGCTCAGATTTCAAGGTGACCAAAATTGTCACAGAACATCTTTGTATTTGCCCTTTCAGGGAATATATGGGTACATGAGACTAGAGATGTGTGCCATCAACTGGTTACAATGTTGTACACACTTGGCCTGTGCACTAGAGTTTGAGCTCTTGTCACATACCGGTATGTGCATCTAATTAACCTTCCCACAACCATAGGTGACCTATCACAACCAAACATTCTGTACGCAATGACAGAGTACTTCAACAGCTCATATTACATTAATATTAGTGCATATTTCACTCACTATTCTACATTTATATAAATAACTGCTTCTTTTCATTTGCGTTACCATATTCGTCTCAATAAGTGCACAGTGTGCAAAAAAATAATTCATCCACAAAAGCTGAAAAGAATGTAGATCCTAGGTATAATAATAAATTCTACCACTAATGTGAAAACTACAGGATACTAAATGGGGCTTCTTCCTTTAAAAAAAAAAAACAAAAAACAAAAAAAAAAACAAACGGGGGTGGGGTGTGTGTTTGCTTATTAGGGAGTGTGCACTGATGAATACGGTATGCAAAATTATCATAAAAATTTTAGCCTTACATGAGCTCGACTATAGTGTACAAAACATAGCAAGTTTTTCACACGAAAAACCAAAATAATCTTATGCAACCTCTTTTTATTTTATTCTTTTATTTGATCAGCAATTCAACTCAGCAAGTAGCAATCAAATCCACGTATTAAAGAAAAAAGTGAAATATTGTGCAATATGGAAGTCGTTAAGCACTAAATCAGTTCTCAAGTTATGACCTGGAAAGGAAATTTGAACAATAAAATTGCAAGGTGACCTGTGTAAATAGGTCAAGCTTACCTATACGCTAATAGGGAAAACAGACCACCCCCTTTTTGGTTTTAAAAACAGGCTGTGCTGCTAAATTTCAGTTTGTATAAAAAATATGGGTGTCACAGAGAATGTTACATGTAACTTGGACAGGAGAGCTAGGGGTGTACCCAAGTAGTCACACAAAAAAGGAATGTCCTGGAAGTGAGTTACAGCTTTAAAGGTGCAAGAAGTCTGCCCAGTGTTGGGATGCCTATGGGCTTTATGAGGGGCCATTGGCAAAACAAGGGATCAATGTCAATCCACAATGCCATGGTGTCATAGCTCTCTGACAGGCATAGAATCATCAGCATGCTGGAGGCTGGTCTCAGTTTCCCCAGTGTGAGGTTGCCTGGAGACTGGGGTGGCCTCTTTTTTAATTTTTTTTTCCCTTCCCCAGGATGATACATTCCAAACCTAGCCTCAATAAAGGATCATCACCATGGGCAACATGAAAGTCTGACATGAAATACTAGTATCTGGCAACAAATGTGTGACGGTCTGACACAGGCATGATGTATGGACAAAGTGATCACAAAATAGTAGTCATCTTTAGGTGATGCCTTAATTAGGGGTTGGTGAAGCAGAAACGATGACAGTTTAACCCTTTTCCATTGAATTTAGACTCAGTCATCAATCTTCCTTCACACCAGGGGAACGCTGTTCTTATGGGACATGTTATCTTCATACATCTCATCCTGGGGATGTACTGTAAATGTACTTACTTTTCGCGTGTATAAATTTTCACAGTTTTTGCATTTCAGGCATTTCACTAAATTTTTAATTTCACTATTTTGCACAAAATTCCTATCAAATCAATGTTAAAATATTATTTCACTGTACAATGTATTTTTATTTTCACGGTTTTGTGCCATCAGCAAAATAAGCCAAAATAAAAATACAGCCAAATGAAAGCAATTTGCAGTACTTGGTCTTGAAAAGGGTAGCGCAGCTTTCTGGATGCCTTGATCCTCAAATTCATTATGAGTATATTTTTTCCATAAACCTTAGGGTCAAAATTCTACATTTTCATGAGGAAATGACACATTTTCCATTCATATGGTACAAAATTGAATTATTATTATTTTTTTCTGGAATCAAGCAATTTGCCTCAGTCTTTTTTTTCTTTTTTTTCTAATGGCATCAGTATTCATGGCTGAGTTAATGAAATGGGGGGGGGGGGGAAGAGGGAAGGATGGGTAAAAACTCCACACAGGGTGTCAAATGAGGGTGGGTGGGTTTAAAACTAACTCTACATGGGGTACCAAATGGTGGGCCATTCCTACAGAGCCCATACATGTACAGGTATACCTGTCACTGCATAGGTATATGTAGTATCCACCCACCCCAGTTTCATCTACAATTGTTATTCAACTTGTTTTGGGTTGCTCTTGAAATTAGTCAAAAACATTAAAATAGATGACATTTGACCACCACCTGGTTTGGGCATTTTGTGAAGAAATGATTAGCAACATAGAGGTATACTTTTAGCAGCAATACTGTAGTTCTGGTAACAACAATGGACCCTTTCACTTTCAAGTCATTCTGCTCAGTTGCATGTATGACAGCTAGCAATTGTCAGAGACTGATCGGAGGTCAAAGACTTTACTTGGTATACATGTACAAGGAAATTTTATATGCCTCACAAGAGTTTCCATATACATGTATATCTTGTGTGATCCATGTTTGCTTTCTTTGAGGCCTGCACACTATGAACAGGTATAGGTGGCCACACTTTCTTGGACCCAGTCATACACTGGGTGCTAATTACATACTAATTGACATTAAATTCTTTCTGAATCAAAAGAAAAAAGGTAACTTTGTAATCACAAAGTGCAGGTTGTTCTAATGTTTACCACACACCTTACATTTTATGCTCATGACATCAACCCCTTTTCCTTAAGTTACATCAAAATCGAGTCAACAGCTTTTCTTGCCATGGGTTGGCACTTAGCTGTCACCCCATGGTATCTTGACAGGTCTCATCAATGTTTTTCATTCATTCATTTTTTTTCATCACTCTTCAAATAAAATGAGTCCTAAACATCAAAACTGGTGACATTTCACCACCAGTCCATTTTGGCTGGTTTGAGCGAGAATGAGTTAACTCGTGAATTCAACACTTGCTGAACTGGTCAATGAAATCTGCATACTTCAGATGCACAGGCAGCCACTGACTGACTGGCCGGCCAGGCAACCCCAAGAACTGGTAGTTGCCATCTTTTAGGCTGTATGCAGCAGGTTAATGAATGGCACCTCTCTTTCTTCACGACCCCCCCCCCCCCCCCCCCCCGACATGCAATTCAAAAAAAAAAAAAAAAAAAAATTATAAAAAGAAGATGTGTCACATGTATGGACAGAACTGTACCAATTCTAGCATATGGAGACCACCCAGTTGCCCTGCCTGCCAAACCCAGTGGCTGTGTTCTGACCAAGCAAAACGTGCTATACTGCAGCTACCAGGCTTTGGCAGCCAGGTATCCATCTACTATGTCCTGGTTTCACCAGTGAAATGCCACACATGCTGAGCGTGTTGCAGGGATACAGAGTGTAGCAAATCGTACATGTGTATGAATCAATATTAATTTACCAACATAGGTAAGTTTAATGGGTACCTGTAATTATAACATTTCTCAGGTTCCAGCATGCTGGGTCTGCAAAAACAGGTAACGTACCAGTTCAACCTCTAAAATGTGTGTTCTGTGGGAGCTAACAACCGAGGAACACAAGCCACATGTCTCACCACATGTCCCTTCTTGCACAGCTTAATGCTAATCATTTCCAGGTCTCTCTTCACCATTTGGCTGGTTGTGTGATATGTTTTCAGACAAACCCCTAATCAGCTTTCAAAAGCTCCAATGTACACCATGGGACCTATCATTGCTAGTGGCACACTTCTGCTGAAGTTCCAGAGTTTCAATTTCATTCCCTAAAGATGCCTTGTCCCCCCCCCCCCCCTTAATCCATCCAAAATTCATCATGGGGGTAACACTGATTATAACATTTCTTTGACCCATGCATGCCACTCTTCCAGCCTGCATTCATCACCTTTTCTATCTGACTTGATGAGCACCATCATAAGCTGGTCAAGAAGTAGTCGGTGCATTGTAAACATGCTCCAGACAGACTAATAAGTCAGCCCAGAATCTGTCAGTTCAGGGTGAACATGCTCCGAAGTGAATCACATACTAGTCAGTCAAAAATTAGTAAGTTTATGGCAAACAAGAGGATAATGATTATCCTATGCTCTGCTGACTTGAAAATCTGCTGTTTCTGCAAGTGCAGACTTTTACTTCTCTATACATGTACTGTATCAGTGCTTACCAATAGTTGATCAAAAGTTTGACATAGTCAAGATATAAGCCAATGTACCAGTTTGACCTTTCAAGGTCATTCAAATTCAAAATTAATCACACCAAAAGAAATACCATAGGGTACTTTTCCTATGTATATTAAATACTAACCATGGATGCACCATTACCAATTTATAAGCCAATGTCACTCTGACCCTTCAAGGTCATTCAATGTTAAAATAAACAATAGCAAAAGAAACCCCGTAGACTTTCCTTTTGATGTTCAATATAGTGGTACCTGTCTTTCAAAGAGACCGCCCCTAGGGCAGATCAAAATGTGGTCTCTCAAAACAGGTGGTCTTTCATCAGAGGTATAACAAGGCAAAGACAGCACAGTGTTCTGAGCGAGCAGTCTTAAAAAAATATGCGGTCTCTCATTGGAGGGGTCTCTCAAGACAGGTACCACTGTAGTAACTATGGGCCTAGGATAGCCATATAAACCAAGATATTGGTAAATGTGTCAGATATGCTTAGTCAATCTCCCCCCCTCCCCCCCCCTGAAAAAACCCACTTATATGCATCCTCTTCAGAGGCTACATAATTATTCCATCATTCTATCCTTCACAGATTGAAGGACTTGCATGCAGCACATCTGTGTGTAATAGCAAAGAATTCTACAGAATAGTTTTCACTACATTGCACTGCATTGCTATTATGTACTGGTACAGCAGCAGCACTTACTGACACATGGTCCCAAACTTCAATATTCTGTAACATACCCATATCATTTTCGCAGCACTACCTGGTAGCCAAAATATAAATCATGTGATCCCAGGTGACTCTCTATGCAATATTAAAGCAGTAAGCTCAGTAGTCCTGAGCAGAAGAAATTAAAATAAAAAAAAAAACAAAAAACAAACAAACATGAAAACATGAGGCCCATGGGCCTAATGCTCTGCTGACCACCATCATAAAAATAATTATTTCCTGAAATCTATTTCTTCATGACCCTGAAAAATTGATCAACGTCATCCATACTATGTGGTGTCAAAATTCCACAAGATATACACAAATTTGTGGTACATTTGGTATCATTCTGCTTATTCTTTATCAAAGATATCGAATTAAAAGTACTTTTCTTACGTGCTTAATGACCTTGAAAAAAAGGTCGTCAGTCAGTCATTGGGTCATGGTGACCCAAAAAGTGGGTCACCAAGTAGAGTTTTATATAAAATGTACTCAAATGTGATTTGGATCTGGAAGCTCAATTCTTTTTGCCATTGATCTCCAAACTACACCCTGCTATTACAAAATCATCTCTTCTAACTTACAGGTCTGGTGACCTCACAGAAAAAGGTCAAAGTCACTGATATTACATAACATATTAGCATTAGACATGATCTATATATCATATAAATTTGGCCAGCCTAATCCAATTAATTTTTCAAGATCTGGAATTTTATATTTTAAACACATTTTTGTTCATAATTTACTTCAAATTATAGATGGCACCACTAGTATCATATGCAACTTTGACCTCCTCCACAACCCCACAAAATTTTCTGAAGATCTATTCAACATTAAGGATGCTGGAATGGTCACAAGATTTTCCCATTTGACCCATATATTACATAATATTACAGACCGCACCACCAATATCGGACTCAACCCAGATTTTCATACACTTGGTAAGTCCTGAAAGCTTTATGGGGCTATCTTAAAAACTGGACTGATGGACGGGCACACATGAGTGATCACATTTATAAGCTCTGCAACCTTTGGTCAGCAGAGCTAAAAAAAAAATTTTTTTGACTGACAAGTCAACAGAGCTGATAAAATCATAACCTGTTACCCCAGGGCAAGAAGATTCCAAGCAGAATCAGAAACTAGTCAAGAGTTGGCCAGTGCTCCACAAACATGCTCCACCAACGAAGTGCAATATGTCTGCAAGTACAGCTCATACATGTGGCACTGACCAAGCAACCAAAGCTGCTTGACTCTGCTTTCAACATTTTGGCTTTTACTGGCTACCAACTAGAAAGCCCAACATGCTAAAAATTATGTAAACTACATAATAAACTATATAATAAATGCTGCAAAATATATAATCTGACTACTTGTGGAAATGGTAAATCTGGACAACTGCCAAGGACATGACCTGTGCCCTGAATGCTAACACAATGAATGTACATAGTAGGAACATCCTATTTGAGCCCAGAAGCTCATATGCAGCCTCACATATTTGCATGCATGAATGCTCTGATTTACCAGGAATCAGTCTGTCAGGTGTAATTGAAGGCTGTCAACTGAACTTGTGCTTTCGTACAATGTCTTCAGGTTTGTTTTGTTCTTCTTTTGTAGTTTGTGTGTGTGTGTGTGTGTGTGTGTGTGTGTGTGTGTGTGTGTGTGTGTGTGTGTGTGTGTGTGTGTGTGTGTGTGTGTGTTTTCCTCTTTCTCTCTTGTCTATTTAAATACTACTGTGACCTAACCGGTCAGTAGAACAAGCAAGGCTCAGACCTGTATATAAATTATATCATCTACCTTTAATTTCAGTGCCTCCTGACAAGTCACACCTGCACAAGACATCTAACTTAAAGACTCCTTCTCTTCCAACTTTGCATAGATCAGATCATATCATCTAACCCTGATTTCTCTCATTCTTTAGGTTAAAAAAAGTCCCACAGAGTAACAATACCGAAGGTCATGAAGAATCAGCAAAACACATGAATATCCTCACAGTTTCAGGAGAAAGTGCACAACTTAAAATGGCCTTTCAGGCTCCTTTTTGCATACCATTTACAAATAACCCTTGAAAGTTGCACAGCACCTTTTGTGAACTTAAAAACTGACAACTCGGTGGCGTGAGGGGAAAAAAAACCCTTCCAGACCCAGTGACAAACGTATCTAAACGTCAAGATTGACATCCTTTCATCTAACAGTGGCATCCTGTGCTGATTTTCTTGTTCATACATGCATGTCAGGTCAGTCTGATACATACTAGCACCACACAAAAGTTAAAAACTGTCCCAAATATCAACGAACCTCTTTTCACGCAAGTGTATTAATAACATGATCCAGAGCATAATGGGTTCCTCAGTATGAGTGGGTCCCTTGAACCCTTGTGTACACAGTGCCTGTCCTTCCTGTCACAGATACCTCCTGTTCACAGAATAAGGCAGGATTTGGAAATCTGGGTGTGCTAATTGGCCTTTTTCCTGTAAAACTGGGTTTGCATTTCCCATCTACTCCATTATTAATTTGTCCAAATCTAGGTGTGTGCGTGTGAGCAGTTGGGTGTGCAAAACACACCTGTACACCTGGCTAGCTGATACACTGTTCCTGGTGCCAGAGGCAACTTTGCCCGTCTTGCAGAGTCAACCAAGAAAATCAGCAAAATTTAATTCATACATAAAATTATACCCGTGAAAATTCCATACTTAAGCTTTAACTCTTTCACCGCTGCATTTCTACCCAGGTTAACCTCTGACTGCTAAATGTCCAAGCACATTTTTCAACTAATTTCACTAATTTGATACTACGTTTTGTATCTAAAGAAAAAGTTCTCATGGTATTTATTTCAACCTTTCAGCACTAGCAATATACATCGTGGTTTTTATTTTGCAAGGTCAGTTTCAAGGTCGCATGGTAAGGTCACTTTTAAGGTCAAAGGTCATAACATTTGGCAGCTATCTTGGAATTAGAGACCTGAAACACACAAAGCAAGACATGTATAGATGCTGCCATTTATTCCATTTTTGTTCCTTTGAAATGTAATCATTTATGTAAACATTGTTTTTCGCTTGCCTTACATAGGACTTTATGCCAAACTTGCCTGTTTATACAGGCAAGCTGCAGGTTACAAACCATTTCCTCTTCAACAAACCAAAAAAATTTGTATCTAAAAATGTTTAAAAACAAATTTATTTCAAACCTTATAAAAACTGCTCACGAACATCATGCACTTTTTACTGAGGTCATAAGTCAGAGGGTCATTTTTCAAGGTCAAAGGTTTCATAATTTGGAAGCCATCTTGGAATTCCAATACAATCACATCCCATGGCCTGCAGACAATTCGACTACAGCCACTCCCCGCAGTGAAAGGGTTCAACACTCTGACAAGAGCAGACAACAAAATAAAGCAGTCAAAGTATGTTACACAAGCTTCACCAACCAGCAATTTTTTAAAACAATGTCAATGCCATTTGTAAGATCCTGGACCCTAGCAAGATCAATAAACTGTCTTGTCTCTGACGTCTGTCAGTTTACTTCTATTGTGTGGGTGTCTAGTGCTGACAGTCAAACCTCATTATAAGAACACTCTGAGAGCTGCTACATTCACTTCAGTTTCGAGAGGCTTGAAGTCAGATTCCTTTGCTACTTAACTCACTTATCTGGAACATATCCATACATGTCGACACATTTTGCAGGGAACAGACTGAGTCATTATAATCAGGTTTCACTGTAAATGAGAGTGACTTCTTGCAGCTTATAATCATGACAATGGGATTTGGTACCGTTACTGCTGACAGAGGGTGGACTATCATCACATTCGGTCCCAGTTACTGCTGACTGAGGTGGACCACCATCAATTTGGTGCCAGTTACTGCTGAAAGAGGTGGACCACCATCACATTTGGTGCCAGTTACTGCTGACAGAGGTGGACCACCATCACATTTGGTGCCAGTTACTGCTGGCAGAGGGTGGACCATCATCACATTCGGTCCCAGTTACTGCTGACAGAGGTGGACCACCATCACATTTGGTGCCAGTTACTGCTGACAGAGGTGGACCACCATCACATTTGGTGCCAGTTACTGCTGACAGAGGTGGGCCACCATCACATTTGGTGCCAGTTACTGCTGAAAGAGGTGGGCCACCATCACATTTGGTGCCAGTTACTGCTGACAGAGGTGGACCACCATCACATTTGGTGCCACTGCTGACAGAGGTGAACTACCATTACATTTGGTGCCAGTTACTATTGACACAGGTGTGCCACCATCACATTTGGTGCCAGTTACTGCTGAAAGAGGTGGGCCACCATCACATTTGCTGCCAGTAACTGCTGAAAGAGGGTGGACCACCATCACATTTGCTGCCAGTAACTGCTGATAGAGGGTGGACCACCATCACATTTGCTGCCAGTAACTGCTGATAGAGGGTGGACCACCATCACATTTGATGCCAGTAACTGCTGATAGAGGGTGGACCATCATCACATTTGGTGCCAGTAACTGCTGACAGAGGGTGGACCACCATCACATTTGCTGCCAGTTACTGCTGACAGAGGGTGGACCACCATCACATTTGCTGCCAGTAACTGCTGACAGAGGGTGGACCACCATCACATTTGCTGCCAGTTACTGCTGATAGAGGTGGACCACCATCACATTTGCTGCCAGTTACTGCTGACAGAGGGTGGACCACCATACATGTACCTGGAAGGTCAAACTGTACAAGTAACCAAACATTGCCGTCAGGTTTTGTACATCGTGGTCTGCCACTTGACTCAGCTGACATTACTTGTGATATAAAATTTTGTGTCCTAATTAAAAAGTGCAAACCTGCCGGCTCCCAAGCCTGGAGAAGTTTATAAAAATCAAGCAAATAAAGAAATATACCACAGACAGCAGAAGCTTTTGAACATTAAATGAACTGCTACACCTTAGTTACAAATTTTGAATAAGCCATGAATATCATTTGATTATTTCAGTATCCTTGGTTTTAAGCTTTTGGTTAATCTGAGGGGATTGAATGACTAATTGACATACTAGTGAGATCACTTAACTCAATAGGCTTTGATTGTCCTGCTGCATTCACATATTTATTCAGGTGTCACAGATGAGTCCAAAAGCATAACTAGAAAAGAATATTTGCTTCACAGCAAATCTGTCTGGGTGACTTCAAAATGGAACAGTTTGAAATGCAACACTTTGCCATTGTTCAACATAATCTGAATTATTAGCCTAATTAGCATAAATTAAAATGCTACAACTTTGGTTCTTGGTTCATAATCATTAGATGTGGCCATGTCACAAACTTATGAACTGAAGTTTGAATGACACCACCATCTATAATAGTTTTGAAGCCATTCAAGATCTTAATTTTGTGTATTTGCCTACTTTGTATAAAAAATTAAAAGCTTACAACATTGGTTCATGTTTCATTGGATGCACTTATGTTACAAACCAACAAATTGAAGCTGGAATGGTACCTCCATGTATAACAGTTTTGAAGTTATTCAAAGATTTAGATTTTATGTATTTGCCTTATTTGCATGAATTATATTTCTACAACTTTGGTTCATGGTTCACTGGATGCACCTATGTCACAAACCTATAAAGTAAACTTGACACAACTCTATCCATAATAGTTTTGAAGCTATTCAAGATTAAATTTTGTATATTCACCTAACTTGCATAAATTAAAATTCTACCAATTTAGTTCATGGTTTATTAGATGTGGCTATGTCATAAACCTACAAACTGAATTTGGAATGGCACCTCTATGTATAACAGTTCTAAAGTTATTCAAGATTTAAATTTTGTGTATTCACCTAATTTGCAAAAATTACAATTTTACAATTTTGGTTCATTGGATGAGACTATGTCACAAACCTACAAATTGAAGTTGGAATGACACCTTTATCTATAAGTTTCACAGCTATTTTTGCATAATCACTGAATTTGCAAACATTCAATTCTACAATTTTGGTTCATTGTATGCGGCTATGTCACAAACCCATAAATTGCAGTTGGAATGGCACCTCTACCTATAATGTTTTTGAAGCCATTTAAGATTTTAATTTTGTATAGTCGCTTATTTGCATATAAATTAAAATCCTACAACTTTGGTTCATGGTTCATTGGACACGTCTTTACCACAAACCTATAAATTGAAGTTGGAATGGCATAAATCTCTATTTATAATAGTTTTGGAGTTTTGCAAACATCACATATGTACTTTTCAAAAATATACATTTTATTGGACTTACTTTTAGTTGATTGTGTTTATGGCCTATTTTGTGGACACCTGTACTAAGAAGTATATCCTTAAATTTATACATATATTAATACGTAAAATGTGGTTTTTTTTTGCGATTACGGGTGTCATTATGAAGAAGTTGCATTGTAGAGTTCTCTGCTTTGATAAACCACATTGGGCTGACCGTTTCTTTGTGCTGGCATGACGTAAGCCTGCACCCAATAAAAACAAGTCTACATGGTCAGTAATGCTGGCAAATTGTTCATATCCTCTCAACTGAAAAATAAACCCTTCCATCTGCTGGTTTCATACCCTGGTTTCTCTTAGGCCTTTCAATTTGTTCTACTAGTGATAGACAATCAGCAACTGCAACAACCAAAGAGGACTGGCAATTCAGTTACTATCAACAAGAAGTAATTTTAAAACAAGCAAAGAGTCAATTGTGATAACCAATTTCAAAATGTCTTCCGCCACCCAGGACTTCTATCAGTGATGTACAGGTACAGGTTGTCACACCAGCCGGACATGAAGGAGAAGACGGGCAGCTGAAACCCACAAATCTTCGTCAAGCAGCTACACACAGGTGGCAGACACTTGTGCGATAGGTATGATTACCACCGCACATGCTTCACAATGTCGGCCTTTCTGTCTCGACAGCACAACACCCTGGCAAATCTAATCATACACGCCACAGATTGGCAATGCCTCGATAAAGTTTTGTCACCTGCAGAAGCTAGGTCTTGTCAAGGTCTGTGTCCTTAGTCTGTGCTGCTTTCATTAGGCAGCCATTTTTACCATGTGAAATCAATTCTGCACCTCTACAATCTTCAGCCAATCATTAACCACCTTACCAGATGTGGTGAAACCTGTCTTTAAAAGCCAATCCCACATTGTGGTCTCTTAAGACAGTTGGTTTTTCACATAGAAGACACAAGTGAGATGAAATGTACTAAGCATTTAGTATCATGGAATGGTGGTCCTTTGGCACAGGTGGTCTTTTATTTGAGTGGTCTGTCAATAAAAGGGCCACTGTATTAATATTTTGGCCACACTGCTCCATGGAAATGCATGTGTATGGGTTTGAACCACTGAACATTTGGTAGGCCCACCTCCAACATCCGTACAGTTTGTGTTTTGTTCCTTCCCTCCTAATCAGAAAAGATCTTCAGGGTCAAATAATGGAGCCTGTACACTTGACAGATTGCCTCTGACAAGAAGTCCGATTCAAAAGAGCAACAATCTCAGAGCAGGATTCTGAACACTACACATTAAGTAAATATGAACACTAAGAACATCCAATTCGACTTTGCTTCCTCAGTGCAAACAGCAAATCTGCGACATGAACTCGAATGAGTTAAACTGCTTTGTCAGTGATCCCTGTGGAGGTGTCAGCAGCACAGGACAGCAGTGAAAGGACACCTGCCACAGCTGTATCTGATTGGTTCTCATGCAGCTTGGTAAATTGCATCAATTAGGGCAAGCTAATAGATCTCAGCAAATGCATCTTTTTTTTTTTTTTTTTTTTTTCAAGTGGACACCTGCCCAACTTTCCTAACAGAGACTTTGCTACAGGTCAAATAAAGAAGCTTGTAACAATTGTGGTCATTTGGCTTGACAAACAAAGTGACCCTGGTCCAAAATTTCAGCGTTTTGTGTATGCTGGGATAAAAAGTGGATGCACTTATTGATTGAATTGCCTTTGCATTGCCTCTGTTATGGCAGAACCACCGCCAACACTGGTAGCCATTGGCTTTATCCCTAAATATGTACAAAGAACAAAACAAAACTACAAAAATTTGATTTTGTTTGTCAGCACATCAGTCTGTGTGCCCAGAAAACTTTTAAAGACTGTCTATTCAGTATTTACTTTAACTCAGGACTGTGCAACAATATATTGTAATTTTAATTTTGGTTCATCGTTCAAATGATGCGGCTATGTCATTAACCTATAAACCTATACAGTAGTTTTGGAGATTCATATATTCAACTTTTAAAAATGTTCAAGTGCTCCTAACTAGCATAATTTAAAATGCTACAGCTTTTGTTCACTGTCCATTAAATTGGCAGGTGTCAGAAACCTGTATGTATAACTTGAAATTTTGTGGTCCTCTCTAATACATTTGAAGATATGGAGCTTTTAATGTATTAAATGCCCCTAATTGTTTATAATTTTCAACATCATGACCACTCAAAACAATATATTCACAACTGCTTCTCTACTAGGTCCATCACCATGCTATGTCTGGTACTTTTTGGAACAACAGTGTGAATGAATGAATGAATGAATGATTTGAGGGAAAACAAAAGATCTGTGTTGGTGCAGAGACTTTCAGTTTACAATCAGTCTCACATGCCATCAGCAAGAACTGATCTGCTTAAAGATTGTAAACAAATAAATGCTGCAAGTGAAACCATTCACTTTCTATTACTGATACATGCTTCCAGTCTGAGTTGTTTGATTCTCTGTCCTGTCAGCATTAATGGGAAAGTACCCTCCGCTGACCCGAACAGAACCAACTTCAATGCACAATCTTTTGAAAGTGCTATTCATATCTCTATTTTCATGACTTATTCAGGATTATGTGAGGCAATCTGTGGAAAACTTATTTAATTTCTTTGATTAGCTACTGCATTTTCTCATATATGTCTGGGGTACTGTTTAATCCCTTGTGAAATTGGCCAGTCATATTGATGAAAGCTATCACTGATAATAAAAATCCTATATCTAGCTCACTGTAATGATGTGCGTCTTCCTGCCATTTAGACCCCCAGTTTTCCTGTCCCACAGGGATAATATCCATTAATGAATCTACACACAAAATTCTCATTTTGCTGTACCAAGAATGGCAATATACCGTTGTACACATTGTCTGCTGGAGCTGTACACTGGACAGAGTACTCCATCAGCTTGAGACTAGTATCATCCCGAACATACATGTATGCAGCTGCATTGAAACTGTACCAACCGCTGGACCTCCACACTTTTACCTGACCTGTACCCCTTTCCTGTCATGGTAAACTTCATTATCTGTGCATTGCAGCCCTCTTTATTCCCAATACCCTGGTAGTGGTGTGTCTCTAATTTTCATAAATCATCCCATTTCTTTGTGTGGGCTACCACTCATGCAGACCTACCTTTTTATCAATTTGCAATACATCAATTGCCATGAGTGACATAAGGGACTCAATAACTGGTTGACATATTTACCAACCAGCTTCAAGTTACCTTCAAGGTGTTATGTTCAATAAAACATGTTCCTGTTGAAGCTAATTTTAGATGCTGCCACTTGCGCATTCTGATTTCATTATTGCCCATGTGGCCATACTCTCCATAATAACGCAAGCTTTGGTAAATGTGCTGGCAATATATATTGTACTGTTCCAGATTAATCAATGATCTATAATTGAAAATCAAATCCTTCCTTTTTCATCTAGTTGTTGTAAGGTAAAACCTGTCAGTCCCCCCCCCCCCCCCCCCCCCGATTTAATTTCCAATGCTATAAGAAAATCACAGAAGGGACTTCAGTGTTCAATATTAAAGATTTTTGACAAAAGGTACCAGGATGAACTGTGTCATCCAGTTGAATTGAACCTTTTGGTGGGCTTTTACGCCAATTTTGAGCATGACATTTTGACAATGACTAGACACAAAGGACATGCAGAGACTCATAATAAAAACCTACTTTTCCCTTCAAACATGAAAACTTGACAGACTTATTCTAATATGTATGTACCTGATCAGATAAAACTGACAGCAAAACATTGGCAAACACCAACTATGTGACTGTTAGGCTCATGTACATGTATGTATGCCCTGTCAGTATAACCGCAATAATTTGCCAGTCGATTCCACTTGTAAATCCCAGTCAAAACAGTCCACATTGAGAATCTATGAAAAATCAACCGCTAGCAGATCTTGGCTGTTCTTCAATGTGATATATCCCTGGTCATTCACCTGTTCACCTGCTTTAAAAGCAATATGTGGTAACTGCTCTAATGTGTCCCTCACCTCGGGCAATGTTTCATAGTACATGCAGTTGCTGCAAATGTTCACAATAGACCACCACATATACATGTACAGGTGAATTTTAAACTTTATAATGATGTATATATGCACACAAATGAAATTTTAACTGACTGGAATTGTGCTAAGAATTATTCATTTGTATTCAATTTGGCTAAAGTGACTAAAATGTAAAGTCAAACTTGAATTCCAAAGGATTTGACATCCATCAATACAGAGTATTCTGAGATAAACTGACGCTTCAATACTAACTCAAAGCCACAAAAATCTAGTATTTCTTTACGCAATTTGAGTGAAAGAACATATGCATACGTCTTAAGCTAGGTTTCCATGTGCGCATATTGTGCATTGCGTACAACGTATTGCGTAGTTGGGGTACGTATTGCGTACTGTGTATACAATTTTCCATGTATCCGCAAACCAGGTGTATACTGTACTTATACAATGTTTACTTTGGTAGGATTTGGCGCCATTTTGTGTATATTATGCGCATCTACCCTGCGTGATGCGTACACATCGCTACTGAGAGCGATTGAAACGCATAGGCAACACACAGTACGCAGTACGCACTATGCATACATGGAAATCGGGTAGTTAATTTTAAGTCAATCAATTATGCAGTACGCAGTACGCAATACGCGCACATGGAAACCCAGCTTTATAAACCCTGTGTTCTCCTGTAGCAAATGGTTTATGGCTATTAATGCCAGCTCAGTAACTCGAAGAAATTAAATGACATCAGCATAATACTGATTATGCACCCAATGTTGTTTGAGGCACATGTAAATATCATGGGTGTCCAATCTACTGATGAAGCCCAATGCACTACATGTACCAAATCATTGGAGCTTCTTCACAAGCAATAGTAGAGCCATTCATTCTCCCCTAAATTGGTGACATCTAATAGTGAACATCTTGTCACTGTGTTCCAGTCCCCCCTTGGAATCCCTGTACCACCCAGGCTTGTAAACTATGATTTGCCCCTTAAGCAATAAGCCGCAAAGTCATTTCATCAGCTGTACTTTTCAGCTAACAAGATCTGCAGCGTGCATCTGCAAAATCACTTGACCAGCTTTTCCAATGGCACATCAAATCCTGGTTCTTTATGCTTTGAAATCTAGGGACTGGGCACATTTGAGACGTGATTATGAGCTAGAAGTGACAAGGTCAATTATAAATTATACAGGTGTATATCATAATTATGTACATGTTGTGATTGAGTTATTCTAGTTATCCTACCTCAGAGATACAATTATCTTGATAACCTGGTATGTTATTAAAAAAAAAAAAAAAAAAACAGATAAAGAAAGAAAAGAAAAAAGTGATATCTGCGTAGGCGTTGTTTCAAATTCTGCCTACAATTGCATCTGGTATGATTCTGTTCATCCTCAGCAGCATATTCAGTCAAAAGAGTATGTGGACTGACTTGCAATGACGTACCTAGAAGCCGCATCAGGAAGTCACCTAAGTAATGACATTGGCAAAACGCGAACAAATCTTTTAAACCACCACACCTGACCCATAAATCTAGCCCCAGGGGCATCATCTGAACCTCTCAATCTGTCTGGCCAATGGTATGGCAACCATTCAATTAAACGCAGTGGGTTAATCAAACACTTGGCCATAAAAGCAACAGAAACAGGGACACTTAAAAGTCTTATTTTTCACATTGACTGGAAAAACAAGTTCTAGCCCTCAGGGTCTGTCAGTTTTACCTGGTGATATCCTCACATGTGCACTTGAACTCATAATGTAGCATTTTAAAATTTTTATTTACAAAGTGACACTCAAAATTTAAACAAAAAACAAATAAAACCCCATCTTTTTACTATGGAACACAGAATTCTCAAAAGAGCTCAAAGTTGATTGCAGTTTTTCGTGCAAAGCCATCTCCCCCCCACCCACACACACACACACAGACACCTACTGGCCCACTGCACCACCAATTGGGCACATTAATTTTAGCTCGGGTATCTGCCTGTCCGTCCCTTGTCTGTGGTGTGTTTCACAACATCATCTTTATCAAAAATATTGCCCAGATGCTCTTCAAACTTGGCGAAAGTGTACTTTGGGTGGGCTCTCTACTAAGTTTGTTCAAAGGGTTGCACTTCTGTCATTTTATAGTTGATCTGATATTTATTGATTTTTTGCTCAGTTGTGGGAAAATGTTCTCTAGAAATGTTAATCACTTGGTAAATTGTTTCAAAACTGCATATTGACACTTCTGGGTACCCCAGATCTTACTTTATTAATAGTGTTGCTGTGATTATTTTCTGTGTAGGTATACGCATATTCATGCATTTTCGTAATTTGGGAAGTCTCTAAACTGCATGCTTGGTTCTCTTCAAACTTGGTGGGCATGTAGTTTGCCTTGATTTCCACCAAACTTGTCTCCTAGTTGGCACCACTTTTATTTCTGGATTTTAATCAAATTTTTCAAATTAGGTAATAATCAGTTACAATACATTTTGGCACAGTCAATATAAAGATTCTAGTTCACCTGTGTGTACTTTACTTTTTTCCCCAAGACTACATGCCATAGTCTTCCAACTTGCCCCAGGTTTGTACCTTGAGTAGGTCTCTGTCAAGTTATTTTAACGGGTTGTTCCAGTGATTTTTGGAACTTTTTTTTATGATTGTTAAATCATTTTTTTTTTTTTTTTAAATCTCATTTCTACTTGGCTAGTTGCTTCAAAATCAGTATACGGGAATTTCCGGGTACTCCTGGTTCTTAATTTGTTCCAACAGGTGGCACTGTGATTTTTTCATTTTTGGAATGAATTTCACCATACAACTACAGGCTGGATTATCTCAAAATTTCGTGGGACTCTACCTCAGTTGTTTTAAAACCAAAAGGTACTGCTGCCATTGCTTAATTCATGTCATCTTTAGTATTAACATGTCCACATTGGGACCGATTACTGTTTAACAATGGATAATAAGGCAACGCTGATGCACACATACAGTCAAATACTTCTTTGAACTTTGCTTTGCTCTGTTCATCTCAGCTCACTTCAAGCTGCAGTCAAATCTCAGCTCAGCTCCGGATCAGACTTATTTTGGGGTGAATATTTCTGGGTCAGCTGAACAGGGCCCGTTTGCAGTGCCCTTGTTACACTGGAATGGTGACATAAGTAAATCCTGTTTGCTAATAATTGATGTCCTTGATACAAGTGGTTTTTTGGACACAAAATTTATTTTTATATACACAATTACAGCAAAGCTGACACATGCTCAAATGCACATGCTTCCAACCAACCAATCTAAAAGTTAAACCATGTGCTGGTACATTGACTATTTATACAGCATATATGAGAAGAAAAAAAAAAAAAAAAAAATTCAAAACAGGTCAAATTCAAAGTTCATGACCTGTGTAATATTCACAATGGTTTTTGCATTAGTACGTGTATATGTATAGCCAGCAGCTATTTTTTCAGACGAAGCTGGTGACGCCTAGATTTACTCTCCTGTCTGGGGCCAGCAATTGAAGGCAATTACAGTAACACAAATGAGTGCATACAAGTCTGTATCTAGGACTTGTGCCAGGCCAACACACCTGTTTTACCAAGAATTTTATTTCGGTCACGATGACCAGGAAAACACTCTTTTTGGTCATTATTTTAATCTGATCTGCAGTCCCCTGAAGAAGGCCAAACTGCTGAAATTGCTGGGAAGGGGCAGAACTATAGGTTTGTCGTTAGGTTTTTACTTTTTAGCTGGTTGTTTGATCTGCTGGAGATGTGTATACAACTAGCTTGCCAATCTGAAACAAAGAACAGCTCAGAGTTAACCCTGTGATACTGTAAGTAAGCTTGCTCCCCAATCATGTTCAAAATCCCACACTGATACTGTAATAAACATCAGGGGCCGTATTCACAAAGAGTTTGATCTGATCCCAACTTTAATCCCCAAATTAAAATCAAAGTGGTGTGGGCCTTAAACTACGTAATCCTTGGCTCAATGTTTGATCAAAACTTCGAGGATTAGCCAATATATGCTGATGACTATAATATGAACTTGAACATTTACAGGCTCATTTACTTCAATAAATCTTAGTTTGATCCAGTATTTAATATTCAAATACAAATACAGGATTAAAATCTGGATTAAATCAAGATTGATTTGATAAAATGGAAACTCTTTAATTCTAATGTTCATATTACAGCAGAGAACATAGATTAATTAATCCTGCAAGTTTAGATCAAACATTAGGCCAATGATTCAGTAGTTCAAGGCCCAAAGGCACATTGACTTTCATTTTAGGATTAAATTCAGGATTAGATTAAACTGTTTGTGAATACGACCCCTGATGATCAAAAGGACTGAGACAAACTCATATACAAAAATTCAAAAAAAGATAAAACAAAACAAAACATATGAAATGTGTCTCTCCTGACCTTTGAAGAATAAAATGACAGTTATACCATGCTACATCACCATTTTACATTACAAAAAAAAAAATGATGAGCACTGATTCCTCAACATTTTCTGTCAATATGTGTATCAGCATTGCCCATACCTCAGAAACAGGTAAGATGCAAATAAAGAATTCCCTACTTTGCACTAAATGCACAGGTCTGTACTGGTAGGGGGACAGGGAGAGCAGTGTATAGTCTGTGTAACATACAGCTGCCAAACAGCGGCTTTTTAAAGTTAGTCTAAATTCACAGAATGTCTCTGAAACGCACATGTAAAAGTCTTTCATGGAAACAGGTTGCAGGACAGCTGAACCTCCAAACATTACAATCATAACATCTATGTACCAATGCTTGTACCCTTTATTAATATGAACTGCACTAATATTGTCACTGCCAATCTGTGTTCTGTAAGACATTGACCTGTCTGTCACAATGATGTGTGCATCTGATGACCGGGCTGCCACTGCATTTAATCATATGTACACAAATAAAAGAGCCAACTGACATGTACATTATGTGCTCTGAAGACCAGGCTAAAGTGACAGCATGCTGTGGTGACAGTGCACATAAAGCCTGTCATAAATGCTACTCCTTAGCCTTTTCACACGAAAAGTGACCAAAAGAATTGAAAAAGAGGCCTAAAGCATACCACAGGCTGACAAATTTTCCACTCCAAGGAAATTAATTGACTTATTTTTTACTGTGGCAAGTGAGGGCAGAGATAATCCATAATGGCCGTCTTGGCCACTCAAATAACAGGCTGTGTTTTAATGTGTATGTAGATTTATGTAGATATAATGCCTCCGTCTTGTTGACCCCCCCCCCCCACACTATCTGCATGCAGGAAGGGGTTTTTTTTTTATTTATATTGTACTTGAACTCACCCTCAAAAGAGGGACAATTTCTCCCATGAATAGTCACTTTTTCTAATGCAATCAATTTGTCCTCATCAGAGGGGACCACTGTAAATTATGTACAAATCACATGCAAAATTGACTTGTGTACAAATGGTGGAAGTCCTGTAGTCTGAGACTTCTATATTTAAAGGATTTCCCTCCACAGATTTAAGATGGAAAGCCAGCACATAATGCTATATTACAGTTTGTTGACACTGAGACTGAGGAATTCTCAGGTTGAAATTTTCATATTGTATGACTGAAGGTATAAAGCAAGGTATCACTTCCAAGTTTGAAAGAACTCACTGGAATGATTTTGGGACCATTCAGCACATGCAGCAAGCCCACTCGTGGCCACTGCCATGACATGTCACTTGTTCTCAGTGAGCCACACTTCAAGGGACATGTCAATTTATTATTTTGTAAATTTCTACCAAGTAATGAAAGGCTGCACGAAGTCTGTGGAAATTCTAATTTAGGTAATAGGGCTGTATATGGGTCAGGTAGTGGCACGACACAACTTCCATGAGTTTAGTCAGGCATTTCCTAATCTGGTTCAGGTTGAAGGAAAATGATGCTGCCTCCTGTTGGCACGGGGGACTGCACTAAACCAAGAACACACATACATACTGAGCATGAAAAGTTATGCAACCAGTCAGTTACTTTTATATTGTGCAAAACTGCAAAGAGAATTGTAAGTTTTAACATTTTACAGTAAACTTGAGTACTGAGTGACATGTACTTGCCTTCCTCACATTCTTAATTAATTATAGTTAAGCAATAGGGGAGGCTGTATGTTCATTTATATCGAATCAAACTATAGTGTACTAGTGATCCATGATTTTATAAGGCCACCTCAGGTGCCCCAGACATGAGGCCTTGTTGGGATGGTGGAGGGGCATGGGGGGGGGGGGGATAGAGATAAAATGGACTTGCCTGATTGGCCATTGTTAAGGGGGTGGCCTCTCATCAGGGGGGCCTTATAAGAGGGGGTCCACTATACTGTCAGGCTGTTTAATTTAGCCAGGATTTCAAATTCGGGGGTGGGGGGGGGGGTGGTGGCAAGGTGCTAAGTGCTAGATTTATGCCAATTTAACAATATCACAGTGTCCAGTTCCAATTCTTTCCATTATAAAAATTGTGATTTTGGGGTGTCCAAAAAGACATGTGGACAACCCTAGGGCTAATACAATGTAAACTGTATTAATCTGAATTCCCAGCCTGCTTAGGAAACCTTACTTGTTTATCACGACATTCATATTTTACATATATACAAATGATCTGGTAACATAGTTTGTAATGTCCTGTATGTACTGTATATATATTGTGCATTTCTCCATGTCTGGAGAACCCACTATATTAGTCATTTCATGTACTATAGGGTGATCCAGTATAAATAAATATGTTTAAATCAAAAAAGACACGTGGACAACCCTCTGGCTAATACTATATATACTGTATTACTCTTAATGCCCACGATGCTTAGGAAACCTTCAGAATTTGACTCAAATTAACTCCGTTTTTAATATAGTACCTGTACTACCATTTTTTCATAATTTAATAAATAAAATTTAAAATATTTACAGTATTTAAACATTTTTGCTCATAAAAATGGGAGGGGTACTCAGGAAGAAAGGGCACCAAAAAAGGACTAATGCAGTAACTGATCAAGGAGGTTGTACTTGCCTTCATAGCTGATCAAACCAGGTACTCAGGGAGAATATGCTTTCCCTCATCACACATTAAACTGGGTGATCAAGCAGGTTGCTTTGCCATTAATATTGATCAAAAAGGTAATAAAGGAATCCCACTTGTCTTCATAAGTGATCAAACCTGGGTGATCAGGGAAGCTTGTGTTGGCAGGCCTGTGCATTTTATCTTTAATTAGAAGAAATCTGGGCTTTTGGCCTCTGTAACTAGCAAGTATGAAATGTAGTTTGATCGGTCCAAAAAAGTACAAAGGCACACAATTTAGCAAGGCTTACAAGTTCCCGGACTATCTTGATAGATGACCATCCAGCCCCACCAGCCACAGTTCCTGGTGCCAAGGCATGGAGCAAATGCTCACACCTGGTTTGTAACTGATCAAAGTGACCAACCAGGCTCTACATATATGACTGCCTTCCAAGCTCATCACACTACCTCATGCCTCACAATGACAGCAGAGCAATCAGCTTCTAGGGAAATTACCTACCTGCTCCCCCCCCCCCCCCCTCCCCCACACACACACATTGTATATGCTTTTTAATCACCCTCAGAATGTAACAGATTTTGAAACAAATTCATGCGCATAAATGTAGCTCTTTTAATAGCTCAACCGAACATGCTTACACGTGTGAGAGCTATAAGCATCTCTCCTGTGATTTGCTCATGACAAGGCCTGTGCGTGATCAGGGAAGCTGCACCTGCCTTCATTGTGTTCATAACTGATCAAACTAAGTGATGAGAGGGAGGCTTCATATATAATTGCCTTCACAGCTCATCAAGCTAGGTGATCATACATGTACTTGCTTCAACCTCAGGCTTGAAGTATGTCCTGCATCTTTTGCCCGACACATCGTGCACTGATTTGGTGTGGCATTTGTGAATATATTTTCCATACAGGACCAATGCAATTTCCAGCACACAATACAGTTACAGGGATCTTCCGGCTGCTCTCCAATCTGAGGCCTTGTGTACAGACTTGCTTCACATTTGCTCATTACACCCACCAATACTCATCTTGTCAAGGTCTCCATTGGCCTTATTGATTTTTTTCCCCAACTCAGATAGTTGGCTGAAACATATATACCAATCCTGTAAGCCCGTACTTCAGCCGTCTGCTTCTGCTGAACATTCCAATTGGGAAGATTAAAGGAGGAAGTCAGCGAGAAAAAGTGTGCCAGGTCATGGACTTAGCAAGGACTTACGGCTGCTGATATCACACAAGTTGCTGAACCACCCTCACCTGTGTTGCACCACTTGCCTTGATACATGTCACCATGTGGCAGTGACTGTATTCATTTCCCCAAATTAAAATATATGCATACCTTCCACTAACAATGCATATATACTGTCTAGATCTGCCACTATGTGTTCCTTTTACTGTTGTGGAAATAAGTGTTTCTAATGTCCCCAAAACTGGGATTTTGAAAGACAGTGATGTAAAAATATTCTAAATTTTACAACTAATTATGCCAAAATGGAGTTACATGTAAAATTTTCAAAACAAATGTTTGAGATTGAGTCTCTCCTTCTGAAAATTTTACAAGTACATGTACTAGGGATGCATCATAGGAATAAACGTAAGTTCCCAATTTTACCACAAAAATTTCATATTTCTCTTCAAAAGCCTATATACAATGTACACAAACAAGAAAGCTACTATTGTGTCAAACTTTAAATCGCAACTTCAGGTCTGGGATGCATATGAATCACTTTCAAATACTTGAAGCTCCCTATCTATACACAAAATTCAATTACACTTCTTTTCAAGTGCTGCACTCTGGTGGTCTTCAGCAAGTGGGGAACACATTTACACGCAAAGAGACCATACTAAATCAGTCAATCAGAATGTGGAACTTCTCAAAGACCCTTCCAAAACATGGTATACCCAGATAATTGTATAAGCCAGATCTTAGCCCCTTAAACAACATACATGTACATGTATCTGATTTGCCTACATGCACTTTCAGGACACAGACTTAAAACACAAGGCAACCATTTAAAAAAACATGTTATTGTCAGACCTCAGCAACAGTTACAGCAGGCAAGTATCTGATTGACCAAATCAATTCACATACTGTATTCATTTCAATAGAAGCACGCTGTCCCAATGCATACAATTCCTGGATCAAACCAGGGTATTGTGACCTTGTGTAACAATTTACAATAATAACAGTCTGTACAGTGCAAATAAAACTTGGGAAGCTAAAAGTACCATCAGTGCAGTCTTTTCAACAGAAATCAATATCTTTGAAAAAATAAGGGGCATTGAAAATGTGTGTTAAGGTCACAAAGGGAAAAGTTGAGAGTGTGTTCTATTACAGCATATATACTACATTCGTATCGGGATGCATATGGTACTATTGTATGAGTTATTTAGGCCTATTTTAAAGATTAAATTACCAAATTTCTTGCATGTTGACCATTTTAAAATGATGCTACATGTACAGCTATTTAAACTGCCCTGATGCCAGCAAAAATTTGTTTCACACTTCTTTTAATGGACTGTCGGAAACACAGATTGCATACACCCTAAACCATAATAGCTTGCCACCATTCCATCCAGTACGAAATGACAGCACAACCTCTTGATGAATGTCAGTGCACTGGATTTATGCACACACACACCACCACCATTTGACAACACTATGTATGCACCTGATTGTGAGCCTCAGTTTTGCCCAATTATCCTCATGAATATTATGTACATGTTTAGACTGAATATTCTTCAGACTCCATACAATGTACAAACTCATGCTCAGCCCACTCTGGACTGGCGCTAGAAAATTTATTTTTTAGGCAGTCTGGCTAAATAAGCTGAAAACATATTAACCCAGACTTAGCCAAATTAAATTTTGGAGATACTACTTGGGGCTAGCTCTAAGAATTTTATTGCATGAGCTATTTTTTGCTAAAAAAATCAGGAATATTTTATTTGCCACAAACAACCAGATTGAGTAATAATGATCATTTTCGAATAAATTGTGAACTTGTAGCCACATTTTACATGTGTATAATCTTAATTTATATGTGCAGCATCCTGTAACCAGTTTGGCTAATTGATGACAAAAACTATTAGCCAGTTCACACCTTTTTTAGTCAGTGGCTAACTGGCTAATGCTTAGCACTAGCCCAGCCACAATCCAAAATTAACTTCACTCAACATTTTGTAAACATGATGGTGCTGTCCACGAAAAAGGGTTCTGGATTGCATCTATATTTAATTAACAAACACTGAACCCTCGTGTACTGACCTATTCCAGCACATATAGTGAAAAGATCCATCAAATTAATATTAACATTTATAATAAATATAGATCAATATTTGAAAGAAACTACATGGTGGTGCTTTGGACGGATTTTACATTTAATGTGACCTATGGGACTACTCATATACATGTACATGTAAATGAAATACCATGGATGGTGAATAATTTTAAATGTCTTTGTCAAACGCTTTAAAATCATACATACTGGTATATTATATATCCCAAATGAAGTGTACAAACATACATGACATTATTTACCTCTTCACCTAGCTTAGGCCACATGCCAAGTGACCAAAATGGCTCAACAAAAATGTTCAAAAGGGTCTCCCACTCAGATTCTTCCTCAGTAGGTACAAAAAAATTAGGTCCAGGCAAAGTTGATCTATATGTCTAGTGAGGTGGGGAAAGCAAATGCACTGTGCTCTGGGTGCTGCTCCTTGATATCAGGAGCACGCCTCTTACCACTGGGTCATCCCAGTGTTAAGAGGAGACACCATCATTTTGTTTGGAAGATTGCTTTTGCACGAAGATGTTGGCCAGGGTGGATTTTCAGCAGGAATTCCTTGTATGAATGATCCTAACGAACATAAACAAAGGAAAGGATTCCTACATGTTCACTGAACATGATGTATTGTGACTGATATGTGGTAAAGGCAAGTGACCGCACCCAACAATCTCTCTCTCTCTTTTTTTTTTTTTTGGGGGGGGGGGGAGGAGGGGAATGAGCAGGATGACTTGTTACAACCCTCAGTGAAGCACACTAATGAACACTATCTGGGCAAGACAATTATCTCCAGAGTTTACTTGTCAGGGGACAAGTGCTCCCATCTTTTGCATGTTAATTTTCACAAATTTTACTCGTTCCCCATCAATTTTTACTTGTCCCTGACAATAGGACATCCAAATTGGTGAGCCTCAACTATAATATTATCAGTGCCAGTCAATATTGAAGTGCAAATGAATACAATATGCCAGGACAGAAAATTGAGTTTGACCTTTTCTGCCTACAATGTCATGCTCGATGATCATAGCAGGGTAAGTTACATTACCTGCATCAATCTGTGATTCTATACGGCAATATGGCTACAATCAAGCCATTCCATACATTTTGTTACCCTGCACTACCTGAGTTTGTGTACTTGTTCTGGTTGCTATTTGCTGAGGTCCTCCACTTCCATTTATTTAATTTGGACACTCGTTGGCATTACAGACTTTCTTTTTCTTCATCCATCTTGGTCACATTAGATTCTCAGACAAGATCCTTACTCAGAACATGCTGAAAGCTTGCTTTCTGTCCTTACTTAATTCAATATCCAGCTTGTCAAACAGCTTGGTTACAGTTGGGTCAGTCGTTGTATCTCAAGAAACTGTCAGTCACCTTTCTTTGATGAACATACTTGTATGCCTGATACAGAACTTTGGCAAGAAGAAATCGATGTGTCCAAAGATGTGCATTTTGGAAAACCTGGTGGACACAGAGCTGTTTCAGTGATGTTATATACAACAACCATGACTGATCAATGTAATCATGCTTTTTTCAATCTCCTCTACCTTCCTTACCAGTGTTTTTGCATAATTCCAGCAGAAGCTTGTCATAAAGCAATCTTCCCCACTCAATAAATTGATCCAAACAATAAAAGCAGACCACTGGCAAATACACCACTCTTGTACACCACATGCCACTTTACAACAATGAACAAAGCAAACCAAGATTGAAGGGTTGGCTGGATTGGACAAGACAGTTGTGTTCTTGGACAATACTGAGTGACTTTGTACTTATCAAGCTGTTTAAACTTTTCTTCTGATACACAGTTATGATTACAGCAAAGTTCTGCTTTTCTTTGAGGCTACTTACTCTTGACCACTCATGAAAAGTACATGGTTATTGAACACCTGCTTGAAAGACCAAGTGCCTTGTATCATGAAGATTTCAAATGTCATAGTTGCACCAATGAAAGGTTTTATTTCTTTCATCACAACCGTCACACTGGACAGGGATCTATGTTTCTTCCATTGTTAAGACACTGATCACATATTTATATGACTGAAATATGCATTATGTTACATATTTGCAAGAGAATTTATTGAAAAACTTCATCAAGCGTACTCATACAAACTGCCATGAGTGGAGTTTCTGGTTGGGACGAAATGATTCTGGGCAGGAAATTCATGAGCCGTGAAGTGGCGAGTGGTTTCCTTCCAAGGAATCACCGAGTCCCAACCAGAAACACAAGTGAATGATGGTTTGCATTTATCCCATATAATGTTTCTATGGAAATTTCTGTTTAAGTAGACCGCAAACCATAGTTTTTAAAGCTACAAAAACAAAAAAAAAAGACCAGAAATATGTAGAACAGCATTTATCAACACCCAACCCTGCCATGTGCGCATGAATTGGTCTATTTTTTGCTAGAAATGTAATGCGGTCCAATTTTGAATGGCACAGCAAGCTGAAAACTGGCCAAACAGGCATGGCAGCACATGGCGAAGGATAAGAAACAGTTGCAATTGAAAATACATAGAAGGATGACTTTATTTGCAAACCAAACTGTGGCCTGACAGAGAAAGTGGCAATTTACTTCAAAGTACATCAGACAGCAACAGGTCACACCAGGGAGTCCAGGAACAAGGTAGTCTGGCGCTCCCGACCAAATATGGTACTATACTATGTGATACGGAACAGCAGGCAGATGTGATAGGCTATCACATATCTTTAAAATCCTTCCAAGGGCCCCATTATGGGATAATTTGTCATATCCTCTTGAATTAAGTTTATTATAGATAAACACTACTCTGAAAGTAAAATCACTGAACTTAGACCAAATGCGACCAAACCATAAAATTTGTGACCCAAAGGTCAAAGAATGGATATAACTGACTACTTAAATAGATTAAATTCATCAATTTTGTGATATATTTTAACTAAAATTTAGTGTTAGAGACAGGAACATCTAAATCAAGTAACACATCTTTGTTTTCTTTGACATTAGAATACTGTAAAGGGATATCAGCAGGATAAATTTGTTGAGCAATCTGAATGAAATTTTTGCATTTGTAAATGCAATATCAGCTGAACAATTATCATGTAATACTAGATATACTGATCAATATATCTAGCATTACATGATAATTGTTTAGCTACAGTGGTCCCCCTCTTATAAGGGGTAAAACACAATGAAAACGCCATACTTTCTGCATGGAGAAGTGGCCTTTGGAGACGGGATGGCCTCTCTTCAGGGGCCCTTTTAAGAGGGGGACCACTGTATTTAAAGAAAATTTTCTTCTTTAAACTTTTGCATGAATTCAAATTCCAGCCAGGAATAATATAAAGCAGCTAGTAGTGGGGAGCAATTACTGTCCATGGGGATACCTCAATTTATTGAAATATAAATGCTCCAAATTGAATAAAAGTATAATTTATAAGGACATGAAGTGTGTTTAATAAATTTTCTATGGTATATAATTTATAATTGCTTCAGATAGTATTTTTCAGACCAAAAGGCAATTTCTGTAAACATGTTATATATATCATTATATTTATGACTGTTATGATTGAACATTTTAATGACTAATTTATCAAGTGCTCCCTTCATATTTTTTATGGGCAAATCAGTATATAAAGAAGAAAAAGAAAAACACTTTAAGCATTTTTAAACATGTAGAATTTTGGAGACAAATTCCACTGAATTATTTATACTTCAAAAGCAATTAATTCCAGTGCGTTTGTATGGTATTACAGTATTTACGAAAATAGTCTCTCTAGCAGTTAAAATTTGTATATAAACATTACTTCAACTGATAGCTTTTTAGTGGTTCTACTACAATTTGATGCACCAGCAATTAATCTTGATTTATAAGGATTTTCATGCTATTTAGGAATCCAATTAACAGAAATAGTATCGATGCATCCTGATCAGATAATTATATGTTAAACTTATTCTTAAGTGTATCTTCAAGTGATTCAATTGCTCCATCAGTATTTTCTTTATTAGGGCATAAACATCCCCACCTTGTACTATCTGAAGAGTGATTTATACCAAGTTCTTTTTTCAAAACATCAATGTAATATTTCTTGCAAATAAGTCCCAAGTTATTACCAGCCTTATCAATATTTGTAATTACGAATCTTTGTTGGAGATCTTGTACAGCGAAGGCAACATTGGGTTGTTTTTAGGTTATCAGTAGAAAGCCATTTCCTTTGGGTTGCACTTGCATCCAGTTTATTTCCTTCTACTCTTTTAACATTTAACAGCCAGCCTTTGAATTTAAAAGCAAATTCATTTTTTTTTTCCTTTTTTGAATCAATGCTATTTGTCAGTGACCTGCAGACGAACACACAAAAAAATCAAATTTTCATCTGCCGTACTTTATATTTTTTTCAAAATACAGTGACAGAAATTATCAAGGACACAATGTGTTTCCTCATATTGTTTTAAAATCTACTGATTTATAATCATGTGCTATCTCAAGTGTTCAACTTTTAAGATTGATATGTAAGTCAGTAAAAAATTTTGGAAACAAAAACAAAACAAAACCAATGCAATATCAGAAACTGTGAGGGTTTTCAAACTATCATATTTTGTTGGGTATTCTAGGCTTAGCAAGGCCAAGTTTTACACCTCTTCAGGTATGCAATGCTTTTGAAGTTATGTAGAAGTCCTATTCATCATCTTGTTTTTTGTTTTCCCCCTGTGAAATCACAATTTGTCTACTGGAACACTTTGGGCCATCTGAAAATAATTCATCACTGTTATAACTTTGAAATATTATTATACTATAAATGAAACTTACTGCATGAAATTCAGGATTATAATACTGTATTTTGTTGGATTGCTCATTGTACAGTTTTTATAGACATGTACATGTATATCTTTACAATTATGTACAACAATCTGGTACAATTTTGACAGTGTTTCTGTTAACCCCCAAATGGGGATATATTACCCTTTTCAAACCTGAAATACCCTCTGAGAAAATTCCTAAGGATCACAAGTCTTGTTTATTTACTGTAAAATTGGTGAAAATAAGTCTTTCTCCTCAGAATTTTCCTCCTTGTGAGTCTGTGACCCCCTTAAAAAATCCTAATGGAAACAAGTTGTTCAAGACAAATCTCTGGATCCTTGAATGAATTAACATATATCTGTTTTGCTGGTGTTGTCGACCAGGGTCTATTGAGAAGCCAGTGAACACTGTAGGTGACACACAAACATCTTGGCAGTATAAGTCAATATACCACGGAGAAAAACGTGTCACCACTACAAATTGTGGCTAACTGGTTAAGCACCAATTAATACTTAAGGGCTCAATCGTCACGTTCTCAGCATGTCTGAACATCCTGGATTTCTATTGCAACAAGTGACACAAGTTTGTGTGCTGACAAGGTATGTCTGTACAAATATCAGATATCCAGAACGTTTTCTGAGCATCTACGAAGGTTTCTTGCTGCAAGTCCTTCCCTTCACATATCAAAAGTTACTTTTCCCTTTCTTGAAGCCAACATTTTTAATGGCATTTAGCAGTGCAGTAAAGATGAACAAGTCAACCGTTGACAGTTGTGCATGATCGTGCCTGCACGATACACCACACTCACTGTACATGCTCCACTTCATAAAATGCAGAGAATATTATTTTCAGCATGCCACAACACCAAGAAGAGTACACATATGCATGAATGTCTTTTATTCCCAAACAGTGTATGTAGGCCACACAATCAATATGACTTCACTGACCTACCATCAAGACAACACTTACGCCTAATCACTCAATCACTCCTCCCATTCTTTTCTTGCCAATTGTAAATTACATACAGGCAGATCAAGGGACTTGAAATTATTGCTTTGTGGAGGTGGAGAGGGGGACGGATGATGATGACACTTTCACTCAATTTGGTTTTATCACTAGCTGGACTGCCTGTATATGGAAGTATCCACAAATGGTACTCCAAGTACATTCAAGTGTTACATTCTAAACTGAAGTTAAAACCATTTTGTAGCACTGCATACACGTATACCTGGAGCTGTGCCAAAATATGCAAGGCGCAATCAACACTAACACTCTAATAAGGAAAACCATTTTGTCACTACAGTTACAATCAATTTACATTTACTAAGGCAAAACACTTTATCAACATCCTGTGCAACTATCAACAAATTAGGTATCTTGTGACCATACATATGTAAATTACCCTTGTGGTTTTGGATGTATATTGTTTGGTAGATATTATCTAATCTTCATGAACCACAAATGGAAGGACATTCCCCTGGATAATTTTTGTTGCTTCATGTAACCAACTTGTGGCCAATAAAATAAACACACTGTGTATGCATAAACTGGTCCCCTTTTACAGACATGCCACTCAGGAATTTCAAAATAAGTGAATTTGCAGCAGGGCTGGCCCCCACCTACATGTATTTAAAGTTTACAAGATAATAGCAAATTCTTAATCCCCTGGGGCCATCCTAAACCCTTTCCCCCTCAAACCGACCAAAACCGGCTGGTGGTCAAATGTCGTCTGCTTGAGTGTTTTCAACTAATTTCAACAGTTCTGAAAAACAATTTGACTGAGAAATGTACATGAGACTTATCAAGATCTCATTCCCCAGGTCAACAGCTTTCCTTGGCATGGGTTGGGCGCTTAGTGCCCAACCCACGCCAAGGAAAGCTGTTGACTCAGTCTTAATTGAAGGGGGAAAAGGTTAAAATATTGTTTGTTTGCCGTAACCCAACTGACCCAATGAATTTACTGCCTACCCCAAAATTTTTTTTATGCAAGGAATAATTCCTTAATTATTCTATATTACTACCTTTAGAATTTGAGGATGTTGGCCAAAATTTTTTTTGTGCCTACCTACCTACCCCCCATCTCCCCCCCCCCCCCCCCCCCCAACTTGGATTTAGATGTTACAGCAAACCAAACATATTTTTAAGGATGGTCTGGACTGGAATCAGAACTTGTTTTCATGCATTTTTAGAAAATAAGTCAATTATTGTTGGTAAGTGAATGAATGACATGCCTGCTTATTTACCATTCCATTGAGACCACCTGCCTTTTAAGACCATGCTCACCTGGCCTCTAAGTCTATCTTCGCCATCTTATTTTACCTCCAAAGAGAGATCACCTCCTTTGTAACCACTTTTACACCTGCTCTAGGGATGGTCTCTCAAAAGAGAACTTATGTATGTATGTATGTTTGCATACACTATGTCAATCTTTGTTGCCATTACAACCTTCATTTTTACTGGACACACTGTAGCATGCATTCATATTATGAGAAGCACATACAAAAGCTGTTGTAAACTAATTCAGCCATATAGTAAATCAATGCTGAAAGTAAAATACAACTCAGATCTCAGGAAAATTTTCCATTGACCACACAGGATTAATTGGGCTGACGTTATTAGAAACTTTATGAACACCAAAATTTGCCCAACAGACATGTCTCTCAAAGCATGGACCCTTTATCTGATAGATGAAGGGTCCTTGCTGTAAGTCATACTTTTCTCTTCATCCATTCTTTCATAAAAAGTATGTGTGAAGGATATTTTTTCCCTGCAAAACCTGTTTGTTCCAAGAATCTACATGGCCAAATTGGCAGTGCAGAGGAAACGGTTTTCCTCACACTTTTTTAATGTCTTTCAAAATCCCAGATTTTACAATCATGTCCCTGGGCAATTAAAGAGGATTACAAGATGTGAATATACTTTTCAAACTTGCATTGTATACGAAACTACAGATGCCACAAAACACAGTTGCATCTTTAGCACTTTACACCAAAGTGTCTGAATAGTAAAAGGCAAGGACCCTGAGGATAATCTGTGATTTTAGAAGACAAGAATGGATGTTTCAGTATTTCAAGGGCACTTTCAATCAGCTTTGTGCATAGTTTTCTTCATGATGGGAAAACTTATAATTTTGACTACCAATAAAATGTTCTTTCTTCAAGAGTTTAGACAAGATATCCATATTTTAACATATCCTTCATAGCAGATCTATCACTGCCAGTTTTGTGTATTGCTGTGCAAGCAGCGTGCTCAGGTAACTAATCCTGATACAGATCAACTCTGCTAAACAGACCAAGCTGGATCATGGGATAAATCTGATACTTGAAATTGGGTATCAATTAATGCTTCCTTGCATCACATTCAATGACGCCAGTCATTTTTGTTTGTATTTTTATCCTAGCCCTACTATGTAATTTTGAAAGCATTTGCACATGTAAGTTGTACAGTAAAGCATATCTTCATAGGTAGTTCAGTCCAAGCATCAATTGCTGTCTCTTAAAATAGGATCTTTCACAGAAAGTAACAATAACATGAAAATACTAAAAAGCAAAATATCATGACAGATGGGTTTTTCAACACAGGACAAGACTCCTATAGTGGTCTTCTAAGACAGGGACCACTGGACGTGTTTTGCGTCTCTCAGCAGTTACAATATACTGGAAGATACTTGATAGATGACTTGCAACACAGTAGTATTCGTTGTACGTTCTCTGTTATTTTAGTTGACAAGTCTTGCATGCAATATCCTCTTCTTTGAATTTTGTCTTGATTTCTTCCTCATTATGACCCACTGTTAATGATCACCTGTCAGACATATGTCACTTTGGGTTATGGATCGTTTACACCCCCCACCCCCCCACTTAATTACATGTATGTGCTGTAGTACTCACTTTACAATGGGAGTAAGGGAAAGAAATGAGTTTGCATGCTTTATGGTAAGAAAACAATGGGCCCTTTTACCGAAAGTCAGCAATGTTTTACTTTTATTCCTACATCTAAGTTGGGGGATGGAGGGAGGTTGGGAAATTGCTATGCTGTAAGCACTTACTTAAAAAGCAACAAAGTGTGAAATTGTATAAACCATCCCTTCATTGTTTATGTTTAAAGAAAATCTGTATGAATTAGTGACTGCTGTAATAAAGAATACTACTGTTACACCAAAAATCATATACACAAATACAGTAAAACCTGGCCTTGTGGGCACCTTCATAATGTGGACATGTGTATTATGTGGCTAGTGCTGTCCAGGACCCCAAGGTTATTTTTCTTGTTAAAAACAACTGTCTATTGTGGACACCTTTTACGAGTCCAAGAGGTGTCCACTATAGCCAGGTTTCACTGCATATATATCCACACAGTTCTTACATGAAAAACACTTACTGTTACTAGATTTTAGATCCCTGTGGATAAGAGGCATGGGTGCTTCTTCGTGAAGGTAGAGCATCCCTTCTGCAATCTGCACTGCCCAATCCACAAGTATATCTGGAGGTATATGTCGCCCCACCAATACACGATTGAGGGAACCCCCTCGGGCATATTCCATAACCAAGCAGAGATTTGGCTGTTGAAGACATACTCCTTTCAATAGTGCAATATTTGGGTGATTCAGCAGCCAAAATAGTTTGGCTTCTTGTCGTACGTTCTCAACAGTAACACTTATGGGTTCATCTGGATCTTGCCTTGCTGCTTTCACTGCCACTTCTTCGCCTCTCCATTTCCCAAGGTAAACTTTGCCAAACCCTCCCACCCCTATCACCTCGGATAGTTCCAGTTCATTGAAGTCGATTTCAAAGGGCCTGTCTTCGTGGCCTTCTGGTGAAACCTGATCAACCAATTCTTGCTTGGTAACAAAGTTACTTGGGAAGATGCCGACTTTTTCGTTAACTTTACCTGTCCACCAGCCCTCGTCACCTGATATTTTGGCATCTTCAGACAAGACTTGTACCTGGGTGCCACGCCGCAGGGTCAGCTCGTCGTCGCGTGTGGCTTCATAGTCGAAGATGGCTGTCCATAGAGGTGCCTTCAGGCGGAGCTTGGTGCCCGGCTTGACCACATGGCTGTCACCCTGTGTGACTGGCTTATCGGGCTCCATGGAAGAACAGAGCCTTTTTATACTGGGCATTCGTAGATATTTTGGAAGTCCCCCTTTCGCTGCCTGGGGAGCCGTGGCCCACTAATGCAAATTGCACCTCATCAATATTCCTCAAGTAACTTGGATCCATTATCCCATACTGTGGTTCGTGCCTCCATCATAGGCAATATCCATGGATACCTTATATGTTACGCTTGTCTCTGAATAGAATATTTACAGCAGCTATAACACCGATTCGGCTACAGATCGTCTACCTTTGTCCAGCAAATAGCCAAACGATCCGCCATTTTCGTGTACTTTGACCTTCAGCCAAAACAGGGTGCGGTGAGGCCACATGATTGGCAAATGGTAAAAGCCGGAACAGAATACCAAATGCCGGTATATCTTTTCAGCAATGCGAAAACAAGTCAAGTGTTCATAAGAACAGACACACTGTGTGCCAAGTAAGCCTGACACTCTGCTTATGAGCACCAATCATAAGTTTATTCATTATTGACACTTTAAATTAGTGATAGCTTGGGACCCTACAGGGTCTATTCTATTCTATTCTTAACTAGACTAATCAGAGGCTAATGATCAATGATTGCCACAGTTTGAGAATAACCCTAATCTAATGCCCAGCAGTACAGAGAGTTGAACTTTTTCAACTACACAGGTTCAATTAAAACTGAATGCTGCGTTGTATGCATGGCCTTTATATAGGGCCCTGTAACGTTGCAAGGGGGAATCCAGACGTTACGTTGTATTGTGACGTCATCAATTACCAGTCCATATGTTCAGCCTTACTGGACAATAGGACTGGGTTGTGCCAGTCATCACAGGTGACTGTGTTGATGTGGTTTGATGATAGGTCATGTTCAAAGGTTAATAAGTGGGGTTACACATGGGTTTTCTCCTCTGTGAGTACGGGGGGGGGGGACTTTTCCAAAAATCATTCTTGACTATAATGTCTTATTTCTTGCCTTCTTTTCCCTTTCATAGACATTGTGAACACTTTTGACAATGGTCTCTGGCAGTATTACCGTTCTGAAATGTGTATTGACCGAAATGTAAGGTCCAAACAGTGTTTATTACTTGATTGACAATATCGGAGCTCTGTATATTCAGGGATGTGCTATTTAAATAGCACGTCCCTGGTATATTCAATATGGCCGATCTCCATTTTTGTACAGTGCTGCTTTGGGGCATAGTTATCCGTAAATACTCGTTTGACTGTGACATGTACAGACCTGTAAGAAGGGTAAAGATAGTTTCGATCAGAGTATGCGTTAAAAGGTCTGAAAATAGGCGTAGTATCGAAATATAACTAATTCCGGCGTTTACTCGGCTCTGAAAGTCTGACTGTGAAACCCACAATTCCGACGAAAGGCGGAAAGCCTATTTAGGTATTCTGTTCCGGCTTTTACCATTTACCCACATGATTGGCGCACATAGTCATGTGATTTGAAGTTCACAACTTCACTTTCAAGTCGAAAAACAAACATGTCAGTGTATGATAAGGATCAAGATGTCATTTTACGATGAAGGAGTATTCCTTACTACACAACGATATATTTATGGCCATGGTGTAAATTTGCGACAGCGAATCTCGTTTTGAGCACCTTGTTCGAGAAAACGCGAGAATTTATAAGCCAAAATGTCTGCCATGGACCGGATGATCTTGTACGATGTGTTGTGGTCTAATTGATAGGTTACTGATTGACTTTGGATTACGGATGAGCATGGGATCGCATGCATTAGAAATCCTTCGGCAGGGTCTGTGGGCTTCCTTGACCGGAGGATGGTTCTACGATCCCCATCAGGGCATATTCTGCAACACTTTTCACCTGTACCTCTGGTTGTTCCTGTTGTGTTTTCCTTTGACCCTGTATCTGGTGAGTAATGGTGTCGTGAAATTTCGAAGTCGAAACAAATGGCTGGATACCATTTTGTTCTCTCATTATGGTCATTTTTAAATCCAAAAGCCATCAATGCTTGTTAAATCGAGTATTTTAATGCCACTAGTTCGTTCAGAGTTGCGAATAAGAAATCAAAACAGAGTAGTTTCATTTTGGACAATGCAATTGTCATTGACACACTGTCCATCAAGGTGGTTATATTATTGACTTCGAGGGTACAAAGTTCACACATGCAGGTTTGTAAAGTATACATCGTAGATGCCCAAGGTCAGATGAGCATGTCATGTTCATGATTTATCTGAATCACACAAACTCCAGTTTATAGTCCCAAATTTGGTGAAACATGAGGACTTCCTCCTTTTGGACCTTTTTGGTGGTAACCTAACGGCTGTATGTCATAGCAAATAAACATAGGAACCAAGCCACCAAAATCTGAAACTCTCTGTGCATAAACTTTACCTTTTAGAAAATTCAGCAATTTGATGACATTTTAATCTTGAAAACTTGTGTTTTAGTCCAGGAAAATGATGGGATATTGATCATGTTTGGTTGGTACATGTACACTTTAAACACATGTAGTGTGTAATTTGATGAATATTCTTGTGTTATGCAATCCATCACTGTACTAATGAACAAAATTGGATTAACATGACATAGAGATATGTGTGTACACAGTCATGGCGACGAAGTTAATCATCTTGTGTAGCTTTTTAGGCATAGTACATAGCCATTGTCAGTAATTGTTACTGTTCCACACCATATTGGAATCTGCGACATGTCAGCATAAACCCGCAGTGCCATAGTAGAATTCCGATATGGCACGCCCATGTGGGAATTGCATACAGAGTGATAGGCATTGTTGAAGATACTCACAATGAATGTCCAAGAACACAACCTCAAATTGAAAATGCCATAAAACGTACATTTTACCATCTCAAATAATGGAAGCATATGTTGGAATTCTCATGTGGTTCAGTCCCATGTTGTTTTTTTTTCCCTCTAATTTATTTTCAATGATAGAGTCCTGTTATAATATACTGCCATGGTTCACTATCAAACTTGACTCCAGTAAGAACATATTTCTTTTCTCTGTCTCTTGTATACCTGTATAATTAATATTTACTTGTTTCGGTTCTCTGAGCTGCCTTTGCATTCATGCCCACACAAGCAAGGACCTATTTGACATACAACTATATTATGAGTGAGCACAAAATATATTCCCCATATCTGAGACAGTAAGATGTACGTTTTATGGCACTTTCAATTTAATTGTGAGTATCGCCAACCATGCCTTACGCGATTCCCACACGAGTGTGCCATATTGAAATTCTCATATGGCGCTGCACGATGTGGAAATATCCCGACATGGCGTGGAACATTACATGCATGTATGCAGTGTGAGTCATTTACAAGTACCACAATGATGTGCAGGTGCATACTCCAACCTTCGGGCCTGCGTGTCCAGTATTTTTTATTTCAGATAACTATCAGTTAACACATAAATGGTCATACCAGTGTACAAAAATACACCATGCAGTACTTTCATCAGCCATTAATTAGTTTAAAAACAAAAAACGGAACATGCAACACGATACATATTCACTGGTGCTGGTACTCAGATTCAGACCAGTGCAAACTGTCTTCTGCCATAGTGAATGCTTGGGTGTCAAGTGACTGTTTCTACAAGGTATCAATTACTGTATACATGTACTGTGAAATATACACCACATAGAACACAGATTTTAAGCATGTTCAGTTAGCAACTTTGGTGCTTGATCCAGCACTCAACTTTCTTCTTCATGCCCCAAAGTATGGGTTGTAACTTGTATGATTTCTGATTTAAATTTTATGCATATTTAAGTAATGGCTGAATTGAACATGTCTTTTGATTGCAACATTTAAGTGGCATGTTTCATGTTTTTACTACAAGTTTTGACGGCTAAACTTGTATTACTGAACATCATGTATATAAAGCTTTCCCTATCAGGCACATTGTCGAATTCCAATTCGTGAATGAAAATTTTGTTGACAGGCATTTGTTATCAAAATCAGTTCGCCAAAAACCAAAATGTACTATCATTGCAAAAGAAAAAAAAACAGGTTGGATATACAATACTTGTGTGACCCATATGATTGCTAACACTGCACTTAGGTAAGCATGCAGAAAACTTGGTCCGTTTGGCCATTGTGTTTTATGTGGTAGCATGTCTGAATTTTAATACTGGATGTTGCTTTATTTTTAGTGTGTTTAAATTTTTGTGGTTATTGTATTTTTGACATGTCACTGTAGTTTTAATTTCACTGTTTTGAATATAATTCCAATTCAAACAATGTTAAAAAATATTTTATGGTATTTTTTTTCACCGTTTTGTGCCATCAGCGAAAATAAGAATACAGTGAAATTTAAGCAATTTATTGTAGCTATTTTATATCTTATTATTGGTGGCAATGTGCAATCATTACCATTTTATTTGGTTTTATTTTGCTCAAAATAAACTTGTTAGATTGTCCATTTACTTCACGTGATTGCATGTCACATTTCCATGGTCATTGTGATGAATAATCCATGTATTTTTACATTTTACACAAAATCTTGGCTGTTTCTAGATGCCATGACTAGTGGTTTCACTTGCAGCTTCAACAAATTTTCGTTTTAATTTCATCCGAAATGTTATACTACTGAGGGGATCTTTAGACAAACTATCATTTTGACTGTAAAGAAATTCCACATATTTGTCTTTCATCCCAAAGTTTTTGTTTGCAATCTAGAAGTTGACAGTGTGTCCTATTTATAAATATAAGCAAAACTTTTCAACCAGGTCATTCAGCAGGTTGTTGCCTGCTAACAGACTTTCTGGAAGATGATATACTGTTGGCTCCTTTCACCTGGGAAGAGAGGAAGTCTGCTATGGAGGCAATTCAGCAGGCAACTTTCTTCATATGTGTATACATTATTCTCTCACAACGTTAAGATGGGACTTGTTGTAAGTTTTCAAGCTGGGTCCAGGGTATGAAATTATAAACATGTCATCCCTTCAGTTTGGCAGAAAATGCTTTTGTTGATGCAACATGTATCTGCCCATCCTCTCGCCAAGATGGTACACATAACATGATAAAACTTACCCATGATCATTAATGTCAAATTTCCTAGCATATGATGGACTTATGCAATAAATAAAAATTCATCTGCACATTTAATTCAGTGATGGGTTAATTGATTTAAATAATCAGTGTATTGGTCATCAGGGTCCATGTATGATGATAATGATTGTCTACTTTGCACATCCGTATATATATATATATATATATATATATATATCCCTCCTTTGAGAGACCACCTCTAGGGCTGGTTGTAAGATGGTCTTATAAAGCAGGTGGTCTGGGATGGGAGTGTTCTCTCAAGATGGGGGATATATATATATGTAGCAGATGATCCCTTTAAAGGGTAATGCCAGATAATTTTATTATTAAAATTGTCATTACCCTTTATTAGCCACAGCCTAAATGCCTTTTTGTCCCCCGCCACCAAAGGTGGCGTAGGAGGACATAGAGTGGGGATAGGGGCTGTGTTCATCTGTCCAGTTGCCTTTTGTAGGTAACTGCCTGTCTCAAGTCAGGAGTGAAATCTGTTTCTTATTGGAAGATGAATGTTGATGCTTTGGTAAATCTGGAATCTCTTTGCTGTCATAGTGAGGTTTGATATTTATTAATATACGTCATGTTTTTCTACATAAGTGTTTCATACTAGAGATGTCTGTGGGAAAAGTGGATGAAAGAATTAAATACCTGAGAAAAGGACCTCTTCAAAAGTGGAGACAGATTAAAGAAGTGCTGCAGGATTTACATTGTAGTCAGGAATTGCAAGACTTGTATGCCAAGTTTGTCATCACACCTGTTGACAAAGCTTGTGATAACATTGCACTAACTTGTAAACCATACATTAATACAATACTGAGTGAATTAACTTGTCAAAAATTCACATACTAACTACTGCAAAAAAAGTAGATTTGAAAAATAGATACAGTTTGGGGGGGGGGGGGGGAGCTTCACCAAATTTGGTGTGATTGTGCATGAGGTCAAAGTCTAAGTTACAAGTGATACTAATGGCACCACCTATATGTGACAGAAATTATGAGCTTCAATGTGTTTTGACATATGAAATTTCATATTTGGTAGAGTAATTGGATTAGACTTGCCAAATTTATAGGATATATGGACCATGTCCAATGTTAGTATTTTATATGATATGAATGACCTTGACCAATTTTTGTGGGGTCCCCATGCATGTGAATATGAAAGAGTAGATTTTGTAATGACATGGTGTAGCTTAGACATCAATAACAAAGAGAACTGAGGATCCAGATCAAAATTGCATTTGGTTACATTGTACATAAAATTGTACTTGGTGACCTACTTTTTGGGTCACCATCACCCAGTTATTATGGAGTTTGGCACCTGTCCATATTGTTTTTCTTCTATAACTCGAAAAGTTATTACCTGATTTGAACAAACAGACCATGTATGCAAACTGGATGTGGGGTGCACATTTTGATCAGTAACAACTTCTGATCCAAGTTAAGATCAAGGTCAAATGGTCAGTTTGAAGATAAGGGTCATCTCATGAATGCTTTTCACCTCACAATTTTTGAGTAAGTGCCATATAACATCGAGAAGTTAAAAAGTGTATGAGAATCTTTGTCGACATCAATGTTGGTGGTGCCACCTATAGTATAAAATATATAGGTCAAAATATGAAAATCTTGTGACTGCAATACCATCCATAGTTTTCAAGTCAGCCCAATATAACTTTCAGGACTTATAGGGTGAATGAAAATCTAGGTCTCTTTTGATATTGGTGGTGTCACCTACAATATTATGCAATATAGGGGTCAAAATGTGAAAATTTTGTGAACACTCTAGCATATTTAATTTTGGCATAGCTTTACTTAATTTGGTGGGATTATGGGGATGTCAATCTAAGTTAGTAATGATACTACTGGTACCACCTACAATTTGATGGAATTTACGAGCCAAAATGTATTTAAGATATAAACTTCCATATTTTGAAAAAGAAATGGATTAGACTTGCCAAATTTATAGGATAGATAGACAATGTCCAAAGCTAGAACAGTATATAATATCAGTGACCTTGACTTATTTTTGTGAGGTCACTTATTCTGTAGAGTTGAAAGAGGTGATTTTGTAATGACAAGGTGTAGCTTGGACATCAATGGCGATGTCAGGACAGCACCAGATGCATTGACCTCTTGCATTACATCATATGGGTGACCTTGGTCTTTCATCCCAAGGTCACTGAGGACATAAAATGAAGGACTCCTTCATTGTTGTCTTGGCATGTGCCACAATACTCATCACAGGAATTGCACAAATAAGCTATGATTATGTGGGGAGCGAAGTGCCATCTGGTCGAGAAATGGGACACTAAAATCACATTAGCTTAAAATGTTCAGAAGCCAGTTGAGGACTCGCAACTTTGAAGTGAAGATACATGTTCCGGGTAGGTGTAACATAGCTGTGGTGCTAGCAGAGCATTAGGCCCATGGGCGTGGAATTTTTGTTTTCCCTTTTTTTTGACTTCTTCAAAAGTGTCACTCAGATTGTTCTGAAACTTTATGTTACGTGTGGGAGGGGTAAACAAACTTGTTGACTAAGTGGTGATTCTCTTTGGATTCTTGATTCTTAAGGCAATTTTTCAGGCACCTGTTGATCAGTGCAAGCATGCATATCGATTAGCATGCAAGTCACTGGGGGATTGCAATGGAAATTCTCAATTTTTGGCTTCTCAAAACTGACTTAACCAGATTCAGATCAAACTTGGTGTTGATGTACCTTCAACCAAATTTGTTCAAATGGTCATTCTCCAATGATTTTTTCATTTTTTTAATAAATTTTTCGTTCATTTTTTGGTAAAATATAAAAATCCTTTTCTCTGAAGCCGCTTAACAAGTTGCTTTAAAATTATATAGGGGCACTTCTTGGACCCCTGACACCTCATTAGTCCAACAGGTGGTGCGGACATTTTATTCTCTTTGTTTCGAGGAGTTTTAGTGTGTTTTCACTATTTTTTAGCTTGTTCCCAAAAAACATTATTCAGATTGTTCTGAAACTTGATGAAAATGTAGTTTATAGGAGGGTTAAACAAAGATGTTCGCTGGATGGAGATACTCTGGATCCCTGATGTTATATGAATATTTCTATTCAGGCGCCTGTTGGTTAATGCATGATTCCAATTGAATAGTTGCAAGTCCGTCGGAATTGCAATGGACGCATGCTGTCTGTGGACTTGCGTTCAGCTGAGCACAGGACTGTAACAGTAGCATATGGAACATGGTTGCAACAGACAAGTTTCACTGTATCTGTTCATATCTCTGTAAGTGACAATCCAGATCCCCTTTGATATCAGTATACCATGTTGGCAATCTGATTGAGAATTGACTCACAGAAAAGACACACATGTGAACTTTTTTTCTTTTCCCCATTTTAGCTGTGTCACCTTAGTCGTAGAGCTTATGCAACCGCTCATGTCTGTCTGTCTATCCTTAAACTTTTGCTTTTGAACGCCATTTCCACAGTTTTCAAGTTAGCCCATTATAACTTTCAGGACTTATAGGGTGTGTAAAAATGTAGGTCCCTTTTAATATTGGTGGCGCCACTTACAATTTAGTGCAAAATGGTCAAAATGTGCAAATCTTGTGAACACTCTAGCATCTTTAATTTTTGGTGGACCTTCACGAAATTTGGTGGAATTGTGGTGGAGGTCCAAGTCTAAGTTGCTAATGATACTAGTGGCACCAGGTATAATTTAACGGATATTGTGAGCCACAATTTGTTTTAAGATGTAAGAATCAGTGTCTGTATCTGTAAAAGTAATTGGATAAGACTTGCCAAATTTATAGGATTTATAGACTACGTCCAATGTTAGAATGTTATTTAATATGAGTGACCTTGACCTATTTTCTGTGAGGTCATCTTGCCTGTAAAGTTGAAAGAGGTGATTTTGTGATGGCAGGGTGTAGCTTGGACATCAATGACAAAGAGAATTAAGCTTTCAGGTCAAAATTGGAGTTGATTATGCTGTACATGAAACTGTACTTGGTGACCTTCTTTTTGGGGGGTCACTATGACCCAGTGGTTATGGAGTTATGGTGCTTGTCCAATTTTATTGTTTTTCTTTCATAACTGGAAAAGTTATTACCTGATTTAAACAAAGAGACCATGTATGGAAAGCTGGATGTGGGGTGCATATCTTGAGCAGTAACAATTTTTCAATCTGAGTTGAAGTTCAAGGTCAAATGGCCAGTTTGAAGATAGGGGCCATCTCAATGATGTTCTTCTCTCCATAATTTTTTAGTTAGCCCCATATAATGTATAAAAGTTATAAAGTGTATGAAAGTCTTCGTCAACACCAATGTTGGTGGTGCCACCTATAGGATTATGTAAACATACAGGTCAAAATATGAAAATCTTGTGATCAGTCTAGCATCCTTAATTTTTTATGGATCTTCATGAAATTTAGTGGGATTAAACTTCCTATATAAATGTGCTTAATAAATCATTTAAAAACATGTCTCCTTCCTTACCCAGCATTCTATTATTTATCCCTAGATATGTCAGCAGAGCAACAGGCCCATAGGCCTTTGTTTGTTTGTTTTTTTTTGTTTTTTTGTTTGTTTTTTTTTTTTTGACGTGCATAACATTAGTTAGTAACATTTCCTCCCACTATATGAGGGAAGCACATGAAGGTCCTTAGCAGGCCCTGGTGAGCCACATCAAAGGTGAAATATGTCAGGTCTGTGATTGTGTAGACATTTATATAAATGCAACATAGGACATTGACAAAAGTGTAGCAGGTCCATTCGGCTGACCTGTTCATAGGACACCCAAAGATAGCATATTCTGCTCTTACATTGACAAAGTCAAGACCGGTCTACATGATGGGGTCTTATGATACTTAGCTCAGGAACCCTGTAAGTGCAAATACACAATACCTAGACAGCCCAGTTGTGAGCTTCTTTGTGTATGTGGAACATCACTCTTTGAAGAAAGTCAACTTGGAATAGTGAATTACGATGCCAGCAGTTCATAAGCCACCTGGCCGTCACAGGAGGGAAAGCAGGCCATCACATTCATCACATGACCTGCTGTGGAGTATAATAATGACTCTGCTTTGGTTATTTTGGCATAAAAGTTACTGTAAACATTCTGTTATTCAAATAAGTATATGGTACGGTAGGAAGTTAAGAACAATAAAGCTTGGAAAGTATAGAGGCATGAACACATTTCAAATATTTCATGTGTAGTCGTAGTTGCACACATGTAGGCAGTAGTTAACCTCTGCAATGTATCTGTCTTTAAAAAAAAGGTTACTTGCCTTTGGCGGCTTGCACTCATTTTTCAAAGACAGGTTGGCAAAAAGGTTCACAAACTTAGACTCCAATGTTTTACAAATTTATGTGCCAATATTTCATTGTCTCGAATCAATTGAAAACAGACTGAATATTATGGGAGGAAAAAAGAGCAAAAGTCTGCATCCTCCTTTGTGTCCATTGTTCAAGCTCAGTGTGCAGATTGTCTTGCTTGATTGGCTTGCCTTTGTAAGGCTTGAGGGTAGAGAGTGTGACAGAATGCTGTATTTTTGAAAGAGAAAAGTGAATACTCTCTGGCATTTCACACTTTCTGTGGCTGAGTGGTAAAGGTGCTGGATTGGAGGTTCATAAATAATGCAGTCAAATTTACTTGTTGGCAGATTTTTTTACTTTTTTCATAGTTAAAGTGTAAGCAAGTTGGGTGGAAACACTCTTCAACTGCACGTAAATGGTCAATACTGTTCATGGTTCAAGCAGCCCAATGGAGTCTTAATAAAATAAGAAAATTATAATAAAATAGAATAAATAGAATTAAATTTTAAAAAGTCCAGACGAGTCTTGTCTAGTTATAACAAAGGAAATGGACTGGCAGGGAGTTGAAATGTACTGGTGTCTGTAAGGGTGGGTGGGTGTCATGCTAAGATGAGAATGATAACAATGTTTATGTATGCTGTTCCAAAAAGAAGTTAAGCCCCCTCTCCCCTTGGAGGGGGGGGGGCTAGCTTTTAAAAAAAAATTTTTTTTTACAGTATATAAGGAAGATGAAGGGCTTTAGAAACTGACCCGCCTTTTGAGTTGGATATATAGTGAGTTAAAAGTTAAAGGCATAAAATTGTGCTCAGGGGGCAAGTGGCAGACATAAACATGCCATTGTCCCATGAAAATACAATGGGTCATCACGTGACCATCCTCTCTCAGACATCATGCAGTCCATTTGTCTGTATGGAGATCAAATCTAACTTTTCACTCCCTCGGCATAAAAAGTGGACTCAGTTTTACATCAGAGAAAGTGGAGACAAGTAAAGAAAAAAAGTTTGTTGGCCTAAAGTACCCCACTGTTCACTTCACTGGGAGCCAAATAAATTTGTTTATTGGCTCTTCACCTTAGAATACTGCACCTGGCTGTGATGGTGTTAGTTCTGAACATGTAGTCCTGTTGTTTTAAACATTTTGAAAAAATTATATGTTACTGAAAGATTCTGTTTCAAATATACAGGTTTTTTTTGTTTTTGTTTTTTTTTTGCAAAGGGCATGGAATGTGTACACACTTTCTAAATAATATCCAGGCATACATCCAGGCCCATGGTAGTCTGGTGTTTGATACCGGGTGATGCTTTGATAATAAAATGGTAGCCTGTGCTCTTCCAAAAACTTTTGGGTAAGTTACATGTGAAGCACTGGGTATGCTTGAAATAGTACAAATCCATGACTAATGTTAGATGTAATGGACAGTGTAGTACTTTTTAGCTCTGCTGACCAAAGGTCGCAGAGTTGATGCAACCGCTCATGTCTGTCCGTCCGTCCGTCTATACTTTTGCTTTGGAACCAAAGTCGATCAACAAATAGTAGGCATACCAATGGGAACAGATCCAGCCCCATATATTGCCAACCTTTATTTACATTTTTATGAATCAAAATGGTAGGAGGAATTAGCAGAAACAAACTTTACAGCTGCAAGAAGATCATATTCTCACACAAGAAGATTTAAAGATGACGTGTGCTTTAAACAATGGAGATGAAATAAAGGGGAATTAGAAAAACATATATCCCAAAGAACTAATAGTAAATCTGGAAAATGAAAGTGATACAAAAGCTACTTTCCTTAATCTGGATATAGAAATAAAGAACAGCCAGTATGTAACAAAAAAATTTGAAGAGAGACCAGTTCAAAGTTGATATCTCCTACCCTGACCTGACAGGAAACATTCCAAAGAAACAAGCATATGGAGTTTGTATCGGACAAGTCAAATGTATTGCTAGAAACACCACACTTTTTAGTGATTTTGTCAATAGGGTTAGAACCTTGTTGCATAAATTACAACACAAAGGTTATAAAAAACGACAAGGTTATAAAAAACGACAACTACACAAAACTTTGTTGAAATGTTTCCAGAGATATGACAAAATACCTAATAAATACAACACTAACTCAAGAACATTAGTCAAATTGTGTCAAGATGGAGTTTGAAATGACAAAGTATAGTCCTCAAAGTGTTTAGAGTGGTAAGAGGGAAAGAACCCGGGGTAAAGTATACTTAACCCACCTAGAGAATTTTCTCTAGTCCTTAAGTCGGAAAACCACAATCATGCTCCCTTTTTGTAGGATTTCTTTCATTTCAACCATCATCCAGTACATTGGAAGAGGTGGCTTTCAGCTAATACCTTAGTACACTTTACCTCATAAAACCTCTAGTCAACATTATGGTGCTAAAAATTGTATTTCTATTTACCTGTTTATACCAGTGTCAGGATGGTGGAATAGTGTATGAACTTTTTAAGTTTCAAAGGAGATGTCCATAAACTTTTGCTCGTTAGTGCCATACCGTCCACAGTTTTCAAGTTAGCCCGATATAACTTTCAGGACTTGAAGGGGGGTATGAAAATCTAGGCCCAGTTTGATATTGGTGGCGCCACCTACATTATTTTGTAACATATGTGTCCAAATGTGAAAATCTTGTAAACACTCTAGCATCTTTAATTTGTGGCAGATCTTCACCAAATTGGGTGGGATACTGGGGGAGGTCAAAGTCTAAGTTGCTAATGACACTAGTGGTGCCACCTATAATTTGACAAATTATGAACCAAAATGTGTTTAAAGATGTAAAATTCCATATTTGGAAAAGTAATTGGATTAGACTTGTCAAATTTATATGATATGTATATACCATGGCCAAAGGTAGAATGTTATATGATATCAGTACCTTGACCTATTTTTATGAGGTCACCATGCTGTAAAGTTAAAACGATGATTTTGTAATGGCAGGGTGTAGCTGGAACATCAATGGCAAAGATAATTGAGCCTCCAAATCAAAGTTGCACTTGATATTTACATAACACATAAAACTGCACTTGATCACCTGCTGTTTGGGTCAATGTGACCCAGTAATTATGGAGTTTGGCACTTTTCCAAGTTAATTGTTTTTTTTTTTTTTTTTTTTGTCAATAACTTGAAAAGTTATTGCCAGATTTGAACGAACAGACATATGGAAAATTGGATGTTCGATGCATACTTTGAACATCACAATTTTTCAATTCGAGTTAAAGTCAAGGTCAAATGGCCAGTTTGTGTATTTAGGTCATCTCGTCAATGCTCTGCATCCCACAATTCTTGAGATAGGCCCATGTAACGTTTAGGAGTTGTAAAGTGTATAAAAATCTTTGTCGACATCAATGTTGGTGGCGCCACCTATAGTATTATGTAATATACAGGTCAAAATGTGAAAATCTTGGAACCGCCGTACTGTCCACAGTTTTCAAGTTAGCCCAATATAGTTTTCAGGACTTATAGGGGGTATAAAAATCTTAAGTTTTTCTGTATATTGGTGGCGCCACCTACAATATTATACAATATGAGGGTCAAAATGTGAAAATCTTGTGAATTCTCTAGCATCTTTGATTTGTAGCAGATCTTCACCAAATGTGGTGGGATTGTGGGGGAGGTCAAAGTCTAAGTTGCTAATGATACTAGTAGTGCCACCTATAATTTCACAGAAATTATGAGCCAAAATGTGTTTTAAGATATAAAATTCCATATCTTGAAAAGTAATTGGATTAGATTTGCCAAATTCATAGGATATATAGACAATGTCCAAAGCTAGAATTATATGTAATATCAGTGACCTTGACTTATTTTTGTGACGTCATCATGCTAGTAAAGTTGAAAGAAGTGATTTTGTAATGGCAGGGTGTAGCTTGGACTACTATGGCAATGTCAGCACAGCAATAGGCAGGCCTATGGGCCTCTTATATTACATAATCTGGGTGTCCTTAATCTTTCTTCCCAAGGTCACTGAAGACATAAAGTTAAGGACTCATTCATTGTTGTCTTGGCACATGCAACAATATTCATCACAGGAGTTGTACAAATAAGCTATGATTACATGTGGAGTGAAGTGCCATCTGGTGGCCAATTTTTACATTAAGCTTTATATGTTCAGATGCCACTTGAGGATTCACAGCTTTGAAATGAACAGGTATATATAGCCACAATGCCAGCAGAGCATTTTGCGCATGGGCCTCTTGTTTTAATATTATTCCAGGCAAGCCAGTTTATTATCACTTTTCCTTTTTAGTTCTGCTGACCAAAGGTAGCAGAGCTCATGCAATCACTCGTGTATGTCCATAATTCTGAAACTTTTGCTTGTGAGCGCGAAACAGTCCACAGTTTTCAAGATAGCCCCTTGTAATTTTCAGGACTTATCAAGTGAAACATGATCAAGGTTGTGTTTTACATTAGTGGTGCCGCCTACAGTAATAGGTAATATATGGGTCAGAATGTGAAAACTTGTGAGCATTTAGCATCCTTGTTTGATAGATCATTCATGAAATGTAGTGGGATTGTGAAGGAGGTCAAAATCTCAGCTGCTTGTGATTTTAGTGGCGCCACCTATAAATTGATGAAAATTATGAGCCAAAATGGGGTGAAAAACTGAAATATGTAAAATTCCATATCTCAAAGAAATAATTGAATTAGACTTACAGAATTTGTAGGATATATAGATCATGTCCAATGCTAATCTGTTTTATAATATAAGCTTATTATAATTTGGTAAGCAGCAGTAATCTCATTGGTCCACAGCTGAATAGCAAACGTGCACTATTTTGCCATAGTACATGTCAATAGTACACGATGAGCAGTTCAGTGTTTTGCCACCAGGGGGTGTGGACAACTCATGGATTCTGCCGCTATAATTGTTAGTTATTTAATAGTTCAATTAAAGTATTTATCAAATGTTAGACCTGTCTTTGTTTGATGGTTTCACACTCTTTGCTTATATTATAAAATAAATATTGCATGGTTACCATGTGCTATTGCAGATCATCAGTCCTCGGGGAGCAATAGCAGACTCGGCTGACGCACCGTGTGCTATTGCTCTCCTCGGACTGATAATCTGCAATAGCACATGGCAACCATGCAATATTTATATAATATAATATCAGTGACCTTGACATATTTTTGTTCAGGTCACCAGGTCTGTAAACCTGGAAAGAGATTGTAATGGCAGGGTGTAGCTTAGACATTGGTGGCAAAGAGAATTGAGGTTCCAGATCAAAGTTGCACTTGTTACATTGTACATAAAACTGTACTTGATGACCTACTTTTGGGTCACTGTGACCCAAAAACTATGGAGTTTGGCGTTTGTCTAAGTTTACCGTTTTTCTTCAATAACTACAAAAGTTATCATCAATTTGAACACACAGACTATGAAAGGAAAGCTGGATGTGGGGCACACATTTTGAACACAAATAATCTTTAAGCCGAGTTGAATGCCAAAGTCAAATGACGAGTTGAAATATAGGGGTCATCTCGTGAATGCTCATTTTTTTAATTAGGCTTGTATAACTTTCAGCGCTGCTAAAGTGTATGAAAATCCATGTTGATGTCAATGTTAGTGGCACCACCTACTTTATTGTGTAACATATGGGTCAAAATGTGACAATCCCGCATCCTTAATCTTTTATAGATCTTCATGAAATTTAATGGGAATTCAAAGGAGGTCAAAATCTCAGTTGTATATGATACTTGTGGCACCACCTGTACTTTGTAGGAAACTATGTGTTAAAATGTCAGGGACAGATCTGGGCCTTCAGAATTTGTAGCCAAATCAGGAAATAAAACAGTGACCACTGCAGAATTAGACCCAACTCCTATACAATTAATGTTAAAACAAAATTAGCCATTTGGAAATTTGTTTAGCCAAATGAATAAAACATCAGCATTTGACCAGTTGGCTGATGACACCAGCAGTCCTTGAAATATCTTGAAAGATATAAAATTCTGTACCTCGAAAAAATAATTGAATTAGACATGAAAATTTATAGGATGTAAAGATCATTTCCAATGCAAATATGCCATGTAATATTAGTGACCTTGACAAATTTTTCATGGGTCACCAGGCCTGTAAAGTTGAATGAGGTGATTCTGTAATGGCAGGGTGTAGATTGGACATGGCAAAGAGAATTTTTGGCGATGGTTGTCAAATTATATGACAGCAGAGCATGGGCTTCTTGTTAACATGTATTTATTGATGAATTTTTGATTAATTTAGATCAGTCAAAGCTTGGAGTGTTCACTGGACCATACAGATTTAATAGTTTGCCACAGATGCAGATGACATAACACTTCTCTCTGCAACAGACAGGCTTGCAACTTTAAGCTGATTGATACTGTATTACATGTGAAATATACATGTACCAAGGATAGAAATGGAGGTTCTGATTTAACCCTGTCAAATCACAATGTTTTATATCTTCCAAACATCAGTTTAGAATGCACCCAGGTGGTTCATTGATGATAGTGAAATTGAGGTGTGTGACAAAATTAATGTTGGACCTGAAAATGTATCAGTTCACTAAATTGCAAATATGCTTTTGGTATTTTGCCCTCGATTCTCACCGTATGTTTTTTTATTTTGGTGAACAAAAATAGCCATAGCCTGAGTTACTTTGTAGACTGGGCTGTACACACTCACCATTGTTTTGACCCTTCCCTTTCCAACAGGTAGCTCGGCAGCCACTTACTAATTTTACTATGTCTACTTTTGTGGATGTGATGCTAATAAGAGTTTTTTTTTAAGTATACCAGGGACATGGATCCACATCCCAGAGTGTACAAAAGACTACTGATAAAGCCTGGAAGCCTTGGGCAGCCCCACACAGTAGATGATAATGTGAATCTCAACTAGTAGGGCTAGGCCTACAGCATAGTGCCAGTTTTTCATTAAGTTTTAATAGACCGGAAAGTAAAAACTACAGGAAGTAACAGCATTAAAAAAGAGGCTAAAAATGACATTCCAAGTTAACATGAAGCATGTCCTCTCTCTCTCTCTCTCTCTCTCTCTCTCTCTCTCTCTCTCTCTCTCTCTCTCTCTCTCTCTCTCTCTCTCTCTCTCTCTCTCTCTCTCTCTCTCTCTCTCTCTCTCTCTCTCTCTCTCTCTCTCTCTCTCTCTCTCTCTCTCTCTCTCTCTCTCTCTCTCTCTCTCTCTCTCTCTCTCTCTCTCTCTCTCCCTCTCTCTCTCTCTCTCTCTCTCTCTCCGAAACTGTATAATCATTCCCATAAATGGTGTATAGTTAGCTTTGTCACTACAGTAAAACTTCTCTTACTGAACACCTCTGTATACTGAACACCATTTCTCGGTCCCAAATATATACTTCCAATATTAGCAAACCACCCTATACTGAACACCTCCCCATACCGAACACTTTTTTTCCGGTCTGAAGGATGTTTGGTATAGGGAGGTTTTACTGTATATACATAAACAGACATATGCACATGCGTAAAAATTATAAAAGATTAGAAAATATTAGGCTGTTGTTGGGAAGGGAAGGGTGATTACCTTATAAGGTATCTATAACAAGGTTCTGGCAATGTTGCTATTGTCACATATGGGTATTAAAATACTGAAGTACATCATTGGACCAAATTTTTAAATGTTTAAAATGTATGGCATGGCTCCCACTTGGCAACATATCATAACAAATTGAACTATTGTCAGGTGATTGTGTAATATGTATTTGTTATCATAGTTTTGTGGTACTTAACATCTGCAATACAGAACACTTGACATGCTTCAATACAACAAAAGGCATGCATTATTTTGCACATATTGTATGACTGTACACCTAGCTTTGTGGATCATATCCTTTTTCTTGGTGCTAATTGTCTATGTTCTGCTGTATGTATCCCTTTGTGTCTGTAGATTGCGTCACAAGGAGGTCATTGTTATGCATTGTCCTTGCATGCATGAATGTTTCTAGTGTATTTGTTACTGGTATATGTAGATCATGATCATCCCCCGCCCCCCCCCCCCCCCAAAAAAAAAGTATATGCTGTCGAGGATTATTCATCCATGCTTTGCATGCCAGTCTTCAAAGTGGAAATGGACCAGCAAGATTAATTGGCATGGAACATATATGTGCTCCAGTCTTTATGGCTGGGCTGACTTGCAAGCATTATTCTCGGACAGTATGATACTGTAAATTGCTTTGTTTTCACATGTATAAAATTTCACGGTTTTTGTGTTATTGACAGTTCACTGTAGTTTTAATTTCACTTTTTAGGACACATTTATACAATGTTGAAAAACTATTTCACTGTGTTTTTATTTATGCAGTTTTGTGCCATCAGCAAAATTAAAGCGATTTACTTAGTCAGTTTGAGCAAGAATTTGGGTTCTTGATTTTCAAGTTACAGGCGCAAATTTGGTTAGTTTCATTAGTTTTATAAATCTGTTGTTGTGTAAAATGAATCATTCTTACAACATTTGACAACTGTTCCTTCTGTCTACACCATACATGTGATGAATAATTTATATCAGGTACTAGTATTAATGTAAATAAAAAGCTGATAATTTATGAAAAATGTGGTGTCTGTGAGGGACAATTTTGGTGGCAATGCAATTTGACAACCTTTTATTATTAAATGGATAAAATAGAACTGCATTAAAGTCTGGTTATTTTTACCCAGTATTTAATACAAGTCTTGGATACAGCTTGAGATAAATTATTGGCTTCCGAAAAAATCAAAAAAAACTATAGTTTTTTGTGATGTAAATTTTAGTGTCAATTGGTGTTACATCACATTAACAACGTTTAAAAAGAATTAAAGTATGCCCCATTGGCTAATTTTTGAGTATGAGGTGAGTTACTGTAGTTACTGCACCACAAATAAGAATGATTGCATTACAGGATTTTTGCTTATAAATCATGTTTCTCTCTCACAATTTAGTGGTACATGTACATGTATAACATGTGGTTTCCACTTTGGATGCATCCTGCACTCCAGTTATATACATTTTTAGATCAATGGGTTGATGGTTTTACGATCAAAGTACAAACATGACCTAGGTACATTGTCAAAATAATAAAAAAAGGTTTATTAGTGTCCTTTGTTACGTATTTAAGGAATTTAAAGCTGTTCACAAAAAAATGCTGGATGGTTTCCCGTTGATGACCCATTTATAAATTGGTTTATCTGTTTAAGCCTAGAATTTTCAAAATTTTGAATCAAATTTGATAAAATGTAATTACTGTAAATTGGTTTATTTTTGGGTTTATAAATTTTCCTGGTTTTTGTATTTTTGACACTTCACTGTAGTTTCTATTGCACTGCTTTGGACATAATTACTTAATTAAACAATGGAAAATACTATGTCACAGTGTTTTTATTTTTAATAGTTTTGAACCCATCAGCGAAATAAGTGAAAATAAGAGTATGGCAAAATTAAACAATTTACAGGTTCAGACAGTGACTGGATGGATATATATATATATATATATATATATATATGTATATATATTGGTCAGAAAGACACAGAAGATGTGGTATGGATGCTCCTATTCGCATAATAAACCATTGGTGTCCTTTTTATATGTACATATATATTTAAGAATGAGAAATCTTTGGTTGACGAATACATGGACTCTCAACCATCCATGGAAGATATTTTTCATTAAAAAAACAGAAAAAAAACTTTAATGAGTGTTACCATGTTTAGAATTTCATCAAACAAAAGTGACTGAATAGAAGGCATGATGTCTTTTGTTACATCACTGTTTACACATTGTTGAAGTCCTGTCATGGTGTCCTCTTACATGATATATTTCAGAATGATCAAACTCAGACACTTGGGGGTAAACATTAACTCTTACCCATCTATAGAATATTTTTCCATCAGAAACAAAAAAAAAAACAGTTTTATCATGTCGAGAGCTTCATAGACCAAAATAAGTATGAGCACTGTGATTGGTGTGCCATGTTACACGTTCAGTGTCACATCACCTTTGAAACTTTTGTAAAATTCCCCACTTTTTACATGCATAAAAATAGCGTAGTAGGTTGTGCTGTCAAATTTAATTACATTTTGCTTACAACGATTGTACAATCAGCTCCCTCAAATTTGATTTATTTTTCAACATTGGACACCCGGAAATAATTATGATGTAACAAAAAATCTGGACTCCAAACTGTTGGTCATTTATGTATGCTAATCAAGACCAAATTCCAAGTAAACATAGAGCTAGATCAGTGACTGCAGGCAGGATGTGATCAGTGGTACAAGCTGCCACCCCATCGGATAAGAAAGTCCCCCCCCCCCACCACCACCACATAGGAGGTGACCCTTTCAACAAACCAGTTGACTTGTGTGGCCCAAGAATGGGGTCATATACAACAGGTGCCACTGTATCAACATACTGAACCATTGAATTTTGAATTGCCCAGTAACCATGTATTCGTATTCATCAAGAAAAATCACGTTGACATATTTAACCCCCTCACCTCTGACAGGAAAGTATTGGAGGTACATTACTGCATGGGCTTCAGCATGTCAGGATTGATGAAATGTATTTGTAAAGCTCAGCATGCAAGCTTCGCACCTTTGTTCTGGGCTGCATAACACTGGGTCAGCCTGGTGGTCATTTATAGTAAACTGCAGCAGATGTGTTAGATGGGAGGTCATTTGGCTTTGCGGTGTTCATAATTAAACAGGTGTTTCAAAGAATGATGGTGTCATAGGTGTTGCCAGGGAGACCATTGTTCTCCTGTGCATGAATCTGATGGCCTGGCTTGGTGAATTTCCTCATTATATGTGGCAAGTGACACCAAAATGGAGTTAATGACTCGTTCCTTTTTGAACATGACTGAAAAATTACACAAAACAAAACATCAGGTTGCTTCCTGTACAAATTGTATAAACTGTGTTGGGTTTTTTTTGTTTTTTTTTTGTTTTTTTTGACTCTTCTCCAAACACATATACATGTATATATTGGTCTAGATCATTTTTTGATTTTCTATTCAGTACAGTATTACTAGTACAATAATTATCTGTTATATTTTAGAGCACCCCCTACTGCTAGCAGGAAGTGATCTCATGTTGCAGGTGACTTAAAATGGCAGTAAATTTTGTGTAGAAATTGGGTCTTGAAAGGCTTGTCTTGAGAAGATATGTGGTCTCTCATGAGAGGTGATCTTGAAAGCAGGTACATGGATTTGAAATTGTTGTAACCCTTACCTGCTCGAATCACCCCAAAACACCCGGGTGTAAATTGTCATCTGCGTAATATTTTCACTTAGAATTTCACATAAATAGAAAATGTTTTCGATAAGAATTGTAGATAAGACCTGTCAGGATGACATGCCCCAGGTCAACAGCTTTCTTTGGCACCAGTTGGACACAATGATTATGTACCCAACCAGTGGAAAGGAAAGCTGATGTGTCAGTCGTTTTCAGACAAAGAAAGGGTTAACTCATTCCATACCAGTCCTTGATTTTTTTCGTATATTTACCTAGATTTAAGACCACAATTGCATATTTAAATTCTTCATGAAAAGAGCTTTCGTTCAAGTACCAACATGCCTATAGTCCTAAGTCAGTGGTTCTGGCATTGCCTGGCAAGTCATGCTGCAGCTGCTGCAAGGATGAACTTGTCAGTCCTCCAGTCTGGTCAATAAATTCATGATCTTTCCTTGTTTAAAGCCTAAATGAAATTACATTTTTCATGCCCATGTCAGCTGTTATTTTTGGACAAAATCAAGAATAATGGGTGAACTGTTAAAATCTGAAAGCTTTACCAGTTACGACTGTCATCTGATCCAATCTCGTGTCAAAATGTTTCCCAATAAGTCCTGTCAGTCCACAGGACCGGCAGATCACACAAGTTGTTAGTCCCGCCAGAAAGCTGTGAGTTCTGGGCAGAAGGAATGGCAATATTTCGATGCTTGCATATGTATGTGTGTGGTGTGCTTTGCTTTTATTTTGGTGAATTTATAGCTATGTCGAAGTCAGCGAAAATGAAAGTGCCCCCAGATTAATTGAATTCATTTGTAGGGGTGTGATATGTAGTAGAGACAGTTAATATTATCTGCTTATTGATTTGGCTGCCTGCTGTTGATTGGGGGCAAGGCTTAAATGCATGTAACATTTATTTTGACCAATATAATAATGATGACACTCAGTCAACAGGGTGGAAACATGCTGTAGACTGAAGGTAGAGCCTACCATGTCATCTTCTGTCATACATTAATGAATGTATGTAGATGCAACTTGTACTGTACACTTTCTATGCAAGTTTGGACACCCAAAAGGAAAATATACATAATTCAGATGACTGAATGTTCTTTGTCATAAGTTCTCTGCATATGTATTTTACTTTTAGGCTTCATTCGTGATTTGTGGACATATTAAGAAGTATTATATATATATATATATATATATATATATATATATATATATATAAAAGAAAACTACCCACCGAAGAATGTGTTCTGTATTTTGGTTGTTGGTGACAGGGGCAGACATGTACAAAAATCACCACACAGCATAGTATCCAATTTAAAGAACTGACTGTAAATTTGTGAAAGGTGTGGCCAGCACGGAGGCACACCGTCATGGCAGAATAATCCGGGAACTAACAGACACAACCTGGGCAACATCTCTCTCTCTTTCCCCTCCCTTCAAGATTACCCCTTTTGTCTGTGTGACGACCCCAAGGAGGACTGTATCTTTACATGTTTGAACCTTTAAAATGGGGTAAAAGACACTTCTGCTTCTGGGCAACCTATTTTGCAAGAGGAGTCACACTGACCTGTCCAGAAGATAAGGCAGTCCTTTCTGGTGCTGTTCCCTCCCTCTCTCCCACATTGTGATATCTGGGTTTGGGGGCAGTGAGACTGTCAAATGTCAGGTTAGAGGTGCAACCATCAAGTATTCTTCATTAAAAAAAAAAAAAAATAGAATAAAACAATTGGGAAAAAAAGATTAAGTGAATTAGAAGTTGACGTGTTTGGAAGATCAAAATCATGATGATAACATCTTTTCAGATGACAAACTTAAATATGAGATAGAAGAAGTCTTAAAACAGAATTGAAATAGTGAAATTGAATATAAAATGGAGCCAGAGTGTGTTGTAGTGTTAAATGGTATGTAGAAGACAAGAAATCTTCTAAATATTTGTTTGAATTTTTGAGGAAAAAATAATTATAATGGTAAAACAGAAAGACAACTGAGATTAAAAATGGGCTAAAATGACAAGCGATGAGCAACAAAATTTTAAAAAAAGCCATGTTTGATAGGAAACTATGTAACACATAAAATTGTCCAGATGTTATTTTGATGAATCAACATGAGATTGTAACTTGGTAATATAAAGCATCTCTGGAAGAGTAAGAAAATTTCAAGGACCAGTAACTTTGGAGGAGTTGCAAATATTTATCCAAACATGCCAGAATGATAAAAGCCTTGCTACAGATGGTTTACCCATACATGGAATGTTATAAAATTTTTGTCATTCATGTCAAAGATTTGCTACTAAATACCGTACATGTTTTGCTTACCAAAGGTAGTTACCCATTTCCCAGTGTCAATGAATCATTACCCTATTAACTAAAAGAAGATAAATACCTTGTGAATTTTTTTTTAACGACATCCTATTTTCCTTTTAATTTAAATACCGACTACAAACTCACTGCCACATCGACAGTTCTCTCATTATCCTGACCAATACAGGTCATTTCAAACAGTAGCAGCACAGACTGTATGTTCCATTGACATGCCCATTGTATTAACAAAAAATAAGTTGAAAACTGTGACAAGTAAAACATATGGTCTGAGCGCTGAACCGCTCATGTCATTAAACATCCCATGTAAATGTTTGTGTCTTGGATGGAAACTACAGTTGCAACCCGTTTTTCCATACAATCTGATTTATTTACAACCTTTATTCTGTAAAATGTTTGGCAATGGTCACTGGGCAATATATATATGTATATATATATATATATATATATATATATATATATATATATATATATATATATATATATATATATATATGTATATATATATATAAAATTGTCTAATAGCGATTTTTACATATCATTTGGACATGCAATGGGTTAAATCTCCACAGAGCTAAGAATTTCTGCTTGCTGTGATTTAAGATGTTTGTCATAGACAGTAAGGCTTGCCTTACATGGACAAAGCTGGAATCAACATTTCAAAAATACACCATGGCGTACCATCAGGAGATCCAAAATTTTACATCATGTACAAGTAGACAAAAGGGCTTGCCGAAGGGGTCAGCCATTTTCATAAAAAAATTTCACATTAGTACATAGAGTAAACAGGGGGAGGGGATCAAGATCAATGTACATTTTGAAAATGTTGATCAATATTTAGCCAGAAATCAACATTTTTAGAGTACTCTTTTTTTGGGGGGGGAGGGGGAGGGAGGGAGGGAGGAGGTTACAAGAAAGAGTACTCTGTGTATACTTTTAAGAATGTTAATAATTTTGGCTGACCCCTTACAAGGCATGTAGATCAACAGTTTAGCAATACATCTTGGTGTCCTATGAGAAGTTTCATATTTCTACTTGTAGCTGATTTTGAATTAACCCTTTCAGTGCTAAGGAGGACACTGAGTCAACAGTTGTCCTCTGCATGCTTTGGGAGAAATGTAGAGAGTACACCAAGGACAGCTGTTGACCATGACTTGTGAAATCTGCTCTGGAACTACAGGCCTGCTGGTACTCGAGCCAAAAGTCTTTTCACAAGAAATTTTAATCAACAATTCAGATGAGCATGATATTGTTTTTATCAGCACTGGGAGAGGTAAATGAATTAGTTATGGTTGTGAAGACACATATGGTTACACAATCTTGCCCCCTCCCCCTCCTCCTCCCTCCCCAGAGAATGAAGTGTCATTTTTTTCCTTGCCCTATGCTGTGAAAAAGAGCTTCATTTGAAAAATGTGCATTGCAAGTGGTAATTTCGTTTACTTTCCTTTCTTTTCCAGACCCTTCCTTCGTCGCTTGTGGTATGGACTGTGTACAGTTGTGTGCTAGGGGGAGTTTTTATAACTGTGAAAATAATCAACTACCGTCTCCATCACATGTTTGATACCAGTGAAGTGTTTGAAGAAGAGTCCAGTGAGGGAGAGAAGTCCGATAAAAATGACAGCAGCAGTCCTACAGAGGAGAGCACCAAGAAAACAGACACACAGGGGTAAGTTGACACCTTTTTAAGACACACAGGGATAAGGTGATGCCTTCGACACACAGGGGTAAGTTGACACCTTTTTCAGACACACAGGGGTAAGTTGACACCTTCAGATGAATAGGGGTAAGTTGACACCTTCAGACACATGAGGGTAAGTTGACACCTTCCTTGGTGCACTCTGGGTGCAATATGCCAAGGGAAGTTGTCAATGAAATATTACTGGTACTTAAAAATCAACTATGACATTTACCAGAATGAATGCTTTCTGGTAATTTATAATTGGAAAAAGTTGCCAGGTGATGCATTACCGTTAGATCTCATAGTGTTAAAACATTGTTAGCCATCTGCTCGACACACCACAAATATGCTCACATGTTCTTTTGCTTTGTACGAAATCTGGATTCAAGACTACAAACTGTCTCCTATATGTTTTAAAACAATAATATTATTGTGTTCACATTTCTAAAGTTGCCCCACGATTGCAGCAATATTAACAATGGAGTATGCAGGAAGGGGGGGGGGGGGGCGGTCTGCCCCCTGGCTACACAAAAGTGTAGATATGCCAGGAAGCAAATACCCAGAAAGCCTATGTGCTTTTTTTTTTTTTACTTTTTCGGTTTTAATTTATGCACATTTGGTCTTTGAATATAATTGAGCTAATTGAGCTCAGTCCAACTCACACCAGATTTTAGTTATGCACACGATGTTTCTGTTTGTGGACTGCTTCATTGTGCATACTTTTATTATGAGACATGAAACTAGGTTACAAAAAAAAAATGTTGCTGCAATGAAAATGATTGTCATTCTGTGAGATATATTAAGGATATGATTACCATTTTCAGGTGTCTTTGATGTACTACCTTTGAAGTGCTTCTTGAAGGCTTGTGTGGGAAAATGTAAACCCAATTATTAACTGAAGGCAAAGGCTGGGGCTTCAGGGCTTCCTCAAATTGAATGGTTCTGCGAAGATTTCTCTACACAAACCAAGAGGAGTTGCTTTAAGCTTATGCTGCAAGGTTCTGCAGATAACAATTTATTTTTCTTTCCTTCTTTTTTTTTGGTCTCAGAAACATAAGAATTCTGTCAGAATGTCGCTGAAGCTTTGCTGTAGACCATTATCAGTTTAACCCTGAAGGAACTTGCACTGATATGTCAGCATGTGAAAATTACCAGAAATGGTCCAGTCCTGTGAGCATCATTGGCACTTTTTTCATCAAGAATGATATTTGCAGTTGATCAACAGTTTTCTAAGTGCACTCTGGCAACCCAGAATGCACTGAAGAAGGGTGTTGACTCAGTCCATAGGCAGTTAAACCATTCCTTGTCAGAGTATACGTCAATAGCTTTCCATGGTGTGGGTTGGGTGCAATGTACCCAACCCACATCAAGGAAAGCTATTGACCTAGGATATGCCATCATGAATGGTCTTACATGCAAATCTCAGCAAAAATGTTTTCTATTGATGAGAAATTTAAATGAAAATATTAAGGCCAGCAACATTTTACATCTGGGTGTTTTGAGGGTGATTTAAGTGGGAAAGTTGAATGATGTCAACATACTTGCCCTACTTGCAAGTATGCTACAGTGTTTGACATGTTACATTTCAGATGGTCCCAAGGCCTCGGTTATTTTCTGTTATTGCATTTCAAGATAAGATCACCACTTTAAAATTTACGTGTAAAAAAGAAAAAAATGCATTTTTTGCATTTTATATTCACAAAAATTAGGCTTTTTTTTACTGCATCTGTAAATTCCAATTACAGTTTTAGTTTTGCATGCTCATGGCATAAAAGACAAGCTCAATACATGTATGTAAAACAACTCTGCATAATGAAAATACTGTGATGCAAGTGGAGAAATACCTAGATGTAAATAGACTATGGAACAGTGGTACTACATTTCCAGACACACCAGCTGACACCAGACTGGGTATAAAACACGAAAGCAAAATTATATGTATTAATTCTCACAGTAATGCATTCCTCAAAAAAACAAAAGCTATGTTATCTCATCTTAATCATCAGACAGAAACCCAAACCACGCAAGGTTTAATTTCACCTCAAGTTTTCTTGCTGCATAATATCCTGGTCAATAAACAAGACCTGGGTGAGGTTCACTGTATACAATGCCAGCCGTCATGAGAGAAGCGCCCTCTACATGACACAAAACAAGAACTTTCTATTCTTGATCATCCCTGTTACAAACTAAGGATTAATTCTCTCAGTAATATATTCCTTAAAAAAAAAAGTTGTTTATCTCAACTTAATCATTGAGCAGAAACTGCCAAACCACTCAAGGGGTTATTTTTGCCTCAAGTTTTTAGCTCTACTGACCTAATGTCGCAGAGCTTATAGCATCACTCATGTCTATCAGTCTGTCATTCTGTCTGTCTGTCTGTCCATCCCTAAACTTTTGCCTTGTGTGCGCGATACCGTCCACAGTTTTCAAGTAAGTCCAATATAACTTTCAGGACTTAGAGGGGTATGAAAATCAAGGTTCCTTTTGATATTGGTGGACCACCTACAATATTATGTAATATAGGTCAAAATATGAAAATTTTGTGAACACTGTAGCATCTTTAATTTTTAGTGGATCTTCACCAAATTTGGTGTGATTGTGGAGGAGGTCAAAGACTAAGTTGCTAGTGATACTAGTGGTGACACCTTTAATTTGACAGAAATTATGAGCCAAAATATGCTTTAAGATACAAAATTCCATATTTGGAAAAGAAATTAGATTAGACTTGCCAAATTTATAGGATATATACACAATGTCCAAAGCTAGGATTTTATGTAATATCAGTGACCTTGAGGTATTTTTGTGAGGTCACTTGTTCTGTAAATTTTAAAAAGGTGATTTTGTAATGGCAGGGTGTAGTTTGGACTTCAATGGCAATGTCAGCACTGCACCAGGCCTATGGGCCTCTTGTAGCACATAATCTGGAATACATTGATCTTCTGTGCCAAGTTCATTGAGGACATAAAGTTAAGGACTCACTGATTGTTGTTTTGACACAAGCAACAATATCCATTACAGGAATATCACAAATAAGCTATGATTACATGTGGAGCGAAGTGCTATCTGGTGCAATTTTGATACATTAAATGTACATAAGCTTTAGGTCCATATGTTCAAAAGCCACTTGAGGACTCACAACTTTGAATGATTAGGTGCAATATGCCATGGTGCCAGCAGAGCATTAGACCCTCGGGCCTCTTGTTCTAATTCGTAATATACTGGTCAATAAACAGGACCTGGATGACACAGAACAGTGACCTTCCAGGAATAATATCACCTGACCATTTTGGATTGATTGACCCAAAAAAATAAACAAAACAAAACAAATAATAAATAAAAAAATAAATAAAAATACCCCCCCCCCCCAAAAAAAAACAACAACAAACAAACAAAAAAAAAAAAAAACCCCACCCTCTGGATCTAACATGTGTTATCCCATATTGTTTTACTGCTTGGAGCTCATATTTTTTCCCCCATCCTAAAAATGACCATTTAGGCAGGTTACAATATACTACATACATGTATGCTTAGTTTGTAACAGGGATGATCATGAATGGAAGGCTCTTGTTTCTGTCATGTCAAGGGCACTTCCATCATGAGGGCTGGCATTATGTACAGTGAACCTGTCTGGAAAGACCATCCCTAGGGATAACCAAATTATGGTCTCTGAAGATGTATGGTCTTCCATATAATGGACAAATAACATGAATAGTACCAACTTAAGATTTTGAACAGGTAGTTTTTAAAGGCAGGTTGTCTTTCATTGGATTGGTCTCTTAAGATAGGGACCATTGTATTCCCATTGCAGACTTTTTTTTAGCTCAGCTGACTTGTCAGTCAGCTGAACTTATAGGATGGTCCTTCATCTGTCCACAATTCACATTTTCGACTTCTCCAAAACCGTTAGCACGATTTACTTCAAACTTGGTGGGAACATACCTTGGGTGGGTCTCTACAAATTTTTTCAAGTGATCATGCTCCAATGATTTTTGTATTTTTTATGAATTTTTTTTTTTTGGGGGGGGGGGGGCAAATCTTAAAAAAAAATTTCTTCTCTGAAACCGCTCACCCAACTGCTTTGATATCATATAGGAACACTACTAGGGACTCCTAGTTCTTTATTTGTTCACCAGGTGGCACCTCAATTTTCCTAATTTTTACCTCAGCTGACCTGTCAGTCAGCTGAGGTTTTGTGAGGGTCCGTCGTCCGTCCGTCCGTCCGTCGTCCACAATTCACATTTTCGACTTCTTCTCAAAAACCGTCTGCCAGATCCACTTCAAACTTGGTGGAGATATGCCTTGGGTGGGGCTCTACCAAGTTTGTTCAAATGGTCACAGTCCAGTGATTTTTGGATTTTTAATGATTTTTTATGGGCTTTTTTGGGTAAATCTTCAAAAATCTTCTTCTCCAAAACCGCTCACACAATTGCTTTGATATCACACAGGAACACTGCCTGGGATTCCTAGTTCTTAATTTGTTCACCAGGTGGTGCTGCCATTTTTTCCTATTTTTAGCTAAGCTGACTTGTCAGTCAGCTGAGCTTATCTTATGGTCCTCTGTCCGTCGTCTGTCGGTCGTCCGTCCGTCCGTCGTCCGTCAACAATTTACATTTTCGACTTCTTCTCCGAAACAGTCAGCCAGATCCACTTCAAACTTGGTGGGGATGTGCCTTGGGTAGGTGTCTACCAAGTTTGTTCAAATGGTCATGGTCCATTGATTTTTGGATTTTTAATGAATTTTTTTGTTCTTTTTTGGGCAAATCTTAAAAAATCTTCTTCTCTGAAACCGCTCTCTCAATTACTTTGATATCACACAGAAACACTCCCTGGGACACCTAGTTCTTAATTTGGTGACCAGGTGGCACTGCAATTTTTTCCTATTTTTTTATGAATTTTTATGTGTTTTAGCTATTTTCGACTTCTTCTCCAGAACTGTCCCTCAGATTAAGCTGAAACATGGTGGATATGTTCCATGTAGAAGGGTCAAACAAAGTTGTTCACTATGTGGGAATGCTGCAGATTCCTGATTTTTAACGATTTTTTCAATTGGGGTATTTATCGGTCAATGCAGCTTTCCTATCGATTACTATGGAAGTCAATGAGCATTCTAATGCTAATTCACATTTTCGACTTCTTCTCCAAAACCGTCATCCAGATTTACTTCAAACTTGGTGGGGATGTACCTTGGATGGTGTCTACCAGGTTTGTTCAAGTGGTCATGCTCCAGTGATTTTTGGATTTTAATTAATTTTTTTTTTTTTTTTTTCTACAAATCTTAAAAAACCTTTTTCTTTGAAAGCACTGACTCAATCGCTCTGATATCACACGGTAAGACACCTAGGGACTCTGTGTTCCTAATTTGTTGACCAGGTGGCGCTGCAATTTTTTACTAATTTTTTATGAATTTTTGTGTGTTATAGCTATTTCGACTTCTTCTCCAGAACCGTTACTCAGATTAAGCTGAAACATGGTGAATATGTTCCTTATAGAAGGGTCAAACAAAGTTGTTCACTATGTGGGAATGCCGCAGATTCCTGATTTTTAACGACTTTTTCAATACGGGTACTCATCGGTCAATGCAGCTTTCCTATTGATTACTATGGAAGTCAATGGGCATTCTAATGCTTACTATAGAAGTCAATGGGCATTCTAATGCTAATTCACATTTTCGACTTCTTCTCCAAAACCATCATCCAGATTAACTTCAAACTTGGTGGGGATGTACCTTGGGTGGGTGTCTACCAAGTTTGTTCCAATGGTCATGTTCCAATGAATTTTTTTTTTTTTATGATTTTTTTTTTCAAAACTCTTTACAGAAGTTTTAATAGGAAAGTTTAGACATGGGAATTTCTTGTAATGGTTATAACTTAAATACTTTTGGCCAGATTTACTTCAAACTTTGTGGGGATGTGCCTTGGGTGGATCTCTACCAAGTTTGTTCAAATGGTCACACTCTATTGATTTTTAGAATTTTTATGAATTTTTTTGTTTTTTGGGGGGCAAACCTCAAAAACTCTTCACCTCTGAAACTGCTCACCCAGTTGTTTTGATATCGTTCATAGACACTCCCAGGGACGCATAATTCCCAATTTGTTCACTAGGTGGCACTGCAATTTTTTCTATTTTTTTTTTTTTTTATGAATTTTTTATATGGTTTTGTTATTTTTCACTTGTTCTCAGAACCGTCACTCAGATTAAAGTAAAATGTGATGGATATGTTCTTTTGGAAGGGTCAAACAAAGTGTTTACTAGGTGGCACTGCTTTAGATTCCTGATTTTTACCTCAGCTGACTTGTCAGTCAGCTGAGGTTTTTTGAGGGTCCGTCGTCCATCCGTCCGTCGTTCGTCCGTCCGTCCGTCCGTCCGTCCGTCCGTTGTCCGTCCATCATCCACAATTCACATTTTCCACTTCTTCTCAAAAACCCGTCAGCCAGATTCACTTCAAACTTGGTGGAAATGTGCCTTGGGTGGGGCTCTACCAAGTTTGTTCAAATGGTCTGGTCCAGTGATTTTTGGATTTTTAATGAATTTTTTTGTTCTTTTTTGGGTATATCTTAAAAAATCTTCTTCTCCGAAACTGCTCACCCAATTACTTTGATATCACACAGGAACACTCCCTGGGACTCCTAGTTCTTAATTTGTTCACCAGGTGGTGCTGCCATTTTTTCCTAATTTTTAGCTCAGCTGACTTGTCAGTCAGCTGAGCTTATCTTATGGTTCTCCGTCCGTCGTCCGTCCGTCCGTCCGTCGTCCGTCAACAATTTACATTTTCGACTTCTTCTCCAAAACCGTCAGTCAGATCCACTTCAAACTTGGTGGGGATGTGCTTTGGGTAGGTGTCTTCCAAGTTTGTTCAATTGGTCACGGTCCATTGATTTTTGGATTTTTAATGAATTTTTTTGTTCTTTTTTGGGCAAATCTTAAAAAATCTTCTTCTCCGAAACTGCTCACCCAATTACTTTGATATCACACAGAAACATTCCCTGGGACACGTAGTTCTTAATTTGTTCACCAGGTGGCGCTGCAATTTTTTTTCTATTTTTTTATGAATTTTTGTGTGTTATAGCTATTTTTGACTTCTTCTCCAGGACGGTCACTCAGATTAAGCTGAAACATGGTGGATATGTTCCTTGTATAAAGGTCAAACAAAGTTGGTCACTATATGGGAATGCTGCAGATTCCTGATTTTTAACGATTTTTTCAATTCGGGTACTTATCGGTCAATGCAGCTTTCCTATTGATTACTATGGAAGTCAATGAGCATTCTAATGCTAATTCACATTTTTGACTTCTTCTCCAAAACCGTCATCCAGATTAACTTCAAACTTGGTGCGGATGTACCTTGGGTCGGTGTTTACCAAGTTTGTTCAATTGGTCATGCTGCAGTGATTTTTGGATTTTTAATGAATTTTTTTGTTCTTTTTTTGGACAAATCTTAAAAAATCTTTTTCTTCAAAAGCACTTACTCAATCGCTCTGATATCACATGGGAAGACACCTAGGGACTCCGTGTTCTTAATTTGTTCACCAGGTGGCGCTGCAATTTTTTATGAATTTTTCTGTGCTCTAGCTTTTTTCGACCTTTTCTCCAGAACCGTTACTCAGATTAAGCTGAAACATGGTGGATATGTTCCTTGTAGAAGGGTCAAACAAAGTTGTTCACTATGTGGGAATGCTGCAGATTCCTGATTTTTAACAATTTTTTCAATTCGGGTACTTATCGGTCAATGCAGCTTTCCTATTGATTACTATGGAAGTCAATGAGCATTCTAATGCTAATTCACATTTTGGACTTCTTCTCCAAAACCGTCATCCAGATTAACTTCAAACTTAGTGGGAATGTGCCTTGGGTTGATCTCTACCAAGTTTGTTCAAATGGTCACGCTCTATTGATTTTTGGAATTTTTATGATTTTGGGGGGGTTTTTTGGGGCAAACCTTAAAAACTCTTCACCTCTGAAACTGCTCACCCAGTTGTTTTGATATCGTTGATAGACACTTCCAGGGACACATAGTTCCCAATTTGTTCACCAGGTGGCACTGCAATTTTTTCCATTTTTTTTTTTTTTTTTTTTTTTTTTTTATGAATTTTTTATATGGTTTTGTTATTTTTCACTTGTTCTCAGAACCGTCACTCAGATTAAAGTGAAATGTGATGGATATGTTCTTGTGGAAGGGTCAACCAAAGTTGTTTACTAGGTGGCACTGCTTTAGATTCCTGATTTTTAAGTATTTTCAACTCGGGTACTTATCAATCAATGCAGCTTTCCTATTGATTACTATGTAAGTCAATGGGCATTCTAGTGCTAATTCACAGGACAACTGACACAAAATTTACTGTTTACTTGATAACTTGAGATTTGTTTTGAGTTAGTACTGTGATGCTGCACATGTTAATGTGTTTGTATGAAGGTCATGCTCAGACAGTACATGAATGACTTTGACCTCTTTTCTGGGGTCACAGTGCAACATACATGAATTTTACTCTTCATTATAACTTGAGAACTACTTGAACCTTGATGTTGCACATGTAAGTGTTCTTTTATAATGGTCAGACTTACTCAGAACATGGGTGACCTTGATCCTTTCCCAAGTTCATAGATCTGCAAGTGTGATGAATGTCAAGATCAGCTGAGCATGGGCTGTTCACACAGCCCTCTTGTTTAAGAATTTTTGTGTGTTATAGCTATTTTCGACTTCTTCTCCAGAACCGTCACTCAGATTAAGCTGAAACATGGTGGATATGTTCCTTGTAGAAGGGTCAAACAAAGGTTGTTCACTAATTGGGAATGCTGCGGATTCCTGATTTTTAACGACTTTTTCAATTGGGGTACTCATCGGTCAATTTAGCTTTCCTATTGATTACTATGGAAGTCAATGGGCATTCTAATGCTATTCACTTTCGACTTCTTCTCCAAAACCGTCATCCAGATTAACTTCAAACTTGGGGGCAATGTACCTGGGGTCGGTTTCTACCAATTTTGTTCAAATGTTCATGCTCCAGTGATTTTTGGATTTTAAATGATTTTTTTGGTTGTTTTTTTGGACAAATCTTAAAAAATCTTCTTCCCCGAAACTGCTTACCCAAATGCTTTGATATCACACAGGAAGACATCTATGGACTCCTTGTTGTTAATTTGTTCACCAGGTGGCGCTGCAGTTTTTTCTAATTTTTTTGTGAATTTTTGTGTGATTTTTTAATGATTTTTTTGTTATTTGTAACTTCTTCTCCAAAACCATCACTCAGATTAAGCTGAAACTTGGTGGATATGTTCTTTGTGGAAGGGTCTAACAAAGTTGTTTACTAGGTCACACTGCTGTGGAATCCTGATTTTTAAGGATTTTTTCAATTTGGGTACTTTTTGATAAATGCAGTTTTCCTATTGATTAATATGTAAGTCAATAGGCATTCTATTGCTTATTCACATTTTGGACTTAGTGGAATAAACTGTCATTCAGATTGACTTCAAACTGGGTGGCAGTGTTGTACCTTGGGTGAGTCTCTTCCAAGTTTTTTTGAATGGTCACTCTCCAGTGATTTTTTGAATTTTTTTATGAATTTTTTTCTTGAAAAATCTTGAAAAAAGGTAGAATAGGAAAGTATAACATGGGAATTTCTTTTATTGGGTATAACTTAAATAATTTTGATCAGATTTGTGTCAAACTTAGTAGGGGTGTACCTTTAATAAGTGTCTGTCTTTTTTGTGCAAGTGGTCATGCTCAAGTGATTTTTTGACCTTAACCTTATTCCCAAGGTCACAGAACAACTGACATGAAATTTACTGTTCACTTGATAATTTGAGATCTATTTTTAGTCAGGACCTTGATGTTGCACATATTAATGTCTCTGTATGTAAATGATGCTTAGACGTTCCACAGTACATGAGTAACCTTGACCTTGTTTCTGGGGTCACAGATCAGCATACATCAGTTTTACTCTTCACAATAACTTGAACTGGGACTTGATGTTGCACATGTTAGTGTTCTTCCATGAAGGTCAGACTTACTCAGTACATGGGTGACCTTGATCCTGGCCCAAGTTCACAGAACCACAAGTGTGTTTAATCTCTAGGTCAGCTGAGCATTGGCTGTTCACACACTGTTCTTGTTTAACTTTAAAACTACTCTAGATGGAAACACTGAATTATGTGCACTAAATCCAGGTGGATGTGCAGCTGTAAAAGAAGATCAGGTTATGTTAGGCTAAATGAATTTCATCATATCTGTTAACATGTATTTTAAAATGGATAAAGGTCTGATCCAGTTCCGTGATAAAATAAAAAGTCCACAAAAAGTTATGGGCATTTATCACCCATCTAGGGTGATCTTGTATAGTTTTGAACACTGCCCGGCTATCTGAGTATCACTCACTTAAGGTGATCTTGTGAATTTTTTAACATAACCAGGCCAGCTTGGCTACGGTGAAGCAGCAAATGAATGTAGAGTTTAGAAGAAAGAGATGGCTGATTTCACAAGTTAAATGGCTTGTCAGAGATGGACATTAACAGCTGAAGTATTGTTTATATACTGATGACATACACAATGGACATTTTTGCCTTTGTAAAGGAGGTTTAGGCCTACATCATAATGGTAATTAAACATGCTCTTTACAGCGAGACCTCTGAAGGCATTGAATTGGCCGTCATCAGCACCAGCAGTCGACGTCCCAGCTCCACCCCACCAGTCCAGTGTAGCTCCCGTAACTCCATGGCAGACAGTAGTCGAGAGGGGGCCCCAAGGAAAGGCCCCACCCCAGCAGACTCAATGGAGTACATCAACAAGCTAGTGGAGGATCATCAGCGGAGAAGTAGTGCGCTAGGTACGATATCCTATCTGGTCTGAGTCGGTGTGGAACCAGTCACTGTTGCCACAGACCACAATTTACAACTGGGCCACAACAGAAGTCGACTTGCAAATGAAAATAAGATAAAACATCTTGTTACCTAAAAAGAAGAAATGAATGAATCAAAATTTGTTGAGTGTCAGTGATATTTGTTCAAAAGCGAAAACTCCTGAATGGATTAGTTAGAAATGGCTCAGCCCAAAAATGTTTACATTTACATTTATGAACCAGTAAAATGACAATAGTGATGTTCTTTGGCTTTCTGACTCAACTGCAAATCAGCATAAAAACTATGAATGGGTGACAAGCAGAGTGTGTCCCCATGTGAGTGTGAAATACACACTCGTGTATTTTAGTCTGTCAGTTCACGACATAAGATGACGTGATGGGCCAGTTACTGTGTGGATGTTTTAACATGTTTTTCCTCATAAAGATTTGCCTCATGTTGAGCTGATTATCTGCAAGATTCAAATATTTGTTGTCTCCCAGATCTGAAAGTAGATGTGCATCGAAGAGATTCATTAAGTGAGCTAGAGGGTGCCGTTGGCGGAGTGGAGAGCAATGATGGGAGAGGAGACAGTGCACCCTGCACAGCACGTAGTGACAGCACAGGTGTGTGATCCTATGTTTACATACATTGGGGCATGACCACTGGGTCATCACTTCTCCACATGCCAATACCAGAAAAGTGTACTCTCGATATTTACAGGCAAACTTAGTTTAAAATTGTGTCACACGGTGGTTTTGTTGACCCTTTCACAACCACACTCCTATAATGGACAATTATTAAGTGGGCAATTTCAACAGAAAACTACATCAGAAAACGACATGACTTTGCAGATGCTATGCCACAGCCATGGAGTCTCATGATATCAATACAGTGGTCCCCCTCTTGAGAGGCCACCCAGACGAGAGGCCAACCCCTCTTGAGAGGCCACCTCTCAATGCAGCAAGGGTACCCCTATGTATTATATTTTCCCTCTCATGAGACGCCACACCTCTTATAAGGATAAGGCCAAATTTTTGGTGCATTGGGGGTGGCCTCACAAGAGGGACACCACTGTGTTTCACCATAAAAGGTTAAGGTTTAGCTCATTGCATTTTTGTTGCTTAAAATAGATCTAGCTTACTCAAGGTCACATGACGAAGCCACCACCTTGGATTTTTGCTATTTTCCAGCAGATTTCAGCATTACGTGACTGTGTAATATTATTAATCACTCAAAAATCGATTTACAACACCAAAGAAAGCACCAGATATATGAAATAAGACATTGTGGCAACAATTTATACCATTTCAGCCTATTAATAGATAATTGAGGGGGTCAGCATCTCTGTTGTCAACCAAAAGAACCCTATGAATCCTCCATTGAAAAAATCTGTTGAAAGATCACTATCTCCTTCAAACGCAAGACAGCATGTTCTTAAACTGTTACTACAAGGAGCATGATATTAGCCCTTTGCATTTCTGTTACTAAAAGTAGGTCAAGGTCATGTGACCATATTGGATTTTTGTTTTGTTTTTCTCAAATTTAAGCATTACCTTGACTGCCTAATATTTTTAATCGCTCAAAACCTGTTTATAATAGCAAAGATATGAAATGAGACATTTTGGCAACATTTTATTTCATTTTAGACCATTTATTAATGATGCAGGGGTCAATATCCATATTGTTACCCATTAGAACCATATGCATCTTCCATTGGTGTACATTCGTTCAGACTACCTGCTCCCTTGGCTTTTGGGGCTTGTCGTCTTTTTACTTTCTAAAAGTCAGTCTCACTCACTGTTGCTTAGTCATTTGTAGTAAATGTAGAATTAGGAGATTACTGAACTGAAAGAGAAACATCAACATTGCGGCTGCCCCATGTGCAGCCACATCTTTTTAAATGAAAGTATGTCTTTCAAAAATGGATTGCCCATCCTGAGTGGAAGAATATAACTTATATCAAGGACATTGTCATTCAGTTCATTTAAAAAATGTGGACTGCAGTAAAACGAGCCACTCAGAAATGGGAGTAACTACATTGTAGACTGATCATGTATTGATAATGGAGTTGGGGAATGTTCCCATTCCCATGCAAAGCACTTGGATAATGCTCACAGAGTACAGAGATGTGGTGTAGCTGTGACAATGATTGTCGTGCTAAAACTTCCGTCAAACGTAACGTAAATCCAGCTGGTATACACTGGTGCAAAATGAATGGTGGGTGATTGCTGAGGTAAGCAAATACTAGAACATGACTATGGAGGTCAGCATGACCCATGTTACACCAATGCCAGAGAGTAGGGGCTACAAGTTGTAGAGGTGACCAATGACAATTTTAGTTTGCAGCTTTTGCTAGCATCAGACTCACTGTGTGGTCATTGTAGCTTGTCCACGAAATACCTACATTCACCTGAACATGAGCACATCTGCAGATATAAATACAAATGAACAAAAGTATCACCATAATATCAAAAATAGAGGTTTTGTGGAATGTTATTTGTATTTATCTTTTTAGGTCTGTATTTATTAGAATAAGAAAGTAATGGGGGGGGGGGGGTGTGTGGAAATGACCTACCCAGTGTTGGAGAAAGTTACTGTGGTACCTCTCTTGAGAGACCCCTCTAATGAGAGACCATGTATCTTTTTAAGACTGCTCTCGCAGAACTCTGCACTATCTTTTCCATGTTGTTGTACCTCTAATTAAAGACCACCTGTTTTGAGAGACCACATCTTGACCGACTGTAGGGCCGGTCTCTCAAAAGAGGTACCACTATATTCACCTCAAGTACATTCCCTGATGAGAGGTCATTCCTTCTAAAGGTAGTTAAAGCAGACAACAGTTGGGTCCTGTTTGGCTGCATGGAGCAGGAAGAGGGCTATTGGGGATAATTGTCAAATCATTATTCTTGCCTGCTTGCAGATCCTCCCATGCCTGGTAGTCTAGATATTTTAGTAGTGGAGGGACCAAAGCCCAGGATTCTGTCGACTGTGATCACCCCTAATGCAACACCAGGTCAGTACAGTCCTCCACTGCTAGTGCACAGACAAACGAGAAATACATTACAGTGAAACCTGGCTTCAAAGACCACCCTTAGGAGGACCAAATTTTGGCCTCCTAAGACAGGTCCTACATAGGAGGTACAAAAAAGATGAAAAGTAGGAAGCAAAGTATCCTAAAAAGGTGGTCTCTCATTGGAGTGGTCTCTTAAGACAGGTTTTACTCTGTGTCTCTACAATGCTTGTTAAGAGACCACTAGAAAGGTGTTCGTGTAACACAGTTCCCAGGACAAGCCGCAAGAGTTGTTCAAAATATGTGTACTTTGTCTCTATATTATGGGGATGTCCATCTGGTCACTTTTCACAAGACATTCACCATAAATCAGAGGTGTGTGCATTGACCTGAGTAACACTTGGGAGAGGCATATTAGTGGAAGCATATTGTGGCACCTGTTGTACTGTACAACATAACGTAGGTTTGAAATGGGTTGATATCATGACAGCACATTAAATAACTGGTGTGAACAACTGTTTGTTTGAATTAGTTTGTATTCACAGATAGATACACAGCTGGGAAGAGAAGCACCGCCTTATGTCCTTGTGTCACCCCCTTCAGCTGGAAAGGAAGGCTTTCATACAGTAGTCAGATGGTCTGAAAGTTTGTGCAGCACTTGTTGCAGGAAGAAATGCCTGGGTGATTTATGGCCCCAAACTGACAAATTGTGTCGCGAGAGCATGATCCAGTGTTGAACAGATTGAACAGAACTAGGGTGATGGTATCACCATAAGGCAGATACATATACTGTCAATGCTCTTATTTTCATGAATTAAAAATTGCACAGTTTTTATATTTCAGGCATTTAACTGAATTTTAATTGAACTATTCTGGACATAGTTATTAAACCTATGTTAAATTTAATGTTTCATCACGATTTGATTATCACAGTTTTGAGCACATGGAAAAATAAACAAAGACAAAAGTACATCAAAATTAAGTGAATTTTTTACTAGTTGTGGAAATACAATAAGACAGTTGATACTGAATATATCAAATTCAATATATCATTTTGATAAACTTTGTATTCACAATATATACATGTAAACTAATGGATGTTTGAAAAATATGTTTACAAACATAATAAACTGCATTTAAATCATTGGGTTTTCTCAATATTTCCATTGACTCACTCCCCCTGCCCCTTACAAAAAATAATTATTTTTCCAGACTTTTTTTTTTTTTTTTTTGAAGCATCTGTAAGAATTATTTTGAGACTAAAAGATGCATCATTGTTTATGTTTTCATGTAAGTACTGGGTTAAGATACAGAAAAGTACAGTCCCAAATATGTTGAGTACCATTTCCACAGTCTCGTGTCAACTGAGTGAAAAATGAATTAAATCATGGTATATTCGTATTTGATACATACAGAGTTTCTTTCATTTCAGGGCAAAACAAATTTAACTGTAAAAAAAATGACTTGCATGAACCTTTGAACTCAGCAGATAAATTCTGCCATTGAAAATCCTTCAGGTGAAACTAGACGACCAGTAACTTTTTTTTGTCCTAAATAGAAATTACAGACCTGTGATGTCAAAGTTGATTTTGTTGAAACTGTTGCAGGAGCAGAGAGAAAACAGAGTTTGACAGAAGAAGGGGAAGGGCCACGGAAGAGATCAAAAGAGGCCCTTAACCAAATGCCACCTGACCCGACAGATACTTTCAGTGCTGACGCAGAGAAAGCAGACTCGACAGATAGACATTTCTCCCCAGGACATCGGATTAAGTCTCGTAGGGCAAGAAGGGCCGTAAGAAGGACTCGTAGTGCTCTAGATGCTCGGCCTCGCCGTAGCAGTGCCCAGGCGGGAGATCGTGCCAGTACTGGGGGCAGAGATGGGAGGGCGGGAGGGAGAGGAGTAAGTGATATACCAAGTAGTGCACTAAGGACTTCTAGACCCAGGCAGTTGTCACTGTCAGAAGGTGCCAATGAAGCAAGTGATACTGAACTCACCACATCAAAATTTAACCCAGATGTCAAGTTTGCCAGATTGTCACATACCTCAGCCCACGAAATGGCTCTTGGTGGAGAGCTGGAACAATCCGACAGCATTCCAAGGTCAGAAATCCTGCAGAAAAATAAAGACGCCAATGATGGTGCCTGTAAGAAATGTAGCGATGCTGAGGTGCCTGATGTGGAGGTCAGGCACGCTAGGACTAAGAGAGAAAGGGGAAGGTCCACCGAAAAGAAACATAAAAGAAGGACTTCACGAGACTCTGCATCCTGTAAAAAATGTGTAGATAAATCTATACTTAATGCCCCAACAGTTAGTGATTCATCTAGCCCTGTGTTTGAAATTGTGAATGAGAAAACAGGTTCTTGTGATCCATCACCCATCAAGTTATCCAGGCAGTCATCCAGAAGTATATCACCAAGTTCATATCACACACCAGAGTCCAGTAGAAAGTCAAGTATGAGTGAATCTGATTGTGATACAGTTATTCGGAGGCCAAGTGCTATTGATGAGCCCCGACCTCGACATCGCAAAACCCGCAGACCTGACATGGTAACGTCAACAGATGAAAAATCAGACTCCAGTCAGACGTTAACGGAGCAAACTAACGGAACAAATAGTGGTAGTGATAAAAGTGACAGCACTGTAACGAGTAAACACAAAAAGAAAGATAATTCAATATTTAAATTACCAGGATTTTTACAAGGGAACTCAGAGGATCCACCCTCCCCACCGCAGTCCCAGCAGTCTAGTGTGGTTGGACTTGATTGGCTCTTTAGCACTGACAGTGAGTCAGCTACTTCAGGTTAGTCAATGACTCAATCACTTTGCCTTATGTCACTGAAGAATCTCTTGATAAACTTTTCATTTGCGTTTACTCAGAGCTTGCTCAAGTAAGTCGTCTATACTGGGGATGGGTAGGTGGGGAACGCGTCTAAATAATAGGTGATGGGTGTGGATATATAAATTGGCTGTGGTTGCAAGTATGATGTGAATGTTTTTTTTTTTTTTCTTTGTGTATCAGTGTCAGCCAAAATATAAATCTTAATGGAAATCTGTGAGAGACCTCAACCTCAAGTATTTCATTTTGTACCATGAAATTTTCTCAGGCTTGTGTTGTTTTCATAATTAGTCCTCAATATTTGTAGCAATGCTTTAAATTGTACACTTTAATTTGAAAGTTTTCTGTCAGTCACAGTCTCTCAGAGAATTATGTGGATGTGTGATGTCTACTTACTGATCACATCATTGTGCAGGGTTCGGTATAAGTTTAATTTGTTTGATCAATCATCCAACTTCATTTTTGTACATACATGTACATTCTTGCATGTGTCATTTTCACTTGATCATAACTTAATATCAGCACAGTATGATTCATTGTTGTGGTGGATTTAAATACTGAGTCATATTTTGATTGCAGCATAAAATGTGCACCACCTTGGAACTCAATAACATAAATGAAATCTTTTGCTGCACAATTACAGAAAGTCATTCCAGATCAGACTCGATGGACTCCTCCAGCACCCTGACAAATGAAGAGGACATCATATTTGAAGGTATAAATGCGGAGCGGCTGGCCCAACTAAGACTGCTAGGAGCAGGACAGGGGCCACCACCAGGGGGCACTGCTCTAACCTCCCCAGAAGTCCAGCAGCAAGACCTAGAGACCCAGAGAGCCCAGGGCGCCATTCCTAAGAGACGTCCACCACCAAAGTCACCAAGTACTGGGACTGAAGAGTCATGTACGTGTCCTGCTACCCCTCATGGAATTCATTTGCCCCTGTGATCTTCTCCATAGTTTTAATCATTTTCACGTAGTAATTAATAAACTGTAACTGGTACAACATTAGACATCTAAACTTTTTTTCCTCAGCTGACTTGTCAGTCTGCAGAGGTTATTGGATGGTTCTTCATTCGTCCGTCCATCTCTGTTTAACTTTTCAAAAACTGTCTGCTTGATTCCTTTCAAACTTGATATGGATATATGTTGGATGGGTCTCTACAAACAACATTACAACTTAGATAGCAGTTCCAAATTTCAACAGTGGATGACCAATGCCACCAAAATTTTGAAATAGTAAACCCCCCAAAAATGTTTTTCTTTTATTATAAGTGAAAAAAAGGGGGTCTGTCATTGGGTTTTTGCCTGTTGACCCAGGGATGAAATAAATAAAGGTAAAAGATGGGTTTTCTATTATTTTGTTTTTCTTTAGCTCAAAACAAACTGTAGCTGCAGATGAAGCTTAACACAGCTCAGGTTGGGACTTACTTTCTATTCAGTATGCATTGAGGTTGGCTGCGGATGGGCTGTCCACACAGCTGTTTGGTTTCAAACTGTTCTTAATGTGCACATGGCAGCAAGTGCCATATGCAGCGTACTCTTCCAAAGCAGCCAAATGAAGTGGCCACATACAGCAGATGCCCTTTCTGTACCAATTAATTTCGTATAGAGATTGACTGTTGTGGCCAACAAAGCAGCCAGTTTTCCATACAAAAATATGCGTACATTTCCTACATGTGGAATGTTATTTTGATGTCAAGTATTTTTGGGGGGTGGGGGGGTGGGGTGGGGAGGGCTGTGGGGATGGTGATTGAATGAAGGAGTTGATATATACATAGGTAGTGCATGTATGTCAAGAAAGGGTGTTTGCATAAACTGAGTCTTCAGAAATACGTATGTAATGTAACAAGTTTAATTTTTATTTTGATGCAGATGCACTGTCAAAGGCAGGGCTTGTGTCCTTGTTCTGTACATGTTAATTTTAAGTTACCCTGAATTTTCAAGATCTACATGTATTTTTGTGCCATGGACACATAGGTGATGATGTCAGCTTGTCGCCACATGACCGAGAAAAGGTACACCGACTGGTGCTGGAAATCTTGAAAAGCGGGGATCCTTTGGAATGTGAAGAAGAGCTGGAGAAACTCAAAGAGGAGCTTAGTGCTAGGCGTAAGTAGTACATGTACAAACAATTACAGTGGCAATCAGAGCTCACCAATTCATGGATCTTACAGCCGTAGGTGTATGAAATTCCCGTCGTAGGAAGTCAACTAATTCAGTCAGATTTCCCCAGTGGACAATCAAAAATTTTATTAAAAAGGTGCTGTTGAAGTGTAACAGAAGGATAAGTAAAATTTCAAAAGAAGTTTCCCTCAGGACCAGAGCAGTCAAAAGAATTGGTGTGCTCTGGAATCAAGGAGGAAATGTTTCCATTGGTATGTAGCATGACCGTTTAGTTCAAATGTCAAAGGTACACGTTGCTCGGTAAGTTAATCTAGAAGGGGAGGAGCAAGATACCAAGTTTTGTTTATGATTCCCATGATTATTGTGAGATAGTTATGAAGGTATGTTATCAACCTTCAGTAGCATTCCATAGTAGGGGAATGCCCCACTACCTCAAATTTCAGGTGCAAAATAGCAAATTTTACACCAAATTAAACATTTGAAGCAGATTTGATGGTATTGTTAATGTGCCACTGAAAGTCACATTGCCCATCTTGCAACACTCTCAGGTGTACTTTCTCAGCATTTCTGATGTTTGATAGGGATAATATCATGGCAAATATCTTTTCTTGCCTGTGGCAGGGTCACAGGATGTTGAAGGACGTGATGAGAAAGATCAAGGCAAGTATTGTCATCCCATGAGGACTTCTTAACGCAATCCATCCTCACATTTTTGCTGAAGCTTGTCAGATTAATGATCTCCACCTTTCACTCAAAATGGAAACAAAAATGTTGTGTTTGTCTGCTTTTCGCTTATGTTTTCTGACACTTGTTGTGCCATGGGCTCTTAAGAGACATTTTTGACATCAGCAGTCAGCTGACCTTATCTCATGTCATCGGACCTTTGTGTGTCTGTCATCTGTCATCCAGTCAACAATTTCACATTTTGTACTGCTCCGAAACCTCCATCTTGATCCCTTACATATTTATTGGGGACTTGTCTGTGTAGCAAGCCTTCTGCTTGCCAGTCTGGTGCTTAAATCTGGACCAATAAATGTAGAGATTGATTAGCAGGCAAGGTGGGAATGTGCTTGTGTGGGTCTCTATCAAGTCTGTTCAACAGGTCACGGTTCAGTGATCTTTGGATTTGTTTATGAATCTAGTTTTGTTCGTTTTGGGGCAAAATCTTAAAAGAGATTCTCTGAATCTGCTGGGCCAATTGCTTTGAAATTGCATTGGGACACTTCTGGATACTCCATCACCATATTTTTTTTGGCCAGATTTTGCTGTGATGTTTTTCCCTATTTTTTTCTACAATTATTTTCACGGTGAAGGTATTTTTGACTTCATCAGTACAAAAACGTATTTATTAGAAAAGGTTTCAAGTTAGTCTTCGTGCTTAGTTTAATCTAGTTTGTTCTTGTTGGAAGGATATTTCAATTGTTTGCAGAGTTTTGTGACTTTACACTTTCAAATTGATAGTCTCCATTGTGTGAGTGTACATAAGTAATGCTGCCTTATATCAAAGTAATTGGTGCTTCCAAAGTGCATGGTTACTATTGAACGTATTCAGGGAATGACTTTCGTGTGTTTTTGTAATTTTTGACTCTTTCTTCACAGCCACATGCAGGATTTTGTTCAAACTTCGAGTAAATGTACCTTGATTTTGATGTACATGAAAGTAATACTTTAACATTTAAAAAAAGGAAATTTAGTTTTTGCCAAAGTGTGAACTAGATCCATTTCAAACTTGGATGTACGGTGAATCACTATCAAGTACAAGTATGTTCAAATGGTCATGCTGCATTGATTTTTGAAGTTTTTATGATTTAAGTTTTCCTTTTTGGGGGAAAAATTTTAAAATATTATTATATTCATAAACCTGCGTGGCCAATGTCGTTGAAATTATAGACACTTGTGTTTATGTCCAGACCAACATGGGACTTACTAAAGGTTGAAAGTGTCAAGGTCAGTGGCTGACAGTCTGTTCAACAGCCCTCTTGTTTGCTACTTATGTCAGCTTCTAAATGACTACATAATATGGCAGTCAAGTTTTCAGTGAGGAGTATGGTGGGTCAGGTAGCAAAAGTTAAATCTGTATACTGAAGTTCTAGAAACTCATGCTTGGCTTCATTTTGCGATTGTCGCACCACTGCTCAATGCAAGACATTAAGATGTACAAACATTTCTCAAGACACAAGACACAATAAAAACACAACACACACACACACACACTCTTATGAAGTTCAGAAGAATAAGTTACTGTGCATCTCTGGCCAGGTACAGTGTAGGCAAATAAATTTTTTCACCTGCAAAAGATTCAGCAAGTTTGCATTCCCTAAGACTCGCACAGGGGCAAAAAGCCCTGTGTGTCATGCCTGTATACACCATGGGACCTTGGGAGGTACTGGTAAGTGAAGTGCAGGAGGTTTGCCACTTGTTATGAGTGCATTCTAATTCCCATCCACTCCATCAATGCATGAAATTAAGATGTGCATAAAATTTAAATATTGGAAAAATCAAGTTTGTGTAAAATTAAGGGAAAGGGAAGATGTCTATAACTGCAGTATCTTTGCATGTGTGTTGTGGGAGGGGGGGGGTGGAAATACTCACTGGTAATGAAAATTTGCAGCCAGTTGGACAATACCTTTTTTTTCAGCAGCATTTAGTTTTGTGAATGTGAATCTTGAATTAGTTTTTAATAGAGAAGATTGTCAGACATACATTGAACAAAACCAAAGTATTTGCACTGCTTTGTTTCAGAGTGAGTGCTCAGAAGTGTTTGCCTGCACTGAAAGTATTCAATGTTTCAGATGACAGTGGCACCAAAACACATTTCTGAGCAAAAATAAAGTGCTTTTGACATAGAAGTACTTGCAATTTTATGCACTCCTACAGAATCTACATGAGGTCATTGAGTTGGTCTTAAGATTCATGCATAGCACGTCGAAGCATACTAAAAGGTCAAAATACATTAATATTTGGGAGTCGGGGAAATACTTTTTGTTTTGGTTGAAGGTTGCCTCATGGCAACCTTTACAGGAGAGAATGAAAAGAAGTGGTCTTAAGCAATTGGTAACTGATCAAGGGAAAGTGATTATATCATGTTGCACATGGGCTGAAAAGGGATGGTAAGACCAATTAGCATATACTGCAGTAAGATATGAAATATTTAAATAGAAACTCTGCCAGTGTACATTTTATAATGCGGTAAACAGGTGTATAAATATGTGTTAATTTTTATGCTAGACAACTTAAATATAAATACACATGAGGATGGTGTGTTTTTGTGGGTATTTTCAGTGATACAATCTGTGGCAATCAACTGCTGACAGTTGTTAGTTCCACCATAGATCGTCGAGGCGATCTATGGTTCCACTAGGTCCTCAGGCATATGAAAATGAGAGGCTGTACCTTGTTTGAATTGAGGGAATTACTAGTGAAGCACCATTTATGTCAAAGTGGACATTGTGGGTTCGATCTCATACAAATATGAGTGGAAAAACGCAAGCAACTTTCATTTTCTGTTCTCCACGTTTTGTAACCTGATCGCCATAGCCAAATATAAGAGTAATTATTCTGCCTTTTTTGAAGCCATTCTGTGGCACACATGTGCAACCATGCATAATAAGAACAAAAGCAAAGACTGGATTCTGATGAAGGTGACCAAAACTGCAAACAGCGTTCACCTCTTGGATCTATGTTGGTATCAAGACAAAATGTATCCCATTGTTGCATGTTCTACAAGATACAACTTGTTCCTGCCAGCACGCATGCTTCATGACCCTACATACCAAACATGCTATTGTTTGGAACCCCTCCTTTATTCATGCTTTGCTCACCTGGTTGTCAGCTGAAACAACCTGACCCAAAAGGCTTGGTACCTTGTGTGTACTTGCGCTTCAACAAAGAACAGTTACAAATTGTTAGTGAATATTTTGCTTATGCAGTGCTTGGCAAGATTTTTTAGGTCAGACCAGAATGCCCCAAGCCCCAGTTCCAAGGGCTTGTTGTCAGGCCTGCCTGGTTCCATGATGTGGATCAAGTGACATAACATGCATTAGTGACCCCACTAATTGGTCTATTGTTGTATAATAGTTCCTAGTGAAACAGTTGCACTGAACACTCCCATCACTGCAGCTTCAGGGAGCAATCAAGAGCTTGGTTGAGGGTCACCAGTTCTGGATGCCGACACATCCCCGGCTTTGATGGCCGTTTCTTCGGTGCAGTGTCCTGGGTCAGCCCCAGAGTTGGAGCTGTCAGCAAGCAAGCGCTCGGTTCACATCCCCAATTTCAGGGCTACACCCAATCAAGGTGGCCCTTACATTCTGCATAAGGCAGCAAATCAAATTTGTTATGACAAATAGACATGTTACCAAGTCTATAACATACAGAGAAATGTCTACCTGTCACTGTTTGTAGCATGAGAAGACACATTTTCTCAATTCCAGCAAAGTACAGTCTGTCAGTCCATGTGTACTCCACAATTACCGCCATCCAGTGGAACTGAAGACTGTCAACAGTTGATTGGCGCTTATTGTGTGCATAATTGATAATAGCTACAACAACACAACCATCTTTATGTGTATTTATGGAAGTTCAGCAAAAGAAATCACACCTATTTTTTTCAACTATTTAACCTTCTGATGAAGTGTAAATCATTAGTATTCATGTAATCTCATGATGCTGTGCCACAAAAAAGCGGGTTGCAATGGTGGCTTGGGTAAAGTGACTGGAGAAAAAGCAACTCTGCATGGAAAAATTTTCAAATATAAAAGTGGCAGCTACAAAATTGTACAAAAGGTCAGAGCACAATTTCCTTTTTTGATTTTTTTTTTTTTTTTTTTTTTTTGGTGCTTTTTATCTTTCGGCCTTATATCAGGCGGAAGGGTATTGTCGTCCCCTGCATCATTCCTCTGTCCATCCATCTGGTGTTACCAGTATAACTTGAGAAATCTTTGACTTAGGACTTCCAAATTGCACATGATTGTACACCACCATAAGGCCTAATTAATATGTATACATGGTTGACCTTGACGTACTTTTCAAGGTCACATAGTTGTCGCATATGCAAAGTGATGTTACCACTCAACTCTTGAAAGCCTACATCTAGCAATCTGAATTTTACACAAAAGAATCATCATGGAGTGATTCAGAACCCTATTAAAAGTTAAGGTCATACCTCTATATTTGACCTTTTTAAGGGTCAAAGGTCAAGTGCACAATGTTGACACTGCTATAAGTAAGAAGTTTACTTCCAACTTGCACATAATTATGTGCCACTATAAAACTTCAGTAACCTGTAAGCCACTTTCCACGTGTGACCAATGTGTGACCTTGACCTACTTTTCAAGGTCACAGGGGATTTTGCCAAATTTGGTTTCATGGTGATAACTTAGTTTTTGAGGGAGGACTTCTTCCAAATTGCACTACATTATCCACTATGAGGCCTATTTTGAGTTTAACAATGATGACCTTGAAAAGTTGGTGAAGGTCACACATTGGTCACACGTGGAAAGTGGCATTACGACACTAATGCTTAAAAGCTGGCATCTAGCAATCTGAATTTTACACTAAAGAAGTATCATGGAGTGATTCAGAAGCCGATTTAAAGTCAATGTCATACCTTTATATTTGACCTTTTTTAAGGGTCAAAGGTCAAGTGCTTAATGGTGATACAGCTGTAACTAAGAAGTTTTTGAGATATGACTTGAAAATTACACATGATTATGTATGCACCATTATTAAACTTCAGTAACCTGTGATCTTGGGTGGCCTTAACCTACTTTTCAAGGTCACAGGTACGTTTTACAGAATTTAGTTTGTGGGAGAAAACAAGTTTTTGACATAGGATTTTCAAATTGCACATGATTGTACACCACTATTAGGCCTGTTTTATGTTGAAGCATTTTTGACCTTGACCTACTTTCCAAGGTCACACAGTAGATAACATAACTGCCTTATATATTGAAAGCCTGTATCTATCAATCTGAACTATACATAAAAGAAGCTTCATGGAGTGATTCAAACCCCTGTTGAAAAGCAAGGTCATATATCTATATTTGATGTACACCTAGTTCAAACATGAATGACCCAGACATACTTTTCAATGTCACAAACACTTCCTTGTACCTTTATAGTAAGGCACCAAACCAAAATAGAGGCTACATGGAATGAAGATTTCGAATGTTGCTCTGGTTACCTGAATTAAGCCTTAACCTACAATGGCCCCACATTAGATTTAGTGTAATGGGTATTGGATAACTCTAACCAAACATGAGTAAGACACAAATTATGATAACTAATATTATGGGGCAAGATTCATGATTATATTTGCTAAGATCATTTAAAAAATGAAAACATTAATTGCGGCCGAAGGGTATTTAGTGCTTTGCATGGTATTTTTACATAGATGATTAAAAGTTTGAACCTATTAAAAGTGCATTCAAATGACCCCAGATATGACCAGCATATTGGTCATTTTGTTAAGAAAATGACATGTACCTGCACTACACAAAACATAGTTCAACAGTGCATTGAAATGTCCATCTGTGCTATTTTTAGTTTGAACACATTGGTGCCAATTCAAACCAAAATCTGCATAGAAATGAACCTGTGCATTTTTATGTATGATGTGTTGTGTTGAAATTATTGTCGTATGACTAATAATGATGATAAAGGTCAGTGGATGACAAGGGAGGCCAAATGACAGAGGGCCAATGTACATGACATCGGTTCTGATGGTCGACCAGATTTTCATCATCATCTGGTGTGGGACAAACATAGCTGGTGGCAACAGTGTGGGCCTACATGACAAGTACTTTCCATAGGTCGCAGGGAATGAAAAACTACAATATTTACTTCGAGCATGAATTAATACTGTAGTTCTCAAAATGTCCACACTCTATTTAATTGAGTGCTTTTTGCGCGACCACCCAAAGTGCCAAAATAAGTTGCATTGTATTTCACTACATTGTATTGCATGAAAATTCTATAATTTAAGAAAAATTGAGTTTGCACATGCACAAAAATTTCTTGAACTACAGTAATTTAATGGCACTGAGTGGAGACTAAGGCGAGGCAAGGCTAGTACACAGCTCCATTGGGGAAAACAGGTGTAAGTTTATAGTTTGTTAGCCTGAGACACTTTGGTTGTCTCACTGTTGCATGGTAACAAAGATTGGATTTCAGGCTACCCTCGTTTTAATTTGAAGATGAATCCGTGCAAAAGGTCAATACAGTCTTATCTCATGAAACAGCCCATGCTCAATGGTGCATACATTATCATATTGAAAAGGTCATTTTTTCATCTTCTGTTTTCCTGGGAGAAGACTTACTTCATGGAAACATTTCGTAGAAAAGCAGTATATATTGGGATCTTTTGCTTGCATAGATTTATTGGTTAGTTTGTGTTAGACATGTAACCAAGTTGACTTCCAGAAGAACTTTTGATGGGTCTATGTGTAACCATGGCACCATGGTAGTTTAATTTTAAGTTTAATAACACAGTTTGGTGTCCGGCATGATTTTATGTAGACCTAATGATGGCAAAAAAAACTTGCTGCCCATTGTGTAGTGTGCTTGATGATAACAGAATTAACCCAGATGTATTTTGCAACTTTAACTAGTGCAGTAACCCACATTGTAATGTCAATAACATATTTATTTCAGAAAATATACATCCACAACTACAGCTACAAGTTGAAGGTGGATGAACATGTTGTGACAAGTCAGGAATATAATTCATGTAACAAGTTCCACATAGATGTATGCCCCATGAAATTATAAATGAAGGAAGCAACATGCTGCCATTGGTCTGGGTTGTCATTGGCCTGTTGATATATCTGTATGCCAACATACCATTTGACAGGGGGTGGTGGGATTTTTTGATCAAATCGAATAAAATCCTTGGTTTTCGGTGATGAATCGTTTTAGTTATAACACACACAGATGTATATCACATTCCTTCTGATGAGCAGAATGAATGCTTACAGAATTACAGCAAATGAGGCTCCATTTTAGAGCTACATTTTGAACAAAAAGATGGGTGAAATCAGAATGCGGCCATATTTTCACTCTTTTTTTTTTTTTCTCTCCCAGCAAAGAGGGAGAGGGTACTTATTTATATGGACGCGTATTGAAGGGAACATCACAGGCCTGGATAGTTTCTTGTCACATTTCATATTATGTCTACTGCACAATTGTAACACCTGCACCTATGGATAAATGCTTGCAAATTACCTTAGAGTATCATTCTTGCTTTTGTTGGTTTAATTTGAGGCTGCCTTACTAGGCTGCCTAACAAGAGAAACTGAAAAGAGGTGGTTTCAATCAAATTGGTATATAATTTGTGGAGGATAAACATTACTCAGTACTTCACAGCTACCAGATAGAATATGGTGTTGCTTATTTACATATAATGTTATTGAAATAAGTATTATTAATAAAGTGTAAAGATCTAGGGTTGATTGTGGACCAAAGTCTAACTCATCATTTTAATTAACTTGTTTTGATATGGTCAATTATATGGAATTATGTACATGAATACATATAGTAATCAAATCAGTGGTTGATTTATGATTTACCATACTGCACTTATGGAGCAATTACACGTCAGTTCCCACAGTTGCTCACCAGAGGGCATTGGCATATGTATTTAGTGAGTATGCAGCAACAGATTGAGTGTTTAAGATTTGTCCACCAGAGAGCAGCAGTGTGTAGTGACACAATAATGGCAGCCCAACCCAAGGGGTCTCCATGTCAACTATGTTGTGTATGGTATACGATGCAAAAAGTCTGTAAACTGTTAAAAAGTTGCACAATAAACCGATGTACAGACTATAAAAAATACATTTACTGCACCAGCTGCATATTTTTAATTTAGAAAGAACCAATCCAAAATATGGTTGCATAGATCATTGCAAATGGATATGTGTGATCTTTGCCCATAAACCAAATTATGTTTTATTTGTTGTAGATGGCACAAGGCCAAAGACAAGAACAAGGAGAAGGGATGAAGATCCCAGCACTAACCAAGAACCAGCTAGTAGTAGTCGAGAGTCCTCAGCATCCAATCCATCTGAATCTTCAGCCTTGCTGCCAACACCAAGGCGTGAGGCTCCGGGTGCAGAAGGAGGGGAGAGAAGCTCAGACAGAAGGTTGGTTGTTAACTTTAATGAACTGTTGTAATCTCTTTCTTCAAAACAAATCTCATTTGGCACCCCATTTAAAAAAAATGAGGTATGACTGAAGTGTAAATATATTTTCCAAAGTTTAAGCATCACTTTGGAAAATTTCGTATTCAGTGAAATTGGATCGATGTGCCAGTTCATCTGAGAAAACCAAAATTAACCATGTTTAACAAGAATCTCCCAGAAAATTTTTGCTCAGGAACTTATGGGAGAACACTGCATGAGTTCCTGAGTATATGACAAAATAAACAATATAAATAGAACCATCCCTACATGTATTTGGTATTGTTATGAAGATCTTGAAGAGACCATTGGTAGCAGGTAAGTAACAAGTGTGCTTTGTGAAGGTGGTCTTTCATCAGAGTGATGCTTATGTTTTTATAAGTTTTAAGCTTGAAGGGAAAGGGGTGGGGGTGGGGGGGTGGGGAGTACCCACCCTGATTCATGTAATGGTATTTTGATGGTGATATCAATAGCCTTTCTTTGATTAGGACCTCTCTTTGCTGAATAGCATAATGTGCAGTAGGGAGAGTTGACGAGGGAAGTCAGATATGGATAAATGTAGAATGGCTCCTGTGGGAAAATGAAAAAAGATCCACCTGGGATGGAACAAAGTTTTTCTGTGGAATTATTTAGTGAATGTGTTACATGTAGGAAAGATCAACACAGTATTTCACCATGTACATGATATTTGTGGTTGGTTATTACTGCTTGTTCAAGCAAAAGTGGCATCTCTGACAAAGACATAAATTTTCAATCACTGTTTTATTCTCTTTTTTTGTGTGTCAATCAGATACACTTCACAGGTTTACACCTAAAAATTTCTATTGTCCAGTTTAAATGGACAATATCTAATTATTTTTAATAAAGCAGGACACATTAATCTAAATTACAATGTTACTAACCTGCTAAAGTAATGCAAATTGTCTGCTGTATTTTTTTCTGCAAAGGAGAAGAAGACGACACAGCAGCCGTAGTTCCAAAAGAAGTTCAATTCGTTCCACGGGATCTCCACCACGAAATGCACTGGAGAACATAGTAGCAGGGACAAAAGATAGACACTTGGCATCATCACATGATGATACAACAGAAGGGGCAGTCCACTGCTTTCAGGATGAATTTGGTGAGCACAGTATTATGAATTGAAGTTAGAAGGGCCACCAACATGTCAGGGCTGCTCCACTAATATGGGACGCATGGGTGAATAATTAACATGATGTACTTCTTTCAATACCAGTACCAAAGTTTCAGACCATCTTTCTTATTGGAGTTCGGAGTTTCTGCTGTGCACCCCATGTCATTAGTAATGGAAGCCGTGGTCTTGTGAGAACCCCATATATGTAACAAACAGTGTTGATTGACAGATATAAGGACATCCAGACTTGCAGTCCACTATTTTAAACACTAAGATCAATACTTAATTACAGCAACTTACTGTGGGAATCAATGCAAAGCTTGTTCCCTGTTTATAATTTTAAAATTAGGACTTGTAATGGTAAGCTTTGCAGGACATCACACAGCTTTCATTTTATGGGTAGGCTGTATTGATGTATGGTGACATTCAGCTTCATACTGCTGAGAGAAATATGTTCAAACTATGAAGTGTGTTGTTGCTGACAATAACATAGGCCCGCGTCATGGCGTTGATGTGACAAAGAACTAGAACATACTGACATAGAACTGCATAGAACAGTAGTGATTGTGACATTTACTTCCACCAGAGGTGATAATTTTCATGATTTTTCTAAGAAATGACAGGTGAGTAGATTATATATGTAAAAACACACATATTCGTTAGGGCAAACACAACACGTGACATAGGTTTGATAGTTATATGGTGGTACATTTGAATAGTGTCATGTCTGTATTGTGCTCTGCAGGGAACTGGCTTTCCTACACGTTTGGAGAGAACAGTGCAGGGGTAGCTCTAGGTGTGATAGAAACTGCTCCAGTGGACACCAAAACGCAGGAGGAGGAGATGAAATGGTAAGATGCACAGATGTGAATTGTTTGGGACAATTATGAGGTGGAGTATTTCAACCACACATACATGCATGTGCATGCACGCAGACAGGCACACACACACACACTCTGAAAGAAAGAACAACAAAAATTCACTTTGTGTATTCAAAAGTACTGTTTATGGTTTATGTTTTATATATATATATATATGTATATATATATATATATATATATATATATATATATATATATATATATATATATATATATATATATATATGTATATACATATATATATATATATATATACATATATATATATATATATATACATATATATATATATATGTATATATATATATATATATATATATATTCAACTAACTGGCACTAATGGAAATATAAAAGTCTTCAGAGTACATAGGTGTTCAACCACTCACTGTCAGTGTTTTTGTTCTTTGGGGTTTTATTTGGTTTGTTCATAACTACTCATATGTTTGCCTACTTAGGAAACTAGATTTACATGTAATTGAAACCTTAAGAGAGCTGTGTTTCTGCTCTACCATTGGTCAGTTGCTACAAAAATAAGTATCAAAGTGGCTTTACATGAAACTCGGTACATGTAGAGCACTGCAGTTGGCCAATCAAATAAAGGTGATGTTGGTAAAATTTGTAAATTTGGCAACAAACTAAAAATGTTCCATGTGCGTGTAGAATTGTAATTACAAGCATCTTCTAACTAGACCCAATTCCATATGCCGGTATTTTTCAGTCTGGATGTATTTCTACAATGGGGTGGCCTTGTCAGAGGTGGTACATCTTGTGAGTAACATGTTTTAAGTAACAATGCATTGTTTTTCTTTACAGGGACTCGAGCACAGAGTCAGGTTCAACTGTGATCCTGGAGTCTCCCCGCCCAGTCCCCAGGAATTCTGACCCCATAGTATTAGACTTGGAACTACCTGGAGCGGTGGGGCGCTCCCAACGAAGTCCCTTACAGAGCTATGTGGAGGCTTTACTAGAGAGTGGTGGTCGACACCCGACTGCGGGGTCAGACACATCCTCTGATACGGACACTAATACAACACATAATATAACCAATATGGAAGAGAAGCCGAAACATTACTATAAACTCTGGCTTGTGCCCTTTAAGTTTTTTAAGATAAGATTTGACCGACTTGCTTTGCTGGCGCTTCTGGATAGGTAAGTTTTGGGCTTTATATACTAGGTAAAAAATATTAAACATCAATTATTTCGTACCAGCATTGTGGAGATGAAACTGGAGAAGAATTGAGTAATTGTTTTTTGTCTAATGTTCCATCTGTTTTTCAGATTTTGTTTGTTTACTGCAAATGATGTAGATAAGTACAGAATTGTATGCAAACTTCTTCCAAACTTTCGTGGAGTGTAGTATTCCACCTTTGACACTGTACAGCTTCAAGAGTTAGATTCAAAGGAATTTGACAACAACAAAAACAAAAACAAAAAAAGATAAAAAAGTTGATACAGTGTATTGTATCAGGATGCTTGATTAAAAAAGTAAATGCATTAGTTGGTATATTCTACAAGCAGTTAAAGTAAAGAAATATTGTTTTTGACATCCTTGTTTGCATTCATATTATAGTAAAAAATATGATCGTGTTTTGCTTATCCCCAAAATGTTAATAACATACATGCACTAGTTTTCTCTAGACAAATCAAAACTTCTGGATACTTTTAGTCAATACTGTCTTTTTTTTTAGGTTTGTATTTTTATGCATACAATCGAAAATTGCATTTTGTTATTATGTATGTGTACTCATGTGCTTGTATTCATTGATATTTGTGTTTTCTGTACAGAAATCTGACGCTATTAGAGAATCTGGTGTCAATCCTATTGGGAGTGGGAGTGGGCATCCTGGGAGCTTTACTGCTGTCTCAAGGTTTCTTCCAAGATTTCTGGATTTTCCTTTTCTGTCTTGTTATGGCTAGCTGCCAGTATTCATTACTCAAGGTATGTACACCCCACCAATTTGTTTCTATTTTAGTGTTCACCTTTTTGAAAAAAAAAAATAATAAAAAGGTAAGAAAACTGTGATCAGGGATGAGACTTTTCTTCCCAAGAGTGGGGATTTTCCTTTTTTGCCAAAAATATTAACTGAAAAATCCTTTTGATTTGCATGGAAAGCTTCAATATGATGAGAGTTAGGGTAGATGGAATAGGATTTCTTCCTTTTTGTCTCGCTAGCATAAGCTGTTGGCGAGACTAAGCAGTCACTTTCCGTCCGTCTGTCCATCAACAAAATAATTGTGGAGTGGCTTGAATTACGCTGGCGAGACATTCATGCCTCCAGGCATGCCTCTGGTGTTCTGTGTGCTCTTATCATCCCTGTGTTGTACAGGCTGGCACACATACTAATGTAGAAACTGACATCTCTGGATAATGCTATCACTGGTTCAGAGAAGCTACTAAATCTATAAAGGGTGAGAGAAATTTGCATTTTCTTGATTGACTTTTGCCCCGGTGTAATGTTTGGACGTCCTCAAGTTTCTCATGAAGTGAATTCTTACCTGATATGACAAAAAGTTTGAAGAAATTTTCTTACCAGGATTTTGGTCCATCAGGACCTAGTTTCAGTATTTCAACCCATACGGAAAATCCCTGAAGTTTTGTTTTAGACGACTGTAGGAACACGTACGCTTGGGGAATGTTTTCATACATAATAGTTAGGTTGTGCTGTGTGTGGATAAAAATAGATGTGAGATGGAGGAAACCTTTGTGTTTCTTACCTCAGATGTGTTCTTGTTGTAGAGCGTACAGCCAGATGCAGCGTCACCAATGCATGTAAGTATCACAAAAGAGTAGGGCAAAAACATGTTTATTTTCTTGTCAGGTGCATGAAGATTTTTGGGTTTTTTTGGTGTTTTTTTTGTTTGACAAATGGCATGCCAATACATTCCCACTTTAATCCTCTGAGTGCTGGGCGTGACAGTAGTCACATGTATCTAAATTATTAATTAAAAAAAATATATAAATTACTAAGGGGATTTCACCTTGGTATTCCTCTTGCGCATATCTCTCATTCAACTCTCCTGTATAAGCTTGCCTGGTCTCAATGTGGGGGTTCCAGAGAAAGTGAATAGTCCAGGGCAACAGCTCACTTTGGTGTACTTAGCCCACAGTGCACTGGGGAAAGGTGTTGACGTAGTCCAGAAAATAGCACTTTAAAGGTTAATGCTACTTCTAACTGGCATCAAGTGATAAGAATTAAATATTTGCAAATTTGTTGTCCTAGTATCTATAGAACATATTTTAACTATGCTTGAAAAGTATTGTACTATATGTAACTAAATAATGGGGAAAAATGCCACACACAGTCCTGAATATAGGATAGATGTATGATAATTCCTCAGAAAATAGAATTTGTATTTGAGTGGAGTTTTTATTTTTTTGTGGAGATGTGTTATGGAAGTAGAGATATGATCTGCTTGCCTTACGAGAGACTTTCAATTCTTTGAATGTAAAATGTTGTCAGTAGTACACACATTAACTGTGTGGACATCAATTCATAAATATGTATACAACTGAGTGGCACAAGTGAGTGTTAACTCTAAATGAGAAGTATGCCCATTTGAAGAAAAGGATGACCAAAGTCTTCATGGTTTTTGTCTTTGTTTCAGGGCTATAACAGGATCATAGCCTTCAGCCGTCCATTCTACTTCTGTGTATGTGCCAGCCTCATTCTGGTACTGCACTATGCAAGTCAGCGCTGGTCACACACTGCGTTCCATCTCTACGGCATGCATGTCACTACCAGGACTGCACTTGTCTTTGCCAGGGATCTAATTTTTGGTCAGTATACAAACATCAAAGTTCCATCAATAAAAACCACATTCTGTCCCGGAGATCTTTTGGATGGTCCTGGACTGTATTTCTGTAGACAGCTACATTTCATATTGACACTGCAGAAGAGGAATACCTTTTGACAGAATTAACTGTTTCCCACTCAAGTTGCTAAAAAAAACCCATATAAATGTAAATTATTTTCTGCTTTAATGTTCTTGCTTAATTTTCTTATAGTCTTTTTTTTGTTTTTTTTGTTTGTTTGTTTGTTTGTTTGTTTGTTTTTTTTTGGGGGGGGAGGAGGAGAATGGTAGATAATACCTGTCATGACTAAGTTTTATTTTGCAAGGAAAGAGTTAAGTGTATATGATTGATATCATTTTTAAAGTGTGTTGTGGATACAAAGGGAAGATGCATGTTGAAAAAAAGTGTGAAGGTGTGGGTAAGAAAATTAGAATATATGTGGTTATTTGCTAATTATTTACTTCTTAATTCATATAAGTTTCATAGAATTAAACCTACAACTACATGTATAACGGTAAATCAGTGCCGCAAAGGTTACTGTATTTTGGGGGTTCAATACCAAAACTTGTGATGATGGGTTAATATTTTGCACATGGCATCAGCATATAGCTATTATATGGCTACATTGCTGCACCAGCTACTGCTTGAAACCAACATTTAACATGAAGTGCAGCTATTTTTACGAGACCTGTATTGAAAATCATAATTTGGGTTTAAAGAAAACTTAGAGAACTTGAAACTTAAGTGTTTCTAGCTTCCAACTCTTTGTCATGTATGGCACACAGAGATTAAGAAATTATGAACAATTTGGAACAAAATTAGAATGAAAACTTAAAATTAAGACATTAAGACATCAAACACTGATCAAACAATTTCAGTATGAATGATTTACCAGTTTGTATTGGACATTTGTCAAAATAAAGCATTTTCACATTTGTAGAAGTGTTAGCTTAACGTGGAGGTGCACTTACATTCTTTCAGTGGCATTTGATTCAAGTCGGCTGATTTTAAATTGCTCTTCATAAGCTGATGAAACTAGTAAAAACACTAAAGTGGAAAACATTACCATGGTCAGCTGTTTTTAGCTGGTTTAGGGGGGGGGGGGTACTGTTCAATGTATCAACTACAGAGCATCTATTTATTTATTTTTTGGGGGGGAGGGGGGGAGGGGAGAGAAAAACAGAGTGGTCCATCACTGAATCCACAAACTTGATGATGATTGGGTACCTCCCAAAACCAGCTGGAGGTAAAATGTCGTCTGCTTCAGCAATTTTTTGCATTTTCCTTAATTTCAATGTTGATGAAAACAATGACTGTATGTAAATGAAAATTTGAGAGAATTCCTATGAGAGTGATATGCCTCAGGTCAACAACTTTCCTTGGGGCTGTCAGACACTCACTTGTGGACTCAATCTTTATCCCTGGCTATGGATTAACTTTATCGGGATGTGATAGCGTAACCTCTTTTTTGAACAAGATCACAGTGTACATGTATGCGTAAATCAGGTAGTAACAGAAGAAACAATGAAAAAGTGATCCAAATGACATCATTTTTATTGTATATATACTAAAACATGTACTGCTACACTTCAGTTTTAATTTAGTAATTTGTATGATGAGTTCTCTCGTGTGTTTCAGTGTTTCTGTTGTTTGTATGATGTGTTCTCCTGTGTTCCAGTGTTCATGTTATGTTTTCCACTGCTGTTTACAATGGGACTGCTACCCCAAGTCAACACATTTGTTATGTACATATTGGAACAGATTGAGATACATATATTTGGTGGAAATGGTGAGTATATTCTGTACAGAGTTTCACATTTCATGTTTCCTGCCTTGCCTTATTTTGAAAATGAGTAAATTGACAAATTTGACAAACAGAAAAATGCTGATCAACGGACCTGGAATTATATGTACACTGCATCACTGCATGACTTTTTTTTTTTTTTTTTTTTAATTAAGAACATTTCATGTTGATTGTTGCTAGTAATCAAAATTAATTGTTAACAAAAAAAATGACAAGCGTGGCTTGTGTGTGTGCATACCTGTTGGGTGGTCAGTGAGGGCTTGGGTCACAGCCATTATGTCCTGGTGCTGGTCAGGATCCACTGCAGATCTGTCAGCTTTGTGGAGCTGTCTTTTGAATGTTCTTCCCAAAATTGGGACTTTTTTTCCTTTAACGTAATTTTTTATTTTCCATTGAAGGGGTCGATACAGTTTCTCATTTCATAGTAATGGATATGTTTTCAAATTTATCTGTAATACCATTACAATATGATGATAAGTAAATTGGTAGTTTAAAGTAATATGAATACACTTGAAATTATCTAGAGTACCTCACAAGATCCATAACAAAGATACGATAGTACTATGAAGTTACACAAAAATTATCTGTAATAACATTAAAATATTCATGACAATAATCCATTTTCATATTTCCGGGGGAAATGCATGTTTCAGTGCATTAATTATGAAACATAAAGTACAGTAAGCTAAAAAGACTGTGTGAGGGTCACAGGAGTTAAACTGTTGTGTCTGAGCAGTTTCGTCACGAACTGTGACTCTTCAGAGACAAGTAGAAAATGACGCCAGGCCCGTTAGAAGACCGATATATACATTTCCATTGTTACGTAAAAGAACAGAAATGTAATTTTTAATATGTAACACAGAAGCTCGGACTCTCAGTGGTCAGTGGTTGCCACAGTGGAGCACGACTCAAAAAAAAAAGTTTGAGTCAGAGATAACACTAAAAATTCAGGTTACTGCGCATACACTACCCAAGTGAGTGTATTAACAGGCAATATAACCAGCGATACATATGTACCACAGAAGCCATAAGACAGGAACTTGAGCTGTGTGACTACACAGTAACTTACTGGATTCTAAGTTCAGCCCACTTCTGATCATGTTTTGTTACTTTTCCTCTGTTGTTTTCAATGCAATATTCTACAAATTTAATGTTTTTTACCAGAGAGACAAACCCAGCAAAGTAAGGCGAAACTTTTTGATGTTTACAGGCCTGAATATATTTTTTCCCGAGAATAAATATTACTGTATAAATCGGCTTTAAACCTGTATCACCCAGTAAAACTTGTTGAACTGTGAATTCTGAAATATTATTTTGTTAACTATTAAACTTGAAAAAAACTGTCTCCAAAATTTGGCAGTATGATTACAATCCCAAAACAAATGTTTAATGCTTTCAATATTTTGTTCGCAAAAGAACATAGATTTGTTTCAGTAATACTCAATCTGTGCAATTTTTCCTTAAAATATATAATTCTATGAAGAAATCTGAATTAAAAACTGAGAATTGGTGAAGAAATTCTTGCCAGATAAAGATTTTTTAAGCAAAGCAAACCCTTCTTTTTGCTGAATGTCACTGTTCAACTCATAATTATATATATATATATATATATATATATATATATATATATATATATATATATATATATATATATATATTTATATGTACATGTATGTATGTATGTATGTATGTATATATATATATATCTTTTTTTAAATTTTTTTTTTGGCAAAGTGGCTTACTATTGAATTTTGCAGGAAATGTGGATATATATAAAATGTGGCACTTTACCAGTCTCTTTAAGTTTATTGACCTTTTTTTTTGTATATTTCCATATGTGTCAATAGGACTTATCAGAATTCCTTTCCACCTTTGGGAAATAGCAAAAACCAGACCTATATATGTTAGAAAATTTGTAGAGACTTGAAAATTTTTGTGAAAATCTTTCATATGTCAAAAAGGTTCCATCCCTCTCTAAAATATCGGAAACTCTCTTCTTTTATGCGAGTCTGTAATACCCTGGGCATTGAAAGATAGTATGCATACATGTATGGTCATTTTCTGTACATGCATAATCAATGTCGACATCATTCATGATACCCCTTTTGGTTATTTTATGTGGTGCAAAAAAAGAAGTGATCATCTTGCTCTGGGAGACAAAAATAGGACATTTGACTGGATCTAAACCTTAGTCCCAAATTGTGACTTCCAAAGGGACCACCAGGTGACCCTGTTGTGGGTGTACAAATTACAAAAGTACTAAAGTACATGTACATGTAATTGCTGTTTCCTTTCAGCTACCACCAGCCTTGGTTCTTCAGTATTTACAGTGTTCAGGAGTTGTTTGGCTGTTGCATTCCTATATGGCTTTGCCTTTGCTGGACTCAAGGTTGGTATCAAGCTTACATTGTGTGTGTGTGTGTGTGTGTGTGTGTGTGTGTGTTTTTTTTTTTTTTTTTTTTCACTCTTTACTTGTGCCAGTACAGTGAAACCTGTCTTCAAAGACCATCCATCGGGATGATGGAATTGTGGTCCGAGAAGAAGGTTTAAATAAGACAAAAAGTACTGAGCAAAATCTCTTGAAAGGGGATGTTTCTCATTGGAGTGGTCTTTTAAGACAGGTACCACTGTAATGAAGTATAATCTAGACTTGACTGCAGTTTCGTTGTGATGACTTTTTTCCCCATAGGTGTTTGCCTGATGATACAAAAATGTACAAATAAAAGCATGATTAAAAAGTACATGTATTTTGTGAAGTTTCAATAAAAGTAGTTGAAAGATATATTGCAAATGTAACATTTTTTCATTTTGTTAAAACAATCTGTGTGAATTTTTTTTCCCAGGGATGGGAATTTTCAGCTAATCAGCTGATTTTCGGAGTTTTTTGTGCAAATATTTATACAAGTACTTTCCTTTGATAGACGCTTTAATTTTAGTGTTTTCTGGCTCATTTTAGAGTTTTCTGCAAAAAAGCATTCTCATCTATGTAATTCATAATGTTTGGACATAGCCCACATTGTTTGGATAGTTTAAAAAAACTACGTGTTTGCAACTATATATATATATATATATATATATATGTAATATGTGGTATCTTTAAACACGGAATAGTTGGATATCATTAGCGCGAGATCTCTAATTAAAAAAAGCCTCTAAACTGCACATAGTTTCATGCAGCTTTTTTTCTTTTACAGGAAAAAGATACATCACAGCATGTCCTGTTTTCTATATATAGTGGAATTCTTGTATCAGTGTGCTATCATCTGAGTCGCTGTGCTACTGACCCATCTGTATTATGGTAAGCTGGAATGTATGCTGCATGACACAGAGCTTGTGCCTATAACACCTGCCAAAGATGCCATCAGACAATGAAACCATTTGAAATCTTATTGACCCTGTTCCTTGAAAAAAATGTGATTAGGATGTTTGTGGTTGATCAGTTGATCAAGATGTGTGTGACATCTTTGCTTGTAAAAAAAAAAAAAAAAAAAAAAAAAACTAGCTGTCAACACTGACTACTGACTTAGTATGCATTAGGGTCCTTCTGTAAAGCATTTGAAAAAATACAGTTAACACCTTTCTTTCTTCCTTCCTTTCTTTCTTTCTTTCTCTCTCTCTCTTTCTTTCTTTCTTCCTTCCCCCTTCCCTCCCTCCCTCATACATTCATTTTTTTTTTTTTTTTTTTTTGCAATTTAAAAATGCTGATAACTATTCTATTTTTTGGCAAATATAATTTTTGAAAAAAAAGTCTGTTAATTCCTGTGTAGCAGTGAAGAGTTGCTGTAGTCAGACTGTCTCATGCGAATATTCTTGTGTGTAGGGCCATTGTAAAAAAAGCTCTGATCCCAAAAGATGAGGATCAAAATGAGGATGAGCAGGAGGAGCTGGTGGACCCTCTGCCAGAGAAACTGCGTGGTGCTGTGGTGAGTCACACTCTTAGATACAGTCAACAGTTTATTAGACATCTTTAACCCTCAGAGGACTGAGGCAACAGCTTTCCTTGGCACTCTGGGTATGATGCACTTACAGTGTGGCCTGGAAAGCTGTTGACTCGTGGCATATTGATCTTAATGACAGAAATAAAACAGAAAGCATTTACAACATCCAGTGTTTGTTGGTGATTTTTAATGGGATAAACACAGGGTTCATGCATGTGTGTGTGCGTGCGTGCGTGCGTGCGTGCGTGCATGCATGCATGCATGTATGTATGTACAGTGCTCCCTCAAAATGCTGATGATGGGGCCTATGGAGTAGACAATGTTATAGCAAAACTGCCTATAATGAGGGGCTATTTAACAGAAGTAACAGGAAAAGTACTTCAATGGGAGACAATTACCCTCCATGCTGTATCAGAAACCACCTTGTAAAGAGTGGCCTATAGACATACATATGTACGTACATTAGAGCCTGACCAAGCATGCATTTTGAAACCAAACCGGGTACTCGGTATCCGGTACACATTACCGACCCCGAACCAGGCACCGTTCGGGTTCGGTACATGCAATTCAAGCATGAAAACATTCGACAGGGGTTAATATAGCTAATACCCTTTTGCACAGGGGCATTATTATTGTTAATGTAATTAAGGCGATTAATGCAACCCATGTGACACACATAATTGCAAAGTATTGTTTGTTGCATTGTTTAAAGTGTATACAAGTACAAAAAGTAACCTCAGTGACCTATTTATTTTACTTTATTGCCAACATTGACAGTGATAACGGAACCCGAACGTCTAGCAACAGCAAAAGCTGAACCCGAGCCGGGCTTCAATCCTGAAACCCGGTAAGCTCGGATTAAGCTGTTCAGGTTCGGTCAGGCTCTAACGTACGTACGTACGTATGTACATACATACATACATACATACATACATACATACATACATACATACATACATACACACATACACACACACACACATACATACATACATACATACATACATATGAGTGACCTGTTTAATTTGATTGTGTATTTTGTTGTTTTCAGTGTGACCGGCTGAGGTCAGATGGTATCGTATGTTGTTTTGCGGCAGTTCTGGTGTTTGCTGTTCATGTCAGCACAGCATTTAGCAGTCCTGTTCTCCAGGTAACTGGCATAAATTAAAGCTCTAAGATGTACTCCTCTGATCAGGTTACCCCCCCCCCCCCCCACTCCCCACCCCCCCACCCACACACACACACATTAGCATTGGTGAGCTTTCTGTAGTGTAGATGGGTGCTAGATGTTAAACTCCTGCCAAAGAAGGCTGATGGTCTGGGCTATACGTTTCTCATGGGCCATTTATAACTTGCACTCCAAAGAGTTTCAGTGAACAGCATATTAGGTGAGCGCAGAGCACATGAAGTGAGATGACGTTGCCATCAGGTTGGGTTTTGTTTACCCAGTTTAAAGCAAGAAAATAAGAACATACCAAAATAAAAAAGAGATTGCAAGGCAAGGCAAAAAAAAAAAAAATGTTTAGTTTTTCAGCTACTGCCCACATTAGTTTCAGAGTCCTACCTGAGTCATTTTAATTTCTTCCAAGGAAGAAGAAAATATTACTTTTGCATAATTTTGACCTCTTTTTTTTTTTGGCACAAAAAAATAGGTCTTAGTTTGCTCATACTATAACAAATATTAGTAAAACTATAAAATAAAAAAAAAACTCCCTGTCTCACTGATACAGTGGTATCTGCTATAAAAAGACCACTTCTAACGAGAGATCAGATATCTTTTGTAAGACCACTTCCTTATTAAGACTGTACTTTCTTGTTATTTTACCTCTTATGAAAGACCATCTGTTTTGAGAAGTGGGGATCTCTCAAGACAGAGACCACTGTATTGTTCCATTTGTATCTGAAAAACTCACAATTTGATATGTGTGGCCTAATGGTATTTACTTTGTTAATGGGATGATTTTTTTTTTAGAGGACCCTATATGATTATAATATTGGATCAAGTTGGCTGGAGAATGTTTTTCTTGTGATGGAGATATTTTTAAGCATAATTTTTTTTTTTAAATTGTAGTCTACATGTGTATATAATGGATGGTATGTTGTTGAGCAAGTAATGAGGTTATTTTCCTTTCCAGCCCACCTTGTTTGATGTGCTGGTATATCTGGCGGTGGCTCTGGGGGTGACAGTCCATTACTTCATCCCTCAACTGAGGAAGGAGATGCCATGGCTGTGTTGTTCTCATCCAATCCTGCCTAGTCGTGAGCGCAGTCAGTTTGAAGTCCGGGGTTAGTCAACATTAAGCCTCTATCTTACAAATCTGTCAATTAGTCTTCCATGTTGATCTAATAGGGCGGCTGCCAGGATAGCACAACTGTGTCTTACAAGAATGCATGAATGACAATACCCTGTCATTCCTTTGTAGTACCCCTGCTTCTTCAAGTGACTCCTGATTCAAAGGTGTGCGACTCGGCACAATGCAAATTCATGGTGATCTCCAACATTTATCATTCTTGTAATGATTTAAGATCATAATATTGAAAGTTGAGGTCCTGCAGGGCCCCAGGCAATTTGCAGGAAGAGCATGGTATTTAAAACGTGTCCTCCTGACAAGTTCGTACTTAAAGCTGTACATGTATCAGGTACATGCTAGAATAATACAATTTGTACAACTAGTTCCATGCTCCATCTAATGTAGAAATTGATTTGAACAAGATATACAGATATTTGTAGCTTGTGAGTCATGATAGTGCGTTTACATATTACGAGATGTCTATTTGCAGATGCGGCCAAAGTGATGTGGTTTGACAAGATGTATGTGTGGCTGCGCTTCTTCGAGAGAAACTTTATGTATCCCGCAGTCTGTCTTTGTGCCTTAACCAGCTCTGCAAAGATTATTATCGAACAAAACAAGTTCGGCCTTTTGTAAGTCCAAAACACTTCTCAACTTTAGAAGATAGGCAGGAAAAGCAACTAATGGTTGTTGATTTTGTCATTGCATGAATAGATCTGTGCTGCCATCTATGAGAAACATACAGTACTAACTTGACTTGTTCCAAATAAGTCTGCGTATGGTTCCTTGTTTAATCTTGGAGGCTTGAGTAAATGGAAGCTTCGTGTATATATAAGTTTCAAGAATCATATGGTAGCCACTGTATGTATGAATTATTGTTATATCACAGCTGTAAATTCCATCCTTTTTTCTTTCCGATATTACCTTCTTTAAAAGCTGCCAAGTAAAGATCAAAAACTTGTATTTGTTATTGAATATACTAATATTAATTGAACGTCGTTCTACATTTTAACATGCAAATTGCCAGAGTCTGACAGAAGACTTTCTTTGTGGCGATGTGTTTGTGGTGTACAGTCACCCACTATGGTATGGTTTTTGCTTACAGTTTTGGTACCTTGGTTGTGGTGGTGTCCAGCATTAAGCTGTTTCGCAGTGCCTTCTCCGACACTCCACGACAACACCTTGTCGTGCTGTTCACCATGCTTTTCTTTAAGTACGACTACAGACATGCTTCAGAGACATTCCTCATCGACTATTTCTTCATGTCCATTCTTTTCATTAAAGTGAGTGTTGATCCATTTGCAAAAGTCCCCCTGCGTCTGAATACAAGTCCCACAACCAGTCTCTCCCTTTGTCTGCTTCTGGTAATTACAAGTCTGTTAGACAGTCTTAAAAAACACATGTCCATTCCAGTTGTTATTGAAAAATACAATGGATTGTAATTATTTATAAATGAAAGATGTATATTTTTTCTGTTATCTAGTTTTAGAATTCTGTTAAAAAAAGGGGGGGGGCACGGTTTGTTGTAAATATGATATACATGTGGTAAATAGTTACCAGAAAAGGGTTAATTTTGACATGATTGCATATTCAATTGATATTTTGATAAATGCTGCAACATTTGTCAGTCAGTATGTTGTATGTTACTGATTCAATTGGCCATGATATACAACTTGTGAGTGATTCTTGTGCTGTCATATTTGAAAATAATATTATATTATCTTTTTTTTTCTTCAGTTTTATGATTTGCTGCTGAAAGTTCGTTTCATCATTACGTACATCGCACCCTGGCAGATCACCTGGGGTTCAGCATTCCATGCATTTGCACAGCCCTTCTCAGTGCCACGTATCCTTTCCAAATAACTGACACAGACAGCAGCCCAGATGAGGGCACGTTGTGTTGATCCACATACTTAGTAAAGTTTGTGCTGTTTTGGGTACAAATTTAAGTTTATAATTTCCATGTAGCAGTGAAAGTAGTTCATTGCTTGAAGAAATGTTGACGTCCAAGGTAAAACAAGGATGATATGTATAAATTTGTTAGAGTGTAACTGTTTTCTGTGTAGGCAACGGGTATATTCCATGGTGGAATTTCACATGTAGATGTTTAGTTCTTGATCATGCATGTAGTCTAGTGTAGGAGATGTGTGCAATGATCTATATTTAAATGTGTTCAGACTGGGAAGATTTGTAAGTTATAGTTGTGTGGGTTATTCATGACAATTCGAGTGTGGAGATGCATTTTGGTGACAGATAGCTGGTTGAACACGTGGAACCACTTAGAAATTTAGGTTGCCAAAACACATCCCAGAGGTGAACTAGTTGCTCAAATGACCTTGACTGTGTCACAGATTCTGCCATGTTATTTGTGCAAGCAGGTGTGTCTGCATTTTTGTCCACACCTTTAAATCCTCTGCTGGGCAGTGCCATATTTATAACATCGTACGTTCGACCAGTCAAATTTTGGGAGAGGGATTACAAGTAAGTGTTACAATGAAACCTACTTTCTAAGAGACAACCATTAATGTAATTTATGAATGCTGAAGGTTGTAGTTTTTCATCAGAAATTTTGTAACCCTGAAGATTTAAGATTACTGTTTTTCTTTTTTTTCCACAAGAGGCTTTGCAACATAATAGATATCACAATATATCTTAAAAATTGGGTCGTGTGTGTGTGTTCATTTTTTATTAGAGGGTATGCAACCTTAATGATACATATATCACAAAGTGGATGGAAAATTAAGGATATGTTTTGAAAACAGTTTTGGTGCAAAATAAAACAAATCCACCCTAATCATTAATATTTAAGTGGAGTTTTGAAGTGAAACGCTTCTTTTTTTATGAATGTAGGTCAAATGTTTAATAAGTGATAAATGTTCATCATTGTAGCAGACTAGATTGTCACATGTTTTCTGTGTTTTAATTGTCAACCAGTCCTTGTACATATAGAAAAATGACACTACATGTATTGCACTTGCATGTGGCATACAATTAGAATGAGGTTTGTTGTAACGATACTAGACATGCCAGTCTTCAAAGATAAGTAGAGAACTGAGGTACAGAAATGTATTGTCAGAGAAATGTTACACTAATACACATTTTGTCTGTTAAACGGAAATCAGTATTTTGGTTTGATAAAAAATGTTGGTATGTAGAGCATTCCTCTTAATAGTATTTGAAATTTGTTGTATTATATATTTATAAAAACAGCACAAGAAGTTGCTTGAATTTTGTGGTGAAAACTGTTTTGTGTGTGTGTGTGTGTGTGTGTAAAAAGATAATCTGAATGACAGGCTACTTGTATATTTAGTTAAACAAACTCTGTCTGCAAATATTGCATGTACATGTATCAGTTAAAAAAAGTTCCTTGTATGATTTCAGCACCAAAAGAGTGGACCACAGCAATACAAGGTTGTCGTCACAATTAGAGAGAAATCCAGGCAAGTAACCTGCTGGATATGCCCTTGACCTGATCTTCCTGGGAGCATCAAAGTGTGACACTCATACAGGCTAATGTGCCAGCTGAGTCCTGTACTGTATATTGAGCTCCATTTATGGATGAGACATGCTCTGTAGTTTACAATAGAGAGCCCTCAGCTTTGGCAATTAATGAGTGTCTGACAACAATTCACCCCATCCTCCCTAAAGCAGCCAAATACTAGCTGATGGTTTGATGTCATCTGCTTCAATGTTTGTGATGCCAGTTTCAGCAGTAATGAAAAATAATTTGAATGAGAATTGTAGGTGAGACATGCATCAAGACACGACCAAGGAAAACTGTTGACTCAGTCTATATCAAAGGATAAAGGGTTAAATTCTTTTGTCCGTGGTCAAATTTGCAGTTAAAGATAATACCTGCAGCACATCTCTGATGTAGATTTTCTAAGTGCCTTTGACAGTGGCACCAGTTTTATTTCAAAGATACACAATATATTGACATAAAGGAAATAGAAACCATTTCCAAATTTGAACAAACACATATCAGTTTCTCTTGACACATCCAAATGCACTTCATTTGTGACAAAATGTAAGGTGAGTAGCTAACTTAAAATTCTGTGTCATATTTATGTAGTGTTTTGTAGATTCCTGGGTGTATTTTGTTATATTTTGGTGTCTTTATGTATGAAACTGCAGGATATTTTGACCGTGGCACTGACAAAAATATCAAATGTTTAGCTTCCAGCCAATCTACACTTTATGCATGTAGTCTTTCATCTTGGAATTCCAAACTTTTCAATTGGAAAGGAAAATCTAAATATAAGATTGGAAACAAGTGTTAGTTTTGTTTATTGAAGTTTAAAAGAATAATCTGGGAAGTTTTTATTTCTACATAACATAAAGAGAAACTTAACAAACCCAAATCTGCAAGCCCTAGTACTGTTTGAACACTATCAAGTCTGATATTCTAAGAGCAATATCCTATTCCATACCATTCACTGAAAAACTACCTAGTTCTAAATCATTATAGCAAATTAATTTGTGAAAGGAACAAATCATTTAATATATTTTAAAGATAGCCAGATATAATCATATTTTGTTACCACTTTTCTCCTGCGGAAAGACCATTTAGACTGAGTGTCTGAGAGTAATAACTACTGGCATTTCATCACTTGGTTACACTTGACATTTTTAAAAGTTATTTGTATGCTTCAAGTTCTTCCTACACCTCTTGTGTGCACAAAATCCACGCTCATTTCTAATGTTGTCCATTCTCCTCTCCAGGTGCAGATGACAACAACCTGAATTCCATCTTTTATGAGCACCTGACTCGGTCCCTGCAGCACAGCTTGTGTGGTGACCTGCTGTTGGGGCGATGGGGTAATGTGGGGCAGGGTGACTGCTTCATTATGGCGTCAGACTATCTGAATGCCCTTGTACATATCATTGAGATGGGCAATGGACTGGTCACCTTTCAACTCAGGGGTCTAGAGTTTCGGGGTAAGTAGACAAGTTTTGATGTCCGTCATCTCCAAGGGATTTTTTTTTTACAGTGGGTGTGTTGAAGGATAAGTCAAGGGTATTACTAACATTTGCAGTTACGAAGAATACTTATCCAACAGATGAGGATATATGTCTTCTTATATCAAGATCAGTGTATGTTTATTTGAATATGTCTACGACTTTTTAAAACATTTTGTTTTTTCCAAGTCATTCATTTTTGCAAGAGCAACTCGTTTGACCCCTTTTGAAAAAGGGATCTGCCTGTACAGATGGTTACTTACCTGATGAGTGACAGAGGCAGCACTGCAGTTAATATGAATGTACTGTATTCCCAGTCACAGGGCAACCTTTGTGAATTTGGCTTTGAGTTGGTAGCTCAAGTACTTTGAGATTTCACATGATGGTAATTATTTATAAGGCTGGGATGGCAGATGACTGCAGTTGATCTGATATCCAAGGTAACATGACAGATTAACTCATTCCATACTATGGTCACAGGCCTTGGTCAGTGGTTCTGGCACTGCCTGGCAAGTCATGCTGCAGTTGCCCGTGCAGCAGTTGCAGCATGACTTGCCAGGCAGTTGAACCAGAGCTCTTTTCATGAAGAATTTAAATATAGAATTGTCGTCTTAAATCTTAGTAAATATATCTAAATATCAGGGACTGGTATGGAATGAGTTAAGTCAATTTATTTGATGGAAGATGGGTGGGGAACTATTCTTGCTGGGACTTTGATACTGCCCATGAGGGTGGTTCTCTCTTTGAAAGATACATGTATATGGATTTAGGACCCCAGGGCAGTTGTATTGTTCAATTAGAAATGCATATCAGTGACCTTGTCCTAATTAAGTTGCAAAGTCACAGGGCAAGTCAAGGAAATTTGGTTTCTAGCCAACAACTTGAGTACAAGTTGCGCTCAACTTTAATGATTTATATGACGATTTTCCTCTACTATGGCAATATGGGTGAAAATACTCCTTTCAATGATTCCACCTGAAGCCTGGATGATTGCCCAACAGTGAGGTAGTGCATGGGCACTTTGGAGTGGATGTTTTCTGTTTCAGGAACCTACTGTCAGCAGAGAGAGGTGGAGGCCATCACAGAGGGGGTAGAGGAGGATGAAGGTAAGGGTGTGGGGTGTGCTGGAGCAGATGATTTATGCATATGCTTTGATGCAGAATGGCACATGTAATTTTAAGGTGAACAAAAATGTATTGAAGTGAAGAAGTGAAAGTAATGGATTATTGAGTCAGTAGCATATTAAGGCAATTGTAAACTTTTACTTGAAAAGGACACTTCAAAATTTTTGTGTCCTATTTGCATTAAAAAGTTGAAAGCTTATTGTGGGATCTTCAAAGCCCACTTGACTCATCATGTGCTCTGTTGACAAAACATTTATTTCGATGCCTTCCGTGAGTTTCCTTTTCTTGTACAGGGCTCACTGTATAAGTGTTCAACAGTACAGTAGCTTTGTATTGCCGTAGACATTTTCATCCATCCTCTTATTAAGTTTGTGAAATTCATAATGTGTAAAAGGATATAATGTCAATATGATTTCAGGGTTCTGTTGCTGCGAGCCTGGCCACCTGCCCCACTTCCTGTCACTCAATGCAGCATTTAACCAGCGCTGGTTAGCATGGGAGGTGGTTGTAACGAAGTATGTGCTGGAGGGATACAGTATCTCAGACAACAGTGCAGCCTCCATGCTGCAGGTCTTTGATCTCCGGAAAGTTCTCATTACATACTATGTCAAGGTAAGATTATTGTAGGTTTTTAGGCCCTCTCCAGTGAAGTTGTGGGTATACATGTACTGTTTTCAACATTGTTTTCCGCTTGACTGTCGATCTGTCCGTTTTTGTATTTTGCTGTCTTTTTCGTTTTTTTATCTTTTAATGGTAACAGTCTAAGCTAGTTCAGCCCAAACCTGATTGTTTCATAATTTTTCAAAAAGAAGGCGTTCATTGCTGATTTTAATGTAAAAATAAGAATAATTTCCTGTATAGGAGTATATAACCTCTGGTATTAGATCTTATGCTCAAGTCAGTAGATGTTTAAAGTGTATAACAGGCTGGCTTAGTACATGTAGGAAGTACCAGCTGTGTAAAAGTCAAAACACAGAACGTACTGGTAATGCTGGAATTTATTTTGCAAAATTCAGCTGAAGATTTGTTTAGACTTTTATGTTCCCTGGCCAGACTGATGAGATTTCTGTAGTTTGGATGTCAAGGAAATTGCACTGAGAGGAACTAACATCCGTTCCTGAGATTTGAACAGCAAGCAAACAAGCGTAAATGCTAATAACATCTTCTTCCCCCCCCACATGAGCCAATTTTAAGGAAATTAAAGAAAATTGCGTCTGTTTCAAGTTCTTCTGAATGTTGTGATAATACAAATGTTTGAAAATGTTTTTTTTTTTAAAGTGAAATTAGAGAAACAAACCAAATTCCATGTATGCATTTGAAGGAAAGCAAATTATACAAAGAGCAGGAATAGTTGACGTGTTATAAAGAAATATGGTATACATGTACTGTCATTGCTGCAACATCAGCCACAACTTGAAGCAGGTTAAACTTTGACATAATTATGACTGGCGTGATGTTGGAGTGTTCTTCAGACATGCTAATGTTGTATACTATGTTTGTTTTGCAGAGTATTATATACTATACAGTACGATCACCCAAACTCGAACAGTGGCTAGCTGAAGAAACCATCCAGGAGGCATTACGGCCAACATTAGATAAAAACTATGTAGATCTTGATCCAGTGTTTAATATGCATGTGGACGAAGACTTTGACTCGAGGCCGGCCGGCGTTACCAAGAACAGCTTCTGTAACTGTTACCTGGAGTGGATTCAGTACTGTGCCTCCAGGAGGGAGCAGGTAAAGCTTGAGTGGGGCAGCATTGTTCGTGTTTTCGTGAAATATTGTGTAGTAAATTAACTGACTGGAGTAATGGAAAATACAGGTTGTCAAGAAACACCTACTATAGAAGCGCAGCCTTTGTGGGAAAGACCGGGTATCTTTATGAAGAATGGCTGCATATCATCGAGCTTGACACCTGGGAACATTGGATTTCTAGATCAGTATTAGAACAGTATGTGAAATACTTCAGAGCACAGACAGACAGACAGACAGACAGACAGACAGACAGACAGAATTTTCAGGTTTCAGAAACAGTTACTTGTTGTGATCTTCATATTTTGTGCATATAAACGAGAGGGAGAGGGAGAGGGAGGGGGAGAGAGAGTTAACTTCAATATACATGATCAGTTATATTATGACACTGGCAAAGATAGATATTGGTGAGATATGATGGTTGTATATCTTACAGAGTGTGGACAGTGGGAGAGAGTCGTGGTTAGTGTCGCTGTGTTATGGTCTCAGTCTGCTTGGCAGGCGTGCACTGGGAGCTGCCTCGCATAACAACTCCTCAGCCAGGTGGGTAACCCTTATCATGTGGACATTGAGTATGTGTATGTCATACAAACAGGAGCAACAGTGCCAAATCCTTTCTGTGGTTATGAACTCAAAACAACAGCATAATTCAATCTCTCTGCACTCCATAACCAGTCCAGTCACTGTCCTTGTCTAAACCTGTACCTTAATTACTGTTATCACGTGATGCAAAAATTTTTCAAAATTCAAGGCTTCAGGTGTCAAATAAATTGATCTACCAGTCATCAGTGGGAAACCATCAAGCATGTTTCATAACCGTAAATTTCCAGACATGCTTTGTTGTGATGACTGCTTCTTGTCTTAACCTTATACACTGTATTTGGTAAAGACAACCCACTTGAATTTAAAGAACGTAAGAACATGAAATAATAACAAACAAACAAACCAACAAGCTAGCAAAGAAGCATATGAGCAAACAAACGAACAAGATCTTGCTTATAATGGCAAGACTTTGCGGACTTGTGTGAACCAGTGTATACGCCAATGTACAGAAGAAAAAAAGAAGCAAAACTCAAAAGCTGGCCTACCCCAAGAAAAGGATTTCTAAAGCATTGAGGAACTGTCTTTGAAGGGACACCAAAGAAACACGACCATCCAAAACTTACAGTACAGAATGAGTGCCACGAGCTTGCACTTAGACAAAGGTGCCACAAATCAACCTGACCCTTTGTATGCTCTAAAAAAAAAAGAACCAATCAAATTTTTATTATTATATTGGTTGTACTTAAACCATACATTGTTACGTGATCATAACCAGCACAGTCACAGACCAGACACACAAACAAAGCCCTTCCTGTGGCCATTGTGAATGTATCCAAACACAGATAAAATTATGCAAAGAGCTGTTTTAATAATTATACGTAAGTGTGTTCTTTCTTTATTCTTTTAATGAAAATCCTGTCTGTAGATCACACCAATCAAAGCAAGAGCACATCTCATGCAGCTCTGTACCTAATATTATGAATTACAAGAAGTGAAAGAGGTAAAAAAAATCATTCAGGATTTAGAGGTGAATTCCCGTACGATACCGCTATCAACCTATGCATAATCTGCTGTTTAAAGGCCTCCCACACTTTGACCAACACTATTTTCATTGCTACTCACAACAAATGTTGCACTTACCTGATTTTTTATGACTCCAGATTGAAAATCTTTGAGAAAAGACCCTTCAGTCAAGTACCAGCATATCTATATTTCCAGAAAATAATACTTCAAATTACCCTGGTCAACAGCTTTCCTCAAGGCAGGGTACCCAAAAGTGTACAGAGGAGAGCTGTCAACTTAGTCTTCAATTTAGCAGTGAAAGGGTTAATTTATGCCTGAGTGTATTTTGTATGGAAATTAAAGTGTTATGCTCAATGAGATATTTCATTGTAAATTAGCCAGCCCTATTTTTGGTCAGTTCCCATGGTGCTAATTATGTTGAATGCAATAATGTGACTTGTTACAATATGATCTGGTCAAGATAACCTTATCTGGTAGTCTAAATTGTTCTTTTATGGCAGTTAGAAGTAGCAAAGGAATAGGAGTGACATGTCTTTAACTCTTATAGTGCCACATTTTAGAATGAGTTAACAGCTTTCCTCGGCATGCTTTGGGCCCATTGCACCCAAAGCATGCCGAGGAAAGCTGTTGACCTGGACTATTATCTTCTATGTCTTGTGGGTACTTGAATGAAATTTTTTTTTTTTTTTTCAGTTTTTTTTTGTGAGGAACATGAATCTAGCATCCTTATTGTAATTCAGAGCAGTTTGTTTTAAGTAGCTTGACTTATGTCCCAGTTGGCACTGAAAGAGTTAATAGACAGTATTCAAGTTGGATTAAGCTCTCATATTGGCTTGGTGGATTTTTGTAAGTTAGATTCAGGGAAGTCTGTCCAATGATGTATGTTGTCACATATTACCAAAACAAAGGACAATTGTGTCATTTATATGTTTTTTTGTTTTTGTTTTGTTTTGTTTCTTTTTTACTTGGTGTTTGTAAAAAAGAGATAAACTTGACCATAACTACCAAGGTAGGCTAGCGCATATGCATTGTGATTTTGACAATAGCAAATGAGGTCTGCTAATACCATGGCAGCAAGCTTAGATGCTAGCACATATGCATGTGGATTCTACAAAATGCCACTTGCTTGTGGTTGGTGAAGAATGTCCCCAGACAAATATTTGGTGCCAGCAATCAATCACGTATGTTTGACTGGGGTCATTTACATTGATGATCCCATCGATAAGCTAATATTAAGTAACACAGTGGAACCTGTTTTGAAAGAGAACCCAACTGAAACCCTCATAGTTAGTGTCCCAAACACAGTATTTTTACCTCCTTTGTAAGCGTTTCTTAGACTGTAAATCCCTTCTGTGCACTATTTTTGCCTTAAAAAAGCCTCATTCAATAGAGATGCTCTGTAAAATACCCAGTCACTAGTTCTACTACTAATATCAGTTGGTCTCATCAGCATTTTTCTATGATGTGATTAGACTGACGAAGCTATATTTATGTCCCTACCCACATGTTTTAAAAAACGCCAATCTTCCCTGATGTCACAATGTTTGAATCACACAAGATTTTTTGCGGTCATCAAAATTCCTGGTCAGTGAAAAAAGGAACAAAACTGACCTATCGTCAAACCAATTGTACATGTCCGAAATGATTATCCCTGCTATCTACATGTGGATTTATTGCCAAAAGATGGAACATGCGTCAAATGGGCACAGAGTCGAACTTCAATATTGTAAAAGGGACTGAGCTCAGCATGTTAGCTGGGTGCTACCTGGTCTTGACTCAGCCTGTGAGTGCACGGATCCTGGCTGTGAGTGTTCCAGCTTTGATCTAAGGTCCATGTGATTGCTGGCTAACTGCAGGTCCAGTTAGGGCAAACAAAGAACACACGAGGCTTAATCTCTGTAATAATAATGATGATAATGATAATAAAAATAATGATGATGATGATGATGATGATAATAATAACAATAATAATTTTGATGTTGAAAGTTGACATGTACATGTAGTTTGGATTTACAATTATGTTTAGATTTCAGGGCTGTGACAGCCAAGTTGTGATCTTCTTAAGTGGGTTGGTAGAGAGCTGTTATCAGTGTGATATTCTTTGCAGTGTGGATTTCTTCCTCTTCGGCTTACACGCCCTGTTCAAGGGTGATTTTCGCATTACATGTACTCGTGATGAGTGGGTGTTCACCGACATGGAACTGCTGAGAAGGGTAGTTGCTCCAGGGGTCCGAATGTCTCTCAAGTTACACCAGGTATATTATTATGCAATATTATCTCATATATATACATGAAAAAAGAATGGGGACACTTTCTCAGAGAAAGTTGTACATGTGTACATCATATTTTTAAAACCCATCATCTTGATTATAAGTCAGTGCGGTGTTTTGTTTTATTTTAAATTTCATTTTCGAGGATTAAAAAGTGACCTGCAACATCCATACCCATTTTGGATATGGGAGCAAGTCACCAGGTGGGCATGAAGGTGTTCCGAGCTTTTCCTGTCAATGATGTATAATTGAACTCAGCTTAAGAGATCTGTCTTTATAATTTTAATGATTAATAAATGAACTTTTATATGATTAAAGAGGTTGATCAATGAAAAATTGTAACCTCTTTGGAAAGGTTGAATGGTTGGATAATCTACACCTTTAAACTAAAATACTTTACCATAAGACATAGATCATCAGGAATGACTGGAAAAAGGAAGAAGTCGTAAACTTTTATATATACATAAGGTACAAAATGGGAGCACTGAGCTGGTTTCATATTGACAATAAGTTTGTAACTGATGTTAATGTTCACACTTATCATCACAGCAAAAGTTTTGTTAATGCTTATAATCCCAACAAGGTCATGCTCATCCAAGTTATCATTATGAGTCCAGATTCAAGTTCCCCTCAGAAAGACCTTTCATTCAAGTACCAGCATGCCTGTAGTTTAGAAAAAACAGCAGCTACATGTTGTGATTATGAGTATTTATATTCTTGCAGGACCACTTCACCTCACCAGATGAGTACGAGGAACACCCAGTATTGTATAACGCCATCACCTCACACGAACAGAACATGGTCATCTCGCACGAGGCTGACCCTGCCTGGAGAAATGCTGTCTTGGCTAATACCTCATCTTTACTGGCTTTAAGGTTTGTTGTTCACCCCCCCCCCCCCCCAAAAAAAAATAAATAAAAATAAAACTAAAAAAAAAAAAAAAATAAAAATTAAAATAACCTAGATTGAGGCATTCCAATGCAAAGCATTGACTGACAGGTCCATCTCTGCATATACACTGGTCCTGTGACCTTGAAAGAAGAGGTCAAGGTCGCCAAATGTAATCAAATCAAGAAATAGTGTCGAGGTACAAATGAGGTAAATTTGAGTTTCAGGTAACCATTAAGGCTTGATATCATGTTCCCAAACAAATGGCGAATGGACAGAATCAAGGAGAGAGAACTACAGATATACGGACAACCCAAAAATATAATGGGTCCATCTTGGGACGGACACATAAAAATGACTTGTTGGTAACAACAGCACTTGAAATATGCCAGATTTTTCAGTGAAGCACTATCCTGATTAGATTTTTTAAATTCTTTGTTGTTTTTGACTAAGAAACCATCTTGTAGTTGTTAATGCACCCAGGGGGAAAGCTGTCCAGTCCATTCAGTTGTAGCTAGGCAAAAGTTACAGTCTGCAGACTTATGTTTGTGTAGCGTTCATTAATTTGTACCATTTTGGAGTAACAGGAGTGTTACCCAACAAGAAACTTTGAAAAGATACTGAATATAACCAAATGAGCCAATTTTCTGTTGAAGCCTATGAATTCAGCTGACTGGAGTACACTGTGGTGTTGCCGTCTTGTAAACATAATCATAATGCTGTGATCAATAATTCAGCATATATGACAACCAAGTAGTAAATAGCTGTGAATGAAAGCATGTTTGATGGAGACAGTTTTTATAGTTCTGTTTAATTTTGACTGTACATAATTTCATGTAAAAAGTGTGTTTTATGTACTTGAAAGCATTTTAGTACCTGTCTCCAACTCACATGTAGGGAATGTGGTGTGGATACAATGTAGCTAGAGGGGCGTGTTACATTGTAACTATTGGATGGTTGCCTGGCAACACATGGCAGTCAGAGACAGGGCACTTGTCTTGAAGGTGTGGGAACCCAGGATTACTCCCTGATTCTGACATCAAAGGATGGTGTGGATTGAACTAGATCTGAAGTCTGGGCATCTATGGTTATTTACAACTTATTGTTGTCTCCCCTCCTCTCTCTCTCCCCCCCCCCCCCCCCACCACCCTGATTCATCTTTGCAAATAGCACCCAGGGCTGCCAACATTGGAAAGTCTTAATCCTGGACAAAGTGCATGAAAGTAATGCACTAGTCAGTTGCAAAATGTTCCTAGTGCAGACCCTGACACCAGGGAGATCAAGTTGTTTGTTCCTCTTGTCCGCTTAATGCATACCTGTCAACATTCCCCACCTCAAAATAGGGAGATTTTTGTAAATTTCAAAAATCCATGCAGGAGATTTGCATTTTGACAAAGAATATAATAGAAAATACTAAATTTTCATGGGGAAGATTCTGCCAAATTCACAAAATTTTGCAAGTAAAAAAAAAAAAAATTGGGTCAAAAAGTGGGAGACTCCCACCTCATGGGGGAGACTTGACGGTTATGTTAATGTTTTCTGACAGATTTGCAGAAAATTGACATTTTCAATGTGGTACCAGATATGCAGAGATGATTAGTAATTGTTTTGTTCATTGTGCAGCAAGTTGCATGGAAAACGTATAAAGCTTATTACTAGGCAAATATGAAAAGTCTCCTTTTGAATTCATAAATCTTCAAAATGACCCCTAAGCATTGGTCTCAGTCCTCATGGATGGGTATTAAAAATTTATAAAGTCTTTGTGCACTGTAGTTGAACAAATACTTGACCCTGGAGCAGGTTTCAGACCCAATGACCGGGGACATTTCTTCTCTGCCTTGGTCCGTCTGGTGGGAATATTTCCTGCATGCCTTCCCCAGCAGGGTGGGGAAAATATCTTCCTGATCTTCCTTAAGAGGTTAGGGACTTTTCTAATTTTTACCATGGTTCAATTGTGAAATTCTCCAGCATTTCCCGGGGATGGGGGTGGTGGTGTTACAATTGACTAGTGCACAAGCACTGCCATGTGTGTGTGGTGGGGTGGGGGGGAGGAGATTTTTAGCTCAGCTGACTTATCAGTCAACTGAGCTTATCTTATGGTCGTCCATCCATCGTCCATCATTTGTTCTGTAATTTTTTTATGAATTTTTTGTATGATTTTGCTAATTTTCACTTGTTCTCAGAACCGTCACTCAGATTAAGCTGAAATGTGATGGATATGTTTTTGTGGAAGGTTCAAACAAAGTTGTTTACTAGGTGGCACTGCTTTGGATTCCCAATTTTTTAGGATGTTCAATTCAGGTACTTATCGGTCAATGCAGCTTTCCTAGTGATTACTATGTAAGTCAATGGGCATTCTAATGCTAATTCACAGGACAACTGACACAAAATTTACTGTTTACTTGATACCAAGAGATCTGTTTTGAGTTAGACACATTAGTACCATGATGCTGCACATGTTAATGTGTCTGCATGAAGGTCATGCTTAGACAGTACATGAATGACCTTTACCCTTTTTTCTGGGGTCACAGTGCAACATACATGGATTTTACTTTTCATTATAACTTGAGAACTACTTGAACCTCGATGTTGCTCATGTTAGTGTTCTATAAAGGTCAGACTTACTCAGAACATGGGTGACCTTGATCCTTTCCCAAGTTCGTAGAGCTGCAAGTGTGATGAATGTCAAGGTCAGCTGAGCATGGGCTGTTCACACAGCCCTCTTGTTTAAATAAATAAGCAAAATGGTGTGACCTAGTGCATCCTGACCACAAAATCAATGCACTTTTCTGCATAATTTTGATCAAAAAAACCTATGTAATTTTAAAATATTTATTTCCTCTGGCAATTACAGAATTATACAACTATTAAATGAAAAAAAAGTTTCAGATTGACAGCACATGCTTAAAATATATGAAAGGGCTGATCAAAAGCATTTAAAATATTGAATAACTCAAAATAATAGCACTTGAACAATATTTGGACAGATATAATGAAACCAGGACAGATGGGATAAGGTCCTGAATCTGGGACTTCCCCGCCCGATCGGGGACAGTTGACAGTCCTGAGCACTGTACTTACAAGTGATAAATTAATACTGTGTGTAATGATGAAATTCTTTGTACATGTCCCTGCTTGTTAATGTATTGGCTCCCATATCAGAGATCAACTGAGGCGTATTTGCTTGATAAATTATTTTCAATATATTTTTCCTTTGAGCCATGAAATGAGACAATATTTTGTTATATGATTTTTTATTGCAATATTTTAAATCAATCCTGAAATGTAATATTGTGTCCTCAGAAGTGTATTAACTGCTTTAGTGAACCATGGTCAAAACTGTGATCACTTTCAACATGTCAGCCTGGTTTGGCTGAATAATCAAGTCCTTCATTTTGATCTGTGTTGCAGACATGTGTTTGATGAGGGCTCAGATGAATACAAAATCATCATGCTCAACAAGAGGTTCCTAAGCTTCAGAGTGATCAAGGTAAGTGTACATGTTATACTGAAACCCAAGCAGGTGTTGAACCTTAATGTATATTGATTTGCAGTCACTTTCCTTTAAGGACTATTCAGGGTTGACCTGGCCTCAAATTCATTTGAAAAACCAGTTAGGGTGTACATGTAAATGCCATTTTGTTTTCCATGTGATAGGATTTCTTTATTTGTCACTCCAGCTCTGTTTATGATACTTGTAAAACAAAAACAAAGAGCAAAAAAAAAAAAAAAAAATCTAAAGAAAGATAACAGTTTCACAGACGTGGGAGCCGACCCCAGTAACCAAGCTGACCTATCTGATTTAAAAGGTTGTCACCAATTCCTTTTGACTGACAAAACTCAAAAATCATGGTTGTCCAGGTCAACAGCTTTCCTTGGTGCACTGTGAGCACCGTGTTGAGGAAAGATGTTGATTGATGGCATATTATTTTAATTGAGTAAAAAAAAAAAGGGGGGGGGGGGGGAGCGGAGGGAATTAACAACACCAGAGCTCATTGATAATGTTTCATGGAGAAGAGTTGCATGTCACGAGTGGGTGCCTCAGGGTTAAATGTGGCAACTGGAACATATTTTTCCTGTGGAAAAGAAAATTCCTTGAAACTGGAAATTAGGTTCCATTCACTGGTTCTTTCTTAAGAAACAAATGTGTTACATCATTTTGTATATTGATTAGCTTTCCTCTCTCCTGTGAGGTCACAGGAAGTAATTTTGGTGTATTTCTATCAATCTTGAGACCGGAAACTGATATTTTCAAATTGTGCAGGTGAACCGGGAGTGCGTTCGGGGACTGTGGGCCGGCCAGCAACAAGAACTTGTCTTCCTTCGCAATCGTAACCCAGAACGAGGCAGCATTCAAAACGCTAAGCAAGCTTTACGCAACATGATTAACTCCTCATGTGACCAGCCTATAGGCTACCCCATATATGTGTCTCCTCTTACGACATCTTACTCGGGCACCAATAACCAATATAACAGTATTGTGGGCAAGGAATTCAGTCTCAATGGAGTCATTCAGGCTTTACGCCATATGTGGAGACGGTGAGATTTTTTTTTCGGCTTTTGTGTGAAAAGGGCTAGATTGATTGCACACTTATCAATACAGCAAAGGAAATGTTTTGGCCTTTTAGGCAGGCCAGCTGTAATTGATGCACCCTGTTAATATTTACTACATGAAAATGGTTTTAACATAAATTCATGCATTTTATAAGTCAATGCAATAGTTCAAACTGAGTGTGATTTGAAAGTTTTATTTATGTGTAAATTACATGGTTAAGAGTCCACCAGAAGTGTTCACAACATGCTACATGTTGGTGTGTCCAATGTTTGAATAACAGTTACAACTGAAAAATGTAAGAATGTTTATATCTGTGCACAGGATGCGTCTACGATGTGGAGCCAGTTGTACCAGTGGTAGTTCTGCCATGGGGGATGACCCCAACTCAATCCAGGGCTGCCCTCCTGGGTCAGGGATCACGGCCATTTCCCAGCAGGTGGGAGCTGCCAATCCTCCCGGTGCCAACATACCCCTGAACCTGAGTCAAGACGGCAGCCATCAGATGCTGGCTAACCGCGGCAGTATGGTCTCCATGGCCAGCTGTGCCAGCAAACCCAGCAGTGCCTTCGTCAGTATCGCTGGGCTGATAGGTGACAACACGTCCGTCAAAGAGCCCGTCACCCAGAGAGTACAGGTAGGATTGCTCGATGTCACGACACATGTTTGACGCAAAAAGGCTCCTGCATTTCAAAAAGTGCCCTATCAGAAGGAACAGCCCTATGTCAACAGCTTTCTGGCGACGGTGGGGTGTTGCACCTAGCTCATGCCAAAGAAAGTTATTGACTCAGTCTTAGTCAAACCAATAAAGGGTAAAAACTGACCCCCCCCCCCCATGTACTCTTCCCTCACTTTTGAACAATTTATTGGAGAAGTGATTAACACTTTTCTTGCTAGTTGTCAGGTTATGAATACTTTGAGGGTGTTCAGTGTATCTACTTACAGGTTCTCTCAGTATGGTTTTTAACTTCAAAGTGCTGAATTTAAGACTGAGTCAACAGCTTCCGTGGGCACTGATTACATGCATAGTGTGCTGAGGAAAGCTGGTGATCCAGATAATTTTTTTGTCATTGGACAGGGCATGTTGGCATTTGATGGAAAGGTCTTTTCATGACAAATTTTAAGCAGCAACCATTAAAATGATGTATGCAACGGTGAATATACTTGTGCCTCATCAGGCAAGGGTCAAAAGACAGTCGCATAAAGAGATGATTTTCTTCACTTCGAAACATGTTCAAAGTACAGGAACAGTTGCTGAGGTAGGTTTCACATTATACATACATACATGCATACACACATGTGTACTTGCCAAATATGTAAAAAACAGAAGATGGTCATCATTTAGTCAAAGAACTTGATTGTCTTTCAACAGAACATTATATTTGCTTATAGATCACAGATCCTTCCTGCGTGTATGACACGATAAATCTGGGGCGACGTATTGACGTGCAGTGGCCTAACGATGAGTGGAGATTGCATGGCGGCAAGAACCACTGGGCTGGCTGGGTACCTGAGAAAGGCATGGAAGGAAACGTGGTTCACCGCTGGATGCCGTGCCACAGAGAACCGGGCAAGAGGTCTCATGTTGATAAGACAATTTTACTGGTCCAGATTGGAGAACGTTATGTTCCAATAGCTGAGGCTGGCGTGACAGATCTTGGGGCAGAAGTATAGCATAGACAATGAGGATTGCAGGCAAATGCTAGCACGCCAGTCACAGAAACCTTGCCAATGGCTTGTGCAGGTACGCAGGTCAGCCGGGAATGGCGTTGGTTGTCAGCTGAGGTGTTGCACGGGGCAGCATTTACAGTCGATTTCTTGAATTGCAAGATGCGACAGAAAGTAGCCTCAGTGAAAGGTTGCTAATCAAACAACACCAAAACCACAGTGATTGTATAGTAACCCTTTCCAACTTTAAACTGGCCACAACCAGCCAGTTTTCAAATGTCGTCTGCTTGAATGTTTTGGACTATTTTCAACAGTAAAGAGAAATAATTTTGATGGAAATTGTAGACGAGACCTATCAAGATAACATGCCCCAGGTCAACAGCTCCCCTTGGCTTGATTTGGGTGCTGGGAGCTTGGTGCCCAACCCTCACCAAGGAAAGCTATTGACTGCGGCTCAATTTGGGAGAGGGGGGGGCAAGGGTTAAATCAGGACATGCAAAGACCTGAGGGTGCTGCCAAAAGTTGTGGAAAACAAAACTTCAACTGCTGTGACTGCCCAACATGAAAAAGAGATCGTTTAAGTTCACCAAAGTCTGCTATATTATGGTGCCATAAGCTGGCAAGTGCAAAAAGTGGACTGGAAGAGAAGAATATGATGAGAAGTCTTGTGACAACAGTGATCTCAGAATGGCCACAGCAAAACTTGAATAAAGTGTAAGAGGTCTCCTGAGTAGTGGGGCATGATAATACGTACATTGCTTTTTTAGGTCATAATGTATTTCCAGGATGATGCTAACCATGAAGTTGTATTATTTTTTTTTTGGCGTGAGTGTGTGTGTGTGTGTGTGTGTGTGTGTTGATTTTATGTATCTTGGTGTAAAAAGTCTCAATTTTTGGTGATTTTGCATGTTGGCCCTAAGGGTATTGTGCAAAGTTTGTAAAGAGTTTATCAGAAGCATATACACCAGCTTCCTTATATATTGTCAGCTGGCTTTTTTAAGTATAAATATGACAAGTATTGTAAATCTGTGATGGTAAGATTAGATTATCTGTCTCTGTTCCATGTTGTACTTAATAAGACCCCCCACCATGGGTCTTTAAACAATTTGGTACAAAAACCTGCTTTATATGCATCCTTAATATGTCATAAACCAAAATATCGCTGTGTCTCTGTTTTATCAATTAACTGACAGGTGCATTAAGAAATGACGCAGTCGTAGGTTAAAGGACCAACAGTGGACTATGAAGTAATTTATAACAGGGGATACAAATCACTGATTTGGTGCAAGAATAAAGGAACACAGTCACAATGAAGATCATTTTGCCAAGCAAATTGACAATAGATAAAGCCATGGACATGAACTCCAGTCAGGATATGCTTTGTGATATATGAAAGTTTCAGCAGCCTCTGTGAGTTGCAATTTTGCAAGCTGACAGTGGTAGTATTGGTACCTTGTACAAAGTGATACGTGTACTGCTCTCACTGTCTTATCATACAATAAAGGGTACCAACTACTGGCCTCTGAGGGTAAAGAAAATATTAAACGTGTACAATGATCACTTGAAAATGTTCCTCTCTTTCATAAGTGTTGTATTCAATGGCTCACCAGAGTGAGCTAAAAGAGCAACAGAAGCACATGTAAATAACGTACCATGTTAGTGTAAATATACCCCAAGTAGGTTGCAAATAAATATACATTGAAAAGAGGCAAATAACTTACTTTGATGAAAGTTTTCCAAGCAAAAATCTGCTTAAAAATTTTCAAAAAAGAAAGAAAGTATGCGAGTTCAAACCGAATTTGGCACATGATGAATAATACTGTGGTAAAATTGTTGGCAGCTTGTCAAAATTTGCAATCCCAATTTACAAAATGATATTTAAAAAGACCCCCACCCCTTCTAGCATGAACAGGGTTTTGAAATTCAAAGTTTCATAGGGTAACATTTTGACAGTGTATTTGTAAATACCATAACAGTTATTCCACGTCATGGTCACAAATTTGTGATAATGCAGACGCAAGTGGGTTTCTGAATCAGTACAGCTTCTTTGCAGGAGTCTGCCGTATGTTCCATGGTTGTGAATTAAAGGGCAAAAAGCTTAAGTAGTGGGTCAGGGTGGGGTCACGAGTTGTGTGACGAAAGTATCAACAGAGAGAAGAACTATCTGGTCTTCAGGCCATGTAGTATGACAGTCAAGCCTACAGCGGGATAAAGCAGTAAAGACTCCTGCCCATCAATGTTACATTGCCACACTTGAGTAAATATTGTTCCATTTTTGCGATGGGGCTTCCTCCTATTTCATCTTGTGCCATGGCATGGATAGTGTGGAGTGTCTGGTGTCCTTTTCCTGGTTTATATTGTTGTTTATTTATCGGCAACACAAATGGCATCATCCTGGAGGTACACTATAGATTGGTTCGTGTTCCGCTGCTCCATATATTAGGTGTGCGTTAAGCATACAAGGACGTGTTTCTGCAGTACAAGACTTGCAAAGGTGGCCTCAGACCATTCCTCTAGGATCAGACAAGTCCCAAGAGTATATTTGAAATACCTAAAGGAGTTTATTTGCATGTATGTGTATATAGGTGTACAGTCGTTGAGCATGCAGAAACGTCCGGAGCTGTGATATGCAAACTGAGCTTGAGAGCTGTGGGACTTGTGTAAGCAGACTCGACAAATGATATACCCATTGCATATTGTTTTATTAAAGTTGATCAGTTCAAGGGTAACTTCCAAGGAAACCAATTCATGGAGGACTTTCAAGAAAGCTGTACGTACCACCAATCATGAAGCAATGCACTCAAGGCTTTTTTTAGTTATGTATATCTATTTTTTTTTTAAATTTTAATTTTAAACAGTGTCAGTTAAGGTCTGAATGCACATGTTACTTGCCATATAATGAGACCCCAATGACATACTGCTGGTTGTAGGGATGGGGGTGTGGAGGGTTGGCAGGGGAGGGAGGGAAATGCTCAAAGTGGTACACCCAGTATCTTGATACCTAGTAAAATCAAAGATGACAAGTTTCCAAAACAGTTGTGGGAATTAAATGCAATATCGAAATGCATGTACAGTTTGACCATCAAAATATTGGGGTCTCAAGTTGGTGAAACACGAAAATAGACATTTCCTCAGAAATTTATTTTGTAAATCAGTGGACAGAGTGCAGGCAATACTTGAGTGGTGGAATATCTGCGGCTGGTCAGATGTGACTTTATAGGACATATTTTGCACATGCTTTTCATATTTATATATTACTCCATGAAGACTGGCTAATGGTGAAACCGTCAAGTGATCTGATGATATGTTAATGTGAAACGGCCTCAAGTGTATTTTGTAATAACATGTATGGCCACATGTAAAGTCATTGTTTTATCTGTTTATTGTGTCTTGGATGTGTGGACAAAATTATCAGTAGTGTTACACATAAAGAAGCCAACACTGGACATTTCTGTTAAAAGTAAAGTTCTATCATACACAAAGATCACAATGTACAGATTGTTTAAATTTCAAATGAGGATGCAAAAATTTAGAATATCAACAGCATTTTTGGAGTCAGAAAAGTGAGAGGGATCCAGGGCACCCAGAGAGGGTCATGTGGTATTTGACAATTTATTTTAGCTGATTCCATACAAGTTCTTGATTTTTCCATATATTTACCTAGATTTAAGACAACAATTGCATATTTAAATTTTTCATGAAAAGAGCTTTCGTTCAAGTACGTACCAACATGCCTATAGTCTCAAGTCAGTGGTTCTGGCACTACCTGGCAAGTCATCATAGTAAGGAATGAGTTAAGCCAGGAAAAATCAACTGTTTCCATGTAGTATTTGACAACTTATTTGAAGCTAGGAAAAGTCAACTGTTTCCATCTCCAAAAGTCTGAAAGTCTTAAGAAACATTCTGAAGATTTGATCATGGATTCTTAGAGGTCGCTTAAACCACTTTTTTTTCTAAATACAGGATTCTTGAAAAATTTCAGAGATCATTTGGCACTCTTACTCTTTGTTAACCCTTTAAGTGCTGATTTAAGATTGAGTCAACAGCTTTCCTCAGAACACTTTGCGAGCATTGCATGCAAAGTGTATTGAGAAAAGCTGTTGACTAAGACTACTTTTTGTTTTAAACTAGGCATGCTGGTATTTGAATGAAAGGTATCTCAGTGAGGTATTTGAATCTTTTGCCTATCATTTGTTTAACAGTAATGAGAAAACAACGATCGCCGTGATTAGCACTTTAAGGGTTAAACTGACGTAAACAACAGGAGAGTACAATACGTTATAAGCCCAAAAGTGTTCCATTTGGCTCTTGCATGAAAACAAAACCATTGCAGACAGGACTTCAGAATTACATCAAAGCGGAATATTAATTTTCTTCTTCCACATTTGATAACTTTCATAGGCAGGTTTTAAATTTTGTGAGGGCCCTGCATCAGAGATGCAGGTGCCCTGTTGTAATTAGGCTGCTTGCCTTCAAATGAGAGGGATTGTTGTACACATAAAGTATACTTAGCCCGCCCTAGGGATTTTGTCTAATTTGGCAGTCAGTAACACCTTACCCTTTATAAGGTTCCCTGCCAATATTTCATATTCATTGTTCTCAGGTTGAAGGGGGGACTTAGGTCATTCCCTTAGGACATGCCCATCAATTCATCTTTGGTACACAAGACAAAATATAGGAGACTTTAAAGTTTCAATTGACACGTCCATCCAGACTTCATTTCTGGATAACTTTTTTATTACAATCCAATTTCCTTCAAATTTTGTCACAATGTGTATCTAGGTAGGACCTTTGCCTAGGGTTGCTTGTAGTTGACCTTGGCCAAAACGTGGAAATCACGTGTCCAATGTAACAAAACTGGTATTGGTGCAATCACTCCAAAAAGATATGATAACAGTTCAAAATTGCGAAGGGATATGTACCTAGGTGCAACTTTACCTGGGATTGCGATTGGGTGTCCTTGAGCTCAAGGTCAAGGTCACATGGCTGCAAAAATCCAGGACTTCAAAATCTTCTGCTTGCAGGGCCCTCTGTGGCTGATTATGACCATGTGACTTGCAGCAAGGATATTAATTACTGATAAGTTATGTCTCTGGCTAGGCTGCCTTTTATGTTGATAAATGATGTTAAATGTATTTGTCAAAACACATGAAATATGCAATATGTGGATCAAGTTTAGATCAGAGTGCTACTGTTCAAATTAACAACATGTTGCACATCCTTTTGGTATAATTTTTATTAAATGCATCTTGGACATCCTGCAAATCACCACCCTTGTTTGTAAAAAAATAATTTGATCAATACTATTTGTAGTATACTCGACAATATATTTTTACATGATGTGAATGGCCGAACAATGCATGTTCGAAAAACACTGAATTTTTGGAACACACTCCCATCAGAATTATTTTTACAAGCTTGATTAAGCAGCTTCACTAACATGACATGAAGATAAATGGCCTGGTGGGACATTGTTGACCTAGTCTATTTGTATATGAAGTTGGACCTGAAGGAGAGAAATGCAGCGTGATTGTTCCAAGGGCCACATTGGCTGCATTTGTTGTATATAATTTGTATCAAAGTCCTGATTTTGTGGAATAAATTATGTATCAGTGATTATGCTGTTACTTTCTCAGTTCTGTTGATATAAAACTGTAAAAACGCTGTTGAGTTTTGAGTCTACCCACACTCCTGATGATTTCTGAATTTTGAATGTAGACTGAAGTTTATAATTATATGTTGGTGCTGCAACCAAAAAGGTAAATACAGAAAACCGATAATATATGAAAGTTCTGCTGACCTAAGGTCACAGAGCTTTGTATGTGATCCATTGTGCCTGTCTGTCTGTAAACATTTTTGTGAAAGCAATACAGTCCACAGTTTTCAAGTTAACTCTATATAACTCACAAAGGCTATAGAACTCGAGGTTGAGTTTGTTATAGATCGACCACCTACATTGTTGTGTAAAAGAACCAAAATGTGAAAATTTGAAGAAGTACTTTTTTCAGTGAGTTTTCATGAATCATAAAGACACATGGTAGGAATATTGACCAGGAAAAGAGAGGAAAAATATGCCAACACTTGGTGGTGCAATGCATGGTATCATGGAACATATGGGACTGAAATGTGTTGAAAACACATTAAATTCAATATTTTCAGAAAGGATACAGCTAATGATACCAAATGTACCACAAATGTATATCATATGTGGATGATCGTGACCTACTTTCTCAAGGTCGTAGAGGCAATGTATTAACGGTATACTGTGGATCCCTGATTTTTCTATACCAGTACTTTGGCTTATGCAAGGATTCCTATATCAGGTTTTTTACCTCAGCTGTGGTTATAGTATGGTCTGTCACCCATCCGTCCGTCCACGATAATATTCACATTTTCGACTTCTCTGAAACTGTCGGCCAGATTCACTTGAAATTTGGTGGGGAGGTACCTCATTTTCAAGGTCACAGGGTCACTTAGGTGTATGTTACTGTACAGATGATAACTTAAAAACTATTTCAGCCTGGACTTTGATATTTTACATGGGGATGATTCTCTTTGAGGGCTACACTTGACAGTACATAAGTGACCTTGGCCTGATTCCCAAGGTCACACGACAACTGACATGAAATTACTGACACTTGATAGTTTTAGATCTATTTTCAGTAAGGACCTTGATGTTGCACATGTTAATGTTTCTTTGTGAAGATCACGCTTAGACATTACATGAGTGACCTTGCCCTCATTTCTGAGGTTACATTGCAACATACATGAATTTTACTGTTCACTATAACTTGAGAACTACTTGAACTGGGATCTTGATGTTGCATATGTTAGTTTTCTTCCATGAAGGCCAGACTTACTAAGTACATTGGTGACCTTGAGCCTATCCCAAGTTCACAGAGCCTCAAGTGTGATGAATGTCTAGGTCAGCTGAGCATGGGCCGTTCACACAGCCCTCTTGTTACAGTATAATTTTGCTGCAATAGCATTGAGTTGCTTCAGATTTCTACTTTTTTATACTTTTTTTCAGAAAATTTTTACTCTTTTAAAGTTAAATTGGATACTTTTTTTTATTGTAATTAGGCAGTGGCAGCACTGAACTAGGAGCCTCTAGGAGTGTCCCTGTGTGATATCACAGCAATCAAGTGATCTGTTTCAGAGAAGATTTTTTAAGATTTGCCCCCAAAAAGAACAAAACAAGACATACCTTCAGTGTAAGCATTGACTGAAGGGTCCGCCATTTGCTCAAATTAGGTCATGGTGACACCAAAATCTAATCAGTTCATCTTGACATGCTAGATAAGCATACTGCCAAATTTAAGCAATATACATTGGAGCATGCTGGAGATATTGCAGTTACGAGCCCAACCAGAATGTAATTAGGCTACCATTTGCACAAATTTGGTCATGGTGGCACCAAAATCAATTTAGTTCATCTTGGCATGCTAGATGCTAGATAAGCATGCTGCCAAATTTGAGCAAAATACATTGGAGCATTCTGGAGATATTGCAGTAATGAGTCCTAACCATCATGTAATTAGGTTCGCATGTGGTCAAATTTGCTCATGGTGACACCAAAATCCAATCAGTTCATCTTGACATGCCAGATAAGCATACTGCCAAATTTGAGCAAAATACACGGGAGCATTCTGGCGATATTGCGGTAACGAGCCCTAACAAGCATGTAATTAGGCTGCAATTTGCTCAAATTAGATCGTGGTGACACCAATATCTGATCAGTTCATGTTGCCAAATAAGGTAAGCATATTGACAAATTTGAGCAAAACACCTGAAGGCATTCTGTCGATATTGCTTCAACAAAAAGGCGCACATCTGGACAGATGGACATCTCTAGTATGATACACTAATATAGAAAAACATGACCCATATTCATAAATATCAAACCGACCAATGACAGCAAAAGAGATTCCAGAGTTACCAAAGCATCAACATTCATCTTCCAATACCAATGTGAAGAAACAAATTTTACTCCTTACTTGAGACAGGCAGTCACCCACAAAAGGCAACTGGTGGTTTTAAACCGGTCCTCTCAACCTTTGAAATATTCTTTATTAAATCCAGACTCTAGTGTTTCTAATATGTATAGGCCCAACCACTCAAAATCCAAATTTTATAACTTCTGCAAAGAATAAAAAGAGAATTGGTAGACCTACCACTATTTTGGTTCTTCTGACTAGTTCGACAGCTGAGTTTATACCAAAAGTAGAAAGTAGGCCTATATCGTTTTTGTGATATCTATGAATCTGGAACATTATCTAATTAATAAGTGAAGTGATTGAATCACTGTTATAGAGTATCAAATGCAAGGAGCAGACTTCTACAAGTCCCTCACTAAACAATTGAAGTTCTACAGTTGGACTTCTCTAGTATGAAACACTTATATAGGAAAACATGACCCATATTCATAAATATCAAATCCAACAATGACAGCAAAGAGATTCCAGAGTTATCAAAGCATCAACATTCATCTTCCAATACCAATGTGAAGAAACAAATTTCACTCCTGACTTGAGATAGGCAGCAGACAGGCAACCCGAAAACAGAATGGGTTCCCCCCTATGAAGCGGACCCATCAAAATTCATAAAGAATCCAAAAATCACCGGAGCATGACCATTGAACAACCTGGTAGAGATGCACCTAAGGTACATCCAAAGTTTGAAGTCAGTCTGGTTGATGCTTTCAGAGAAGGTGAAAAAATGAATTAGCATTAGAATGCCCATTAACTTAGTAATCAATAGGAAAGGTGCATTTACTGTTAAGTACTGAATTGAAAAAATCATTAAAAACAGAAATCCACAGCTGTGCCACAGAGTGAACAACTTTGTTTTACCCTTCCACATGGAACATATCCACCAAGTTTCAGCTGAAGCTGAGTGACGGCTCTGGAGAAGAAGTTGAAAATAGCAAAAACACACAAAAAATCATGAATAAGAGGATCATGTTGACCCTGTGCTCTGCTGACTGGCATCTGCTTTTATAGTATTGCAATACATGAACTGTAGTCTGTATACCTATATACATGAACTGTGGTACCAAAGTTTGATATATCATAACAGAAGTCAAAAATTGCCTTAACACACAAAAATTCAAAGAAGAGAATCATGATGATCATGTTCATGTTCTGGACAAAGGGAGCGTGTTATGATCCCTGCTCCGAAATTGTGGTGTGGTGAATAATACAGGCAATTCATGTAGCCTGTGACTACAAATGGTAACCACAGGCTTTGATCGATCATTATGAAGAGCAGGGCCTGGTGGCTTAAAAAAAAAACAAAACAAAAAACAAAACAAAAAAAACAACTGAATTATGTTTTTCAGTGATATGTCTCTAAAAAAATTATAGAGCAGCAGTTCGATGCATTTTGCCTCCAACTGGGCTCATCAGGAACTGACTTAATGCTCACTAGCTTGTGTTTGATTACACGCAAACGGCCTTAGCTATCTTTATATATACCCAAGCGTAACATGTCCATAGTAACTAATGTTATGTAGAAAACTTAAAGAAAAAAAGAAAAAAAAAATAACATATCCATGTCATTTTTGCAAACTTTCATAGTCTGAAGTTTTAAACAATTCTGTTCAGCTGTTCTGGAGAAGTCACGAATAGCTTAAACACAAAAATTCATAGAAAAATAAGAAAAAATTGCAACAAATCCATATCATATTTGCAAACTTTCATTGCCTGAAGTAAAGTTAAACTTTCATTATCTAAAGTCAATTATATTGATACAATTTTAAGCAATTCTGTTTAGAATTTCTGGAAAAGAAGTGAAAAATATCCTTACCACTTAAAAAATTTATAAAAAATAAGCAAAATTTGCAGCACCACCTGGTGGCCAAAGAATAAAGAACTACAGGGTTCGCACAGGTCCTTGAAGTGCTTGAAAGTACTTGAATTTGCTACATTCATTTTCAAGGCCTTGAAAACCTTGAAAATCCAGAATTTGGGAGAAAGGTCCTGGAAAAGTCCTTGAATTTTATTTTTAAGCATCACCAAATGAGGCAAGTTGCCAAGGAATATGAATATTTTCCACAAAATTTAGCATTTATGAACTTGAATCACATTAACATGAACACATTCTGCTGTCATTTTCCTTTGAAGTGGCTGGCAAATTCCATTTGTCAAAATGTAACACTGCAAATTACAAAGTATCTTTTGGCTTTTAACCCCATTTTAACCCCCTTTTAACCCATGTAGGTTTGACAGTTCTTATCAAATCAGACCTAACCAATTATGTGAGCCTTGTTCACATGTACAGCCTACTTTCAGGGGCAAATACACTGTATCAAACATACAGGTAACAGTACATCACCTTCCTTGAAAAGAAACTGGAGCATTCTTGTGAAAATTGTGCATAGGGATAGGTACATCTTCAGGTCTAATTTTACCATATGTAGTTGTAGCCAATTTTATAGGCTAGATAGAGTCAATTTCAGGAATACAACCCATACTGGCTGTGGGCCTACATAAGTCACAGTAAACTCATAAAATAATCCATATTGAACTTATCTTTAAAAAGGACTTTCGGTAATATGATCCATATGTAGGCTTCTTTGTAAGTTTGTGGAAAGTACTGCCTATTTCTAAAATTGAGTGTGGTTCATACATGGTTGGAATAAATAATAAATGTGGAATAAGATGCATTGGTCATTTTAGTATAGGGTTGAAAAGTGATGATTTGGACAATTTTTCTGTTGTGTTTTATTGCTGGATCTGGTCCTTGAAAACTTGATTTAAGTGCTTGAAAAAGTCTTTGAAAGTCCTTGAATTTCCTTTTCACGAACCTGTATGAACCCTGAACTAGGTAAACCCAGGTGACCCTATATGTGATATAAAAGCAATTGGCCAAGTAGTTATTCAGAGGAAGAAAATTTAATGTTTTTTTTTCAAAAAATAAAATAAGCGAGGAATGTGACAGTCCTGTGCTCAGCTGACATGTACATATATCCTTGCGACTTTTTTAAGATTTCCCCCCCCCCCAAAAAAAGAAGAAAGAAATTCATTAAAAAAATCAATGGAACATGTCCAGTTGAACAAATCTGCTTGAGACCCATCCAAGATACATTGCCACCAGGTTTAAAGTCAATCTGACTGACAGTTTCGGAGAAGAAGTCAAAACTGTGAATTAGCATTAGACTGCCCATTGAATTACATAGTAATCAGCAGGAAAGGTGCATTTACCCAAATTGAAAAATCGTGAAAAATCAGGAATCCACAGCATTGCCTCCTAGTGAACCACTTTGTTTGAACCTTCCACAAAGAACATATCCACCAAGTGTCAGCTTAATCTGAGTGCTAGTTGTGGAGAAGAAGTCGAAAGTAGCAATAACACACAAAAAATATTAATTTGTTAAAAATCACAGTGCCACCTGGTGATAAATTCAGAACTAGGAGTGTCCCTGTGTGATATCAAAGCAATTGGGTGAGCAATATTAGAGAAAATATTTTAAGATTTGCCCCCCCCCCCCCAAAAAAAAATCAATGGAATGTGACCATTTAAAGAAATCTGCATGAGAGCCACCCAAGGTACATTGCCACCAATTTTGAAGACAATCTGACTGACGGTTTCGAAGAAGTCAAAAATGTGAATTACCATAAATTCTCTGATAGAAGCTGCACCCTAATTGAAGACGCACCCTGACTTTGAGTCCTTCCCTGGGGAAGATTTTTCGCCATTTCCAATTCACGAAACCCTATTAGAAGCTGCACCCTAACTTCAGCAACTTTCGTGGAAATTTTCTGCACAAACCGATCATTTAGCATAACAGGCATGTGTACTTATTTACCCTCCTTTAATGCAATTTACCTAAATAAAAGTTTGATTGAAAGAGTGACTGGCTGCACGTCTCCAGTGGTCTATAGGCAGTATAGCATGCAGCATGCCTATTTTAGATACTTACTATGGGGCCAAGTCCAAGGCGGGCATTATACGATACAAATTTCAAACTAAAAGTTATTGCCAAAGCTGATGAACTTGGTAGTAACAGAAAGGCTGCTGGCTTCTTTGGATTGAACGAAAAACAAATCAGAGACTGGAGAAAAAAAGGAAAACAGTTAAGAAGGGTAAAAAAAGGACAGTAAACGGCTTCCTGTGCTGGACGCAAGTTACAGTTCGGGACAATGGACTCTCACATGTTGTTGTGGGTAGAACAAGTGTGGTCTGAGGGCCACGCAGTGACGGGCACAATGCTCCAAGTCTAAGCCAAAAGACAAGCCAGCGATACTAATTTTAAAGGTTCCAATGGATGGCTCACTAAATTTAAAATACGGCATGGACTAACCACTCGCACTGGCACATCAACAAGACAAAAACTTCCCAAAGATGCTGATCAAAAAGTCAGTCAATTCCACCAATTCATTATAAAACAACAGCAGAAAACCCCTAATACAAGCCGCACCCTGACTTTATGATACTGAATTTGTGTTCTTGAAAATCCTTACTCTAATTGAAGCCGCGGCTTGTAATAGAGAATTTACGGTAGCATTTGAATGCCCTTTGACTTGCATAGTGATCAATAGGAAAGGTGCATTTACTGGCAAGTACCCGAATTGAAAAATATCGTTAAAACTCAGGAATCCGCTGCATTACCACCTAGTGAGTAATTTTACTTGACCCTTCCACAAGGAATATATCCACCAAGTTTCAACTTAATCTGAGAGATGGTTCTGGAGAAGAACTCGAAAATAGCAATAACACAAAAAATCATAACAGGAGGCCCATGGGCCTAATGCTCTGCTGGCATCGTGGCTATATTTCACCTGTTCATTTCAAAGTTGTGAGTCCTCAAGTGGCTTCTAAACATAGAAAGCTTATGTACATTTAATGTAAAAATTATCCACCAGATGGCACTTCGCTCCACATGTAATCATAGCTTATTTGTGCAACTCCTGTAATGAATATTGTTGCATGTGCCAAGACAACAATGAGAGTCCTTAATTTTTTGTCCTCAGTGACCTTGGGACAGAAGATCAAGGTCACCCAGATTATGTGATGCAAGAGGCCCATGGGCCTGGTGATGTGCCGACATTGCCATTGATGTCCAAGCTACACCCTGCCATTACAAAATCACCTCTTTCAACTTTACAGGCATGGTGACCTCACAAAAATAGTTCAAGGTGACTGACATTACATAACATTCTAGCATTTGACATGGTCTACATATCCTATAAATTTGGCAAGTCTAATTGCTTTTCCAGATACGGAAATTTATATGTTAAAACAAAAACATTTGGCTCATAATTTCCGACAATTTATAGGTGGCTCCATTAGTATCATGAACAACTGAGATTTTGACCCCACAATCCCACGAAATTCCATAAGATCTGCCAAAAATTAAAGATGCTACAAAGCTCACATGATTTTCATATTTTGACCCCTATATTACATAATATTGCAGGTGGCACCACCAATTTCAAAAGGGACCTAGATTTTTATACACCCTGTAAGTCCTGAAAGTCCTTAGTGCTTTATGATCTTGAAAAGTGGGTCAAGGTCACACAATCATTGAGTTATAATGACCCAAAAGTATGTCCATTTCTTAAGTGCTTAATGACCTTCAAAAGGGGGTCAGTCACATAAGATCTTGGCTTTGGAAATGATCTATATATTCTACAAATTTGGTGTGTCCAATTCAATTATTTTTGGAGATACAGAATTTTAAATCTTTCAACACACTTTGGCTCATATTTTCTGTCAAGTTACAGATTGCACCACTAGCATCATATGTAACTGAGATTTTGACCTCCTCCACAATCCCACTAAATTTCATGAACATCTATTAAACATTAAGGCTGCTGGAGTGGTCACAAGATTTTCATATTTTGACCCACGTGTTACATAATACTGTAGGCTGCGCCACCAATATCAAACTCAACCTAGACTTTCTTACAGCTAAGAAGTCCTGATAGTTAGAAGGGGCTATCTTGAAAACTGTCAATCGTATAGGCCACAGACTAGAGTTATAAATCCTTCTATTTTTCATATTAGCATTTTTCAGTCTAAAAAATCAGCATTTTGGTATTTTAAAGTTCCGTGAACAGCATTTTACAGATAAAAATGTCAGAAAAATACGGACGGATTTTTGACATACAATTCCCAGCTCGTTAATTTGTGATAATTGAAATACGAAACAACACCTGGATGTCAGCTTTATACAGGTGTATGAACTGTGCTCTTGCCAGGGTCACATCATTGTCCTTCCCCACCATAAAGTTCCCACCTGGCCTGGAAGACAGTGCAACTGTATGATCACCAATGAAGCAACTCTGCGATGCAGCAAACCTGACTTAGCTAACTTTATTTAAACAGAAGCTACAGCATGCTGAAAACACAGTATTTTCACAATTACGGACCATCTCCGTTGGGATGCGCAACCAGCCAATCACAACTGTAGTCTGTAACCTATAGCGCTTACAAACAAGTTAAGACATGCGGATGGACAGGACAGCTCTAGGACCCATGGTCAGCAGAGGCAAGAAAACACCAATGTCTTCCACTGCAGGCTTCAGCAAATCACTAGAAGGACACTGATCCATACTCTAGTTCTATGATTATGGAAATCTTAAAGTTGTCAAGATAATTCATTGGACTTGAAGACAGTTATACTTTGATTGGTCAAACCAACTGAACCACTCCTGTACTATACTATTTGTGATGGGGGATTCACATTGCTAGCTTCTACGTAGAGAGGAGTGGTCTGTTTGGATTAAGGGCTGGCTCAGATACCCCTAGACACAGTGCTGCTATTTCCTGGAATACGCATGAAGCTTGTGGTATTGTGATAGGGCCACTCATTTATTTGGGCCTTAGAGATCTATCTGTTTAACATGAACAATAAGACAGTTTCTGTATTCTATAAAAAACCTAAGTTATAACACGGTTGTTCGGATTTTTTTTCTTGTATGTTCCAAGACCAAAGCCTTTCAATAAGCGGTCAACTGTACAGTGACTAGTCAACTGCCCAGGAGACAGGTTCTGACAGTGCAAATACTTTGTCTGTGCGTGCATGCATGCATCCAGACAGTTTTCACATGGTAACTCAAAAACTTTTTGACATACATGTACGGCTTTCATATTGCACATGCATATTGTCCTGCACCAGCTCTTGGACAAATTCGAAGATGGGTGGCCTTGACCCAATTCCCAAGGTCACTGCACCATTTAAATTAAGTTGGTCTTCATGTGATAACTTGAAAAGTTTTTGACGTAGGACTTTCATATTGCACGTTTCTTGTTCTGCATCAGGTCTCGGACAAATTTGAAAATGGGTGACCTAGATGCAATTCCCAAGGTCACAGCATTTCAGGTGAATTTGGTTTTCATGCAATAACTCAAAAGTTTTTTGCTGTAAAGCTTTCATATTGCACATGCTTACAGTCCTGGATAAGGTCTCAGACGAGTTTAAAAATGGGTGACCTTGACCCAATTCCCAAGGTCACAGAGCCATTTTAGTGAATTTGGTTTTCATGCCATAACTGGAAAACTTTTTTGCTTGGGGCTTTTATATTGCACATGCTTATAGTCCTGAATAAGGTCTCAAGTAAGTTTGACAATGGGTGACCTTGAGCCAATTCCCAAGGTCACAGAGTCTTTTTAATGAATTCCGTTTGCACACAATAATTTGAACATTTTTTTGCTCAATGCTTTCATATTGCACATGCTTATAGTCCTGAATAAGGTCTTGGAAGAGTTGGAAAATGGGTTACCTTGACCCAGAGCCCAAGGTCACACAGCCATTCCAGTAAAATTTGGTTTTCACACAATAACTCAAAAGCTTTTTCTTTCAGGGCTTTCATATTGCACATGCTTATAGTCCTGAATAAGGTCTCAGAGGAGTTCAAAGGTGAGTGACCTTGACCCAATTCCCAAGGTCATGTCTGTACGGTCAGTTTATACGTGATAACTCAAAAAGTTTTGGACAAAGAGCTTTCGAAATTGCACATACATGTTGTCCTGCAGCATCTCTCAGACAAGTTTGAAGATGAGTGACCTTGACCCAATTCTCACGATCACAGAGCCATTTTAGTGAATTTGGTTTTCACACGATAACCTGAAAGGATTTTTGTATTGGGCTATCTTATTGCACATGTATAAAGTCTCGGCACAAGTTCAAAGATGGGCAACCTTCACCGACTTCATAAGTCACAGAGCCACTTTTGTAAATTTGTTCATGTGATAATTTGCATAAGTTTTGTGCATAGGGGTTTCATATTGCACATGCTCATAGTACTGTAGGTCTCAGATGAGTTCGAAGATGGGCGACCTTGACTCAATTCCCAAGGCCACAGAGCCATTTTTGTGAATTTGGTTTCACACGATAAGTTGAAAAGTCTTTAACATAGACCTTTCTTATTGCACATGATTTTAACACTACACAAGGTCTGAGAAAATTTTGAAGATGGATCACCTTGACCCAAATACCAAGGGCACAGAGCCGGGGGGGGGGGGGGGAGGGCATAGATCCAGCAATCTCGGACTGTGTTTTAATTATGCATACAACTTGGATGTACAACAGCATGGAGGGTCATTACAGTATCCAACTGAACATGTGGTACAAGGGGGTGTATTGTGGGGGAATTCAGTGAATTGACTAAGTTGAAATTCCTCAACTTTTGTTTGAATGCCATTGGAGTTGCCCATGGCACAAAACCATACATTGAACCGGGACTTGCACCTCCATCTAGAAGTCGTGCAGATATGAAATTCAAATTTTCAAATTAGTGACCTCTAATTTTCATAATTTTGAAAATATAAAATTATTCCACATAAGAGGATCAATATTTCAATCAAAAGGCTATGGCTATGCACCTATTTTGGATTTTTAGCCACAGCCACCATCACATTTGGTGCCAGTTACTGCTGACAGAGGGTGGACCATCATCACATTCGGTCCCAGTTACTGCTGACAGAGGTGGACCACCATCACATTTGGTGCCAGTTACTGCTGACAGAGGTGGACCACCATCACATTTGGTCCCAGTTACTGCTGACAGAGGTGGGCCACCATCACATTTGGTGCCAGTTACTGCTGACAGAGGTGGACCACCATTACATTTGTTGCCAGTTACTACTGACAGAGGTGGGCCACCATCACATTTGGTGCCAGTTACTGCTGAAAGAGGTAGGCCACCATTACATTTGGTGCCAGTTACTGCTGACAGAGGTGGACCACCATCACATTTTGTGCCACTGCTGACAGAGGTGAACCACCATTACATTTGGTGCCAGTTACTGCTGACAGAGGTGGGCCACCATCACATTTGGTGCCAGTTACTGCTGAAAGAGGTGGGCCACCATCACATTTGCTGCCAGTAACTGCTGAAAGAGGGTGGACCACCATCACAATTGCTGCCAGTAACTGCTGATAGAGGGTGGACCACCATCACATTTGGTGCCAGTAACTGCTGATAGAGGGTGGACCACCATCACATTTGCTGCCAGTTACTGCTGACAGAGGGTGGACCACCATACATGTACCTGGAATGTCAAACTGTACAAGTAACTAAACATTGCCGTCAGGTTTTGTACATCGTGGTCTGCCACTTGACTCAGCTGACATAACTTGTGATATACAATTTTGTGTCCTAATTAAAAAGTGCAAACCTGCCGGCTCCCAAGCCTGGAGAAGTTTATAACAAGAGGGCTGTGTGAACAGCCCGTGCCTCAGCTGATCATGACATTCATCACACTTGCAGCTCTATGAACTTGGGAAAGGATCAAGGACATCATGTTCTGAGTAAGTCTGAACTTTATAGAAGAACACTTACATGTGCAACATCAATGTTCAAGTAGTTCTCAAGTTATAATGAAGAGTAAAATTCATGTATGTTGCACTGTGACCCCACAAACGAGGTCAAGGTCATTCATGTACTGTCTCAGCATGACCTTCATATAGAATAATTAACGTGTAGCTAACTCAAAACAGATCTCAAGTCATCAAGTAAACAGTAAATTTGGTGTCAGTTGTCCTGTGAATTAGCATTAGAATGCCCATTGACTTGTAAGATCTTTTAAGATTTGTCCAAAAAAAAGAACAAAAAAAATCATTAAAAATCAAAAAATCACTGGAGCATGAACATTTGAACAAAATTGGTAGAAACCCACCCAACGTACATTGCCACCAAGTTTGAAGTTAATCTGGATGACGGTTTTGGAGAAGTAGAAAATGTGAATTAGCATTAGAATGCCCATTGACTGCCATAGTAATCAATAGGAAAGCTGCATTGACCGACAAGTACCAGAATTGAAAAAATCGTTAAAAATCAGGAATCCGCAGCATTCCCACATAGTGTACAACTTTGTTTGACCCTTCTACAGGGAATACATCCACCACGTTTCAGCTTAATCTGAGTGACGGTTCTGGAGAAGAAGTCGAAAATAGCTACAATACACAAAAATTCATAAAAAATTAGGAAAAAATTGCAGCGCCACCAGGTGAACAAATTAAGAACTAGGAGTTCCAGGGAGTGTTCCTGTGTGATATCAAAGCAATTGGGTGAGCGGTTTCGGAGAAGAAGATTTTTTAAGATTTACCAAAAAAAGAACATAAACATTTCATTAAAAAACCAAAAATCACTGGACCGTGACCATTTGAACAAACTTGGTAGAGACCCACCCAAGGCACATCTCCACCAAGTTTGAAGTGAATCTGGTTGACGGTTTTTGAGAAGTCGAAAAGGTGAATTGTGGACGGACGGACGGACGGACGACGGACCCTCAAAAAACCTCAGCTGACTGACAAGTCAGCTGAGGTAAAAAAGCAAAAGAGACAACACTAATCACGTCAAAAAAAAAAAAAACAGAAAAGAAAAGAAGCCCAACAGTTCAGAAGTCGTTCACAGGCTCCGTAAGGACAAAGGTAATCAAGTTATATCACACCATTCAGTTTTACTCATATTTGATTGCAAATTCCCCTCCCGAATCGCACACACTTCTGTAATCATACTGGCAGGTGAGGTCAAGTCATTGGGCTCCTGGTGAAAATTACACAAGATAAATAGTAATTCTGGCAATACATAGGAATGGAAATTGTTTTGATAGACCATACTTAGATGAAATATAATTCAGCGAGTTACATACCGACGAACGACTGCCTCAGAGTACCCGTTTAGCTTAGGAGCATACTATCGTGCTTCTGCTAGGGTATAAACTGTAGAAAATTTAAGAAAACTTATGTACAGTTGTACTTCGATATCATGATCGTCACATTTTAGATGAGGAAGACTATTATGACAGCAGGTTGGTAGTTTCCATAAAACCCTGATGGCTTTACGCCAAGGGATGGTTCAACATTTTCATCATGTAGAAAAATTTAAGAAAACTTATGTGCAGTTGTACTTCGATATCATGATCGTCACATTTTAGATGAAGAAGACTATTATGACAGCGGGGTGGTAGTTTCCATAAAAACCCTGATGGCTTTACGCTAGGGGATGATTCAACATTTTCATCATTTTTTAATTAGTACTTGCAGTACGCAAGGGGGGGGGAGGGGGTTAAATGGGTCTGTACACTTTCACAGAATAGGAGAAATGCTGATCAATTTATGGCCTATTTTATGCAATTTTGGTATATTTTTTTTGGAAAATCATCATTTTAAAATACTAATTTGGGGAGGCAGGGAGGGGGGTCATGAAATTTAGTACGCCAAGTACCAATTAAAAATGAATGTTGAACCGTCCCTCAGCATTCTGCTGAAAATGTTTTTTATATCAAGAGGCACAGTGTATAACAAATATAGGAATATTCAGGAAAATGATGCGAACATATAGAATACAAAAAATAGGAATATTGTAAAATGATTGGAAATATTGGAAGTGCTGGGATGCCTCCATTGGATCTACCCCCCAAAAATTTAAGTTCAGTTTCACAAAAGCTGAACACACCTGCTTTGAAGTGAACTGGAAACACCAAAAGATGGACAAGTCCCACACTCACCAAATAAATGCAGACAAGACAGACGAGTCAATATATTTTTAGTAGACCTGTGCAGGATTTGAAATTCCTTTATTACAAATGCTCTGCTATACAATTATTTTCAATCTGGCACTGAATATATATATAGTATCTTGGATCTGTAAGAACATAGGTATTTTGTTTTTAACTACCTGTGTGCATACATCCACCGATAGTCACCATTTCTTCCAATTTGCCACTTGGTGACAAAGCCCATGAGCTTTGCACGATTCAATTACATGACTGAAAAGAAGAAGAAAAGACGACCACTGAGGATGAATAATTAAATTCCAGGATCCACCACCACGCCTAAAGGTTCCTTCTGGTGGTGTCCTTTTTCATCAGAAAATAGACTTCCGAGATCAATTTGTACTTTTTCCTTAGTTCTCTACTTCTGAGACTGGTTTGTGATCTTCTTGGTATGACAGTCAAGATGCACTATACAGCAGATATATCCACACATGTAAAATTCTGGGCATGAACCCACTTCTTTGCATTGTAGACGCGACATGGGCGCTCTGTACAAAGACAACATTCCGGCTGGGAAACTCTCTGGTAAATATACAAGCACCCTGCTGTCCCTCCTGGGTCCAGTTGTACTAATATGGTGGCATAGGTCAGTTACTTTTTTTCACAATCCACTACAATTAGTCAAATTTATTAGTTACTGTACACTGAGAAAAAAAAAGCTATACCGCAAACTTGGCTTTCTGTTCGATCTTAACTTAACCCTTATCCTACCCACGGCAAGATATCACATTTAACCATTATCATTCCCTCATTGATTTCCACATACTATAACAATACTGATGAATCTTGGGAGTATATTTAGGGGATATTTGAATTGGGTACACTAGTCCAGCCAAACATCCTTTCAAAACACTTTTACCTTTGCATTTTTCACCCCTAATGACACGAGATGGGAGATAAACATTTGTACTCTTGCCTGTTGAGCACGACAAGGGCTAATGAAAAAAGAAATGTTAAGCTGAAAGACCCCACTCTGATGCTATCTTATCCTCTTTTTACAGTTTTACATCAGAAATTAAGTTTGTCTACGTTAACAGATTCATGAAACAGAGGGTGACAAAGATGAACTGAATCAGATGACACTATTTTATGATGCAAGCACCAATTAGAGGAACCTATCTAACACTTCTTCCCCTTCCACTTCTCCTTGAAGGGCATTAAAAACCAAGTCTTTCATCAGTCCATTCACAGACATATTTTGAGCAGAGCTGTTGCATCTCAAGACAAATATATATATATTTTTCCATCTGGCAGCCACAACAGCAAGTTCCTCCACAGCCTCAGCATGTTTTTGGCCACCAGGTGGCAGTACTAACATGCCTCATCTTTTTTTTTTTTCCTCCTGTGCTTGGGAACACTGATCTCGGTCTCTTTTATGTGCTTCAATGGCAAGATAACCTCTTCACATTGAAAGTATGCAAGTAGATGTTTTGTGTTTGAAAATATGAACATGTTTCTAACTTGGCACGTTCTTAAGGCAAGGGGGAAGCTTTGGAACTGAAAGGGAAGCGTATAATCAAGCAAAGGGACAAGAAATTTGCATGCCAATAATTACTTTTACCCTGTCAGTGCTTAGATGTCCCTCTTTTATCAGTCATGAATCTTAAAGAGAAAGAAGCTATCTACAGCTTAAAGATAATACTCTTGGGCTGTAACTTAAAACACCAAATCACTTCTGAAGCTTGTTACTTTACATAGGGACAAAATCTTCATGCAAGAGTCGGGGCAAATATATATACGCATATATATATATATATTCAATATACATTATATGCAAAGGGAGAGCTGTTCACCTGCTTCCCATCCCACGACTATGCCACTACTTTGCCATATATTATAACCAGCAACTGATCAAAACCAAAACAAGGTATGCAAACAAAAATACTTGTTATATGTAAATCTAGCAAACATCCACTGTTTTTTTTTTTGTTTTATGTTTTTTTTTGTTACAAAATACCACATTTTTAAACTCAGTGAGCAACATCTACAGGCTTTTTTTTTGTCTAGTACAAATCTGAGCCAACAATGTAAGGAAAACAGCAAAAACTTCCATTTTGTAATTTGTAATTCATTAACACACAATGAAGAAGACATCAGGTCTGCTATTTGTAACCTACATTGAAGCCATGAGGTTTGTCTGTGCACAATTTGATGATCCAACTTAACATTCATTCAGAGATGGTATCTTCTGATGAAAAAGAACTGCCTAGTGGTCCTTATTCCCAAAACACTGTGCCTACAGTAATATCTACAAAGCTGGTGAAACAAGCACTATCATTTATTTGCGCTGTATGTTACATTATATTCTCTTCATATGGCAATTTTTTTTTCACACAAGGTCTTCATATTTAAGATGCATTCATGCTCAGCAAATGTTCACATTTCACAAAGGGCCACATTTATTGTACAACTGTACTTACATGTCCCTCCTTTGTATAATCTTAGTGCAATAGTAAACACTAGGTTTTCCTACACTTTGTGCCTATCACACAAATATTTTGTTGTGGATATTTTTTTCTGTGTTTTTTTTTCCTTCCTCTTTTCCTATTTTTATTTTTGGACAGGTGATTATATATACATTGTACATGGCAGAGGGTCACAGGTGACGGACAATGCAGCCTATTAGTAACCATGTTGCCAACACTGCCCGTTGTGATCCTGACCGGGAGTCCACTACCGGCCACGAGAGCTCGTGGCCTGCAAACACCTTGTCTGCAGTCCAAACATGTCCTGCTTAGGCATCATTACTCCACACCTGTAACAGAACAAATACCTCATTAACGAGCTGCTGGCATGATAACCAACTCACAAACATCAACACAAATCAAACTCACATCAAGCCAATTGCTTCCGTATTTTGTGTTGAGAGACAAAATTTTCAACCCAACAAAATGATGACACTTCTCCTGTTTTTAGTACAGGATCTATTTCAGAGCCAGTTGCTTACATGTTCACACACCCATGTGTAAAAGTTCAGTCTATTTCTGGGGGGGAAAAAACAACAACATACGGCTTCATCATCTTTTCAGTGTCATCAAATTTCATCTCCAAAATCTAGACATTTATAAAATATAATTAACAGGAATGCAGGCAAGTGCTTTCACTTCTCACTTAGACAGAACTCCACAATATGCCAGGCAGGGAGCAAATACAAACACAGGGATTTCTTGACACTAAACTCGAGTTGTCAACACTGAACTTTAAATTCAGATCTTCTTCCTTTACTGACCATAGCAAATCCAAACAAGTTTTCGGGTACATCCTTTTTAACACTATGACTGCCAAAATGATTTTGTCAACAGTAAAATCTGAAAGCATGTGCCTCTGTCACATGAGCAGCCATAGGCTGGAAAGATAAGGCAAGATCCAACAGCAAAAAGACACGATGGAATAAACCAGACATGGTAAACATCACACATCTGAAAATTTCAAATGGGCTGGTTAAGTGATACAACTAAATGATCAGTTTCTCTGGCACTTTTGAAAAAAAAATTTAATGGTTAAGTTTTTTTTAGCTGTTCCCCTGCCCAATGAGTAACTTCACTTTTACAGTAGCATGTTTCTTCCCCCACACAGTCAGTGCTACTTTGAATTAATGTATCTTTGAACCATAAAACAAGACTAAATTTGATGTGGCACAAATGACATACAAAGGGTGGCCAGAGAAACTAATCTTTTTTTTCTTTCTTTTTGGCGCCCCATTATCTTTCCAGGGTACAGCTTGGAGTGCAAAGAAATGGTGTTAAAGAAATATTCACCTGTACTTGACCCCGACTGGTTATCAGTCAGCCAAGGTCACTCCTACAAGGCAAAACCACCATTTATATCATTATCAGTGCACAATTGACAACAACCCTGTGTTCCGCCTGAACCTTTAGCGTTCTCTTTACAGTTCACACTTTTCTCATGTTATTGTCACCTTACAGGGGATCACACAGCACATGAAAGCTGTACAATCTGGCTATACCTAAATGCCAAGCTGACAAGCTTCATCCTCAAAATATGCTGTTTTGTGGTAGTTTATGATTAAGGGATGGTTCAACATTATCATCATTTTTGAATTAGTACTTAGGGTACTAAATTTCATGACCCCCCCTCCTTCCCCTCAAATTAGTACTGCAAAAATGACGATTTCCCCCCCAAAATCATAGCAAAATTGGACAAAACAAGCCAAATATTGACCATAATTTTCCAGATTCTGTGAAAGTGTACAGACCCATTTAACCCCCTCCCCCCTTGCGTACTGTAAGTACTAATTCAAAAAGGATGAAAATGTTGAACTATCCCTAAGTCAAGACATTTAAGAAGTAATTATTTAGTGGCCTAATGATACAGGGCCTTTCATATTAACAGCTGTGTTTGTCAATAGCAAGACCAGACATAAGTATGTAATCAATACATTCGCTACATTCCCCCCTATACAAGCTGTTGACATGATAGGATTCATCTACTTTAGCAGCTTTGAAATTCAAGGAAATTCAAACACTTTTCTGGGCAAAATTTCCAAACCCAAGGACTTCTGATGGAATCCTGAAACCTGATTGTGACATCAGCTGAAGATTGGAAATGGGAAAATGCATGCATTCAAGAAGTATTTATTTGTAAGTCACTTTTAAGGACATCCAAGGACTAACGTTCGATTTCCAGGACTTTCACGGCCTACAAAAATATGAAAGAAATTACGACTTTCAGGTGCATATGAAACCTGCCATGCTGATCTTTGTACCCCTGCTAATTCTCTAATGTAAGCCTGCACATAGTTATTCTACTAAGCATTAATCACCAACCCACAATTGAAAATGCTTTGAGGCTTTGACCCACATTTAACTCATTCTTTGCTGGGGAGTTTGAGAATTTTTCTAAGGGGAGAAATAGAGGTTGTACTCTAAGGTGCTGCACTGGTCACACATTGCATTGCTATGCTCCACTTGCGGTGATCTTACCATGCCACAGTTTACCAAAGAGAAAAAATATCTGAGGTCATGTGATTGCAAGTGACTCAGCAAGATAAATGAGTGGCTAAACATCTAAAAAAAAAAAAAAAAAAAAAAAAAAAAAAAAAAACTGTGAAAGGATCTGGGGCCAAGCGTTGAGTACCCTGTATAGGTACATAAAACAATATGACATTTCCACCACTCTTTTATTGTCAAGTTTCTCACTCACGACTTCACTTCCAGGTCTGGTGGCCATTGTAATTTTTTACCATGAAGTGCATGTACAAAATGGCTCCCTGAGTCCTGGCACTTGATGTTAAACAGCTTATACCTCTCTTTACAGAATACTGAAAATGAAGCACTTCAGCAGATGTTAAGATGTGGAAGATGTGTGAATGTTAGTTCCGCAAACTTTCCTCTGGCACATTTATGCATTCTGATAGGACTTTTTCAGGGACAAAAATATTTTTGTCATCCAGCTCATCTCCTGGGATACACATCTCATCTTGCATTTCTTTCTTTGGGACAATCTATTTCTAAACAAAATATGAGAACTGTTCCTCAGTACTCAGTTTGAACACAGTATTCAAGGAACCTGGAAATGACCCCCTGAAACTTAAGAACATGTATGAACTTTTCACAGAGCTGCGAGGTGTATGCTTCATTGTCCTTAACACTTTGCAACTGAATACATCTTACAAAATGTACCTTTTCATAACTTCTGTTTTGAGGCCCAAATCTATCACATTGGTAGTAAATACAAATTACATTCCCCAACATCCCCACAATACAATACAACAGAATAACTAAATTTACAAATAAATGACACTCCAGTCCTCAGTTAAACACAAGACAAGCCACCAAAAAACGTTCCTCTCCAATGTTGAGCTAATGTAAAATGGTTTGCAGAGATATCAGAATCACAATTTAGTTTTCCATCACATAGATGGCTTCCCTAAATTCGCCTATCATAGCAAAGGACTACATATGGTTGGTACTGCTTATTCAGTTTAAAGGGTTCAATTAACAGATAAATTATTCAGGAAGTTTTGAAAATTTAAACGAGAGGCCCATGGCCTTAATGCTCTGCTGACAACAATCACCAAAAAATAATTTCTTGAAATATATTGCCTCCACAACCTTGAAAAAATCAAGTTCGTCCATATAATGCAATAACAAACTTCCACATGCCACACATTTGCCGTACATTTGGCACCATTCACCTTATTCTTTATCAGGATATTGAATTCCATGTCCCTTACATAAATATGTAAAAACCTTAAAAATAGGTCCAGGTCATAAAATCATGGAGTCAAGGTGACCCAACGAGTTGGTCACCAAGTACAGTCTTATATACAATCTATTCTAGTGCAATTTTGACCTGGAAATTCAATTCTTCTTGCCCTTCATGTCTAAGCTACATCCTTCTATTATACCAGAGTCATGAATGTCTCGCCAGCGTAATTCAAGCCACTCCAAAGTTTTTTGTTGACCGAAGGATGAATGTCCGGAAAGTGACTGCTTAGTCTCGCCAACAGTTTATGCTGGCGAGACAAAAAGCAGCTCTTCCAACTTAAAAGGTCTGGTGACCTAACAAAAATACGTCCAGGTCACTGATCTCATTAAACATATTAGCATTGGACATGGTCTTTACATCCTATAAATTTGACATGTTTAATTCATTTTTTCTCTCTTCGATATATGGAGTTTTGTATCTTTCAAGATATTTTAACTCACAATTTCTGTCAAATTATAGGCGGTGCCACAGTATCATAAGCAATCGAGATTTTGAACTCTTCTAAAATCCCACTAAATTTCATGAAGATCCATCAAAATTAAGGACGCTGAACTGGTCCCAAGATTTTCACATTTTGACCTGTATATTACATAATACTATGAGTGGCGCCACCAACATTGACATCCACACAGATTTCTATACACTTTATAAGTCCTTCAAGTTTTGGGCCTCGGTAAAAAAAAAATGTGGGGTCAAAACATTCACAACATGACCCCTATATTCCAACTGGCCATTTGACCTTGACCTTCAACTCGGATTAAAAAACAGTTAATGTTCAAAACGTGTGCCCTGCATCCAGCTTACCAAACATGGTATGTTTGTTCAAATCGGGTTATAACTTTTTAAGTTATTGAAGAAAAACAGCACACTTTGACAAGTGCCAAAGTCCATAATCACTAGCTCATGGAGACCCAAGAAGTCAGTCACCAAGTCCTTGTCAAGGTCACTGATATTATATAACATACTAGCATTGGGTGTAGTCCATATATACTATAAATGGCATGTCTAATTCAGTTGCCTTTCAAGATATGAAAGATCATATCTTTGAACACATTTTGGCTTATAATTTCCATCAATTTACAAGTGGCACCACTTACTAGAGTATCACATGCACCTGAGATTTTGACCTTTGACCTCCTTCACAATCCCACTAAATTTCATTTCATACTGTAGGTGGTGCCACCAATATGGCACTCTATCTAGATTTTGATTCACTTGATAAGTCATGAGAGTTATACGGGGCTATCTTGAAAACTGTGGACTTTATCCTGCTCACAAGCAAAAGGTTTACGGTTGGATGGAATGACGGAGGGATGGACAGACATGAGTGATGCCATGGGCTCTGTGATCTTTGGTCAGCAGAGCTAAAATGTAAATCATTACCTGCACTTTCAGAAGTCTGTAACCATATATTAACTGGGTTCCCAAGAAGTTATGAAATTGCACTTAGATTTCTTGCAAGTGTACTTCCATATTAGCTGTTAGACTTTGCAATCCTGTTCAATTCTACGATACCCAAATATGCTGGACTTACTGCACTACAGAAGAATTCACTCCAACATATCTTTTTGGCTATCAAATGCTTGTATCCACTTTCAATGTGCTTCGAGAATTACTGTGATCTGAAAGGGCAATTAATAGGAAAGCAAGAGAGACAAATTACATACACCTTGCAGCAAAGGACCTCAGCATCATGCATTTCATACAAAAAACACACAGTCTGTGCCTCTTCCAGGATCCAAATGACAACAGGGGGCCAGAAGGAATAAGCAAAAACCTTGACAGACACCAGCTACAGTGTACAAACTTCAATGTAATATGTCTTCACAGACACAAAATCAGTGGCCACTGAATGAATTTTCAAAGGAGCCCAGGCAGCCTTTCATATACTTACTTCTACAGTGATCCCTGAAAATCAAGAATCTATCACCAAGGTGACTTTGTTCACTCAATGAAGAAAATGCACAAGATCTTTTAATGCTGAAGTTTGTAACGCTTACCTTGGTAAGTGTTCCCATCTGAATATAATCTACTCTACGTATTTTTCTATGATTACAAAAACCTGTGTCTTGCATTGCTTTTAAGTTGTTACGAAAAATTCATGTACTATCAGGTGATAAGACAATGGAATTTGAACACCTCTACTATGACTTTAATTTGCAAGTCATTGCCATGTTACTTAAAATGAACACGTCAACCCATGACATTACATTTTACAACAAGTGTGTGATCAATCTCGCTTTAACAATGACTGAGTCATCCACCTAGAAGCAATACTTACTGAGTCTGACTTGTTGGAAGGGATTAGCCTATTTAGTATTTGTTCAATAGCATGTCTCCTGCAAGCACAAAGAAAGAAAACAAAGTCAGATGAAAAACCATATGTTATGTATATGTACACACTATTATGACTGGGAATATCAAATATCATCATGAAAATCTCTCCACTTTACTATCTTAAACTGTACCAGGATACCGTATTCATTCCAATTGTAGCACATGCCCTAATTGGAGCATACACACTACTTTTTAATCTTGGGGTTTTCATTGAAAATCCAGTATTTTTTAATCTTTAAAAAAGTTCACTGCTTCTGATGAAAGAAGAGTCAAGAGGGTTCACTGCTATTATTTTATGCCATATGGACTCTATAATGCATGTAATTGCTTGTGGTATTGTACATTAAGACATATCATTATCACAAAACTCTGCAAAAAAGCATGTCTGCTCCAGGAAATCTTTGCATTACCACAGCATGCTACTACTGCTGGAATGAATACCGTATACAAGAATTTATAAAAAAATTTTTGCATGTGTCCGTTTACAAAAATGATTTGCACACCACACAGACTACATAAAATTTGTGTGAGACTGTCTGACTATACAATTGCATTACATGTATCTGTCAAAAAGTTCATACCATTATTGTATTATCAAATATCATTCTTTGAGGTACAAAAACCACCTTTTGCCAAATGCCCTCTACTCACTCATTCCATACTCAATTGACTGGTGGTTTTCGCTTTTTCTTAAGAACCTAGGATATATGGGGGCACTCGTTGGGTGAAAAGATAAAGGGAAAAAATTGAGGTACATGCACTTCAATGCAATCGACTCATGGGTCCATTTGTGCACATACATGGTTCCTGTGACCATGAAAATGTGGTCAAGGTCACCAAAATGTAATCCAGTGAAGAAATGGTGTCACTTGTACATGTGAAGTAAATTTGAATATCAGGTGGCAAGTAAGTCTTGGGATACTGTGCTCACAAACAAATGGTGGACAAACAGATCTATGGATGGATGAATGGACAACCCAGAAACATAATGGGTTCCCCTTGGGGGGAATCCATAAAACTATTGACTTTTGACATAGTAATACTTGCACCTGAATGAAAGCTCTTCTCATAGGGGACTTGACAACATAATTTTCATATTCTCCCACTCAAACACATATGGGAAAATCAGTAGCTAATTTGACACAAAAAAAAAAAAAAACAAAAACAAAAAAAAAAACAAAAAAAACCCAAAAACACATAAACCTTGTGTAAAACTTAGCTTTACACACCTGTCTAATGGATAAGCAAGTGTGTATTTCAGCACTTGAAGTGCTATCCGAATGACATGCCTTGACATCTAATTTACATGTTGACACACGCAGATCATTTGATTTTGCTGGTCAGCCTCAAAGGTTTCTGCCTTAACAGGCCTCCAACTTAATTGACTACCTTGTAACATGGTCATAGGTTTCTGGAATGAAAGCTGGCAGCTTACCAGCAAACTTACAGTGTGTGTGTCAAAACACTTTTCTGTTTTTTTCTTGAGTTCTTTCTTTCTTCTTTACCAGTGAATTTGTCATGATTGTACATCCATACAAGGAGTTTGGTCTATTTATGCGGAGGAATGAAGATGTTTAAAATTATGCAAATTGGGGAAAGAGATGTCATTCAACTTCTACTAGAGGGTTATTGACCATTGGACACCTAATGAATTTAAAACAAAAGCTGCAGTAATTCAAATTATCCTAATTAGCAGCATTTGAAATTTCTGATCTTGAATATCTTCAAAACTATTACAGATAGAGATGTCATTTCAACTTCTACTAGGGGTTTCTTGACCATTGCGCATGTAATGAATCTAAAACAAAAGTTGGAGCAATTTTAATTATGCTAAGTAGCACCAGGGGAAATTTTAAATCTTGAATAACTTCAAAGCTATATCAGATAGAGATGCCATTCCAACTTTTACTCCCATGCTATGGACTAGTAGGCATCTGATCATACCAATAAGCTTTGAAGACACACAGATTTCCTATGCAGCAAATCATCTTTTCTAGTTTTACTTCATGTAGTACTGAAAAAAAAAGTGTGTATGATTATGTGGAGAATAGAGATCCATTTGCATTTACATGGAATTCATAATAGGGTAACCTCAAAACCTGACTGATTTTTATCTACTTGTTTGGAACCTATTACAGACTGCGGATCAGTCTTTCACTAATACAAAGCTAGTTATGTTTTTGTCCAGTACTGTAAAATTATTTAATTTTGCTCTATTCTTATTTTTGCTTATTTCACTGATGGTAAAAAACCACGAAAATTAAAACATACTGAAATAGTAAGCAATTTATAGTATATGCATCTTGCATCCCTGTGAGAATTGCACCTGCTGATTCTTCATAGACAGCTTCCATTGAAGTATATCCATGCCACACTTGACCAGTGGTTTCAGCATTTAACTGGCAAGTCACGCTACAGATGCCTGTATGGCAACTGTACACTGACTTGCCATCCTCAAAAAAAACACTGATCAAATCCAACACCATCATTGGGTGAAATTTTACTCTCCTAATAAAGGTGATGAAGTACATAACAGCAATACAGAATGGGATTTGCTTGCTTATTGGATGCTGAAAGGTTGTAAGGTGGCACTGGCATAATCAACATGGGATATGATATTAGATCACCCAGTGTTTCATCTTATGCTGACATACTTGGCATAAAGTCCCCCTCCTGGTGGAAGGTGTAAATCTTCCTCTTTAGCCAAAGCTTCCATGACGGTTCCCAACAATCCATCTGTCGATTCTTCTTCTTCAACCAAAGCTGGAATTACATGAAGTTAACAAAATGAGCTTTAAGCAGTTCCAGGAAGTGTAGTACATGTATTTAAACTGTCCGGTCTCCAATAATACTTTCAAAGATATTATTATTTGCTACCAAACAGTGACTCCTAATGACCAGTCTGTCTCCAATAGTTGCATGAATGAATTGAAATAAAATATACAAGTAATTGATTGATTGGTTGGTTGATTGATTGATTGGAAGAAAGAAAGAAAGAAAGAAAGAAAGAAAGAAAGAAAGAAAGAAAGAAAGAAAGAAAGAAAGAAAGAAAGAAAGAAAGAAAGAAAGAAAGAAAGAAAACGGAAAGCAAGTGTGGTTTCCTTTCACTAAATGGCTTCTTTTGTTTCAGTCTGCTGGTTCACAACTGTCTTACGATTTGGATTATTTATCATGACTTGCAATCATTACTTAATCTGACAAGCAAAATTTCACACAATGTCATGCATACGTATGGTACTGTTGGTAGTAACAGTCTACCAAATCAATTAAAGCTGTAAAACTTTCAGAGGTGCTGCGCCAAGGCTTGACTCTTGCCGCTTCCAGTTTCCATACAGCACCTCCCTTCTGCCACGCAAGGTTTTGAGCTCTTTCCCATTCAAATCACCCAAAAGTGCCCAGATATTTTTTGTCATCCACTTTTATGTTTTTGCTTACATTTTAGCAAGGTTAATACAAAATATTTTGCACAGAATTGTACATAAACCTTTCAAGATAGAAGGCTACTGACTCAGCTTTTTTTCTGACCAAGACAGGATTAGTAGTGTTGGGAATCATTCCATTTTTTGTGCACTAGATTATTATTTGTCAGCGTGACTGAAAATGTTTATTAATCAAATATACGAAGATACACAAATTCTGGGAAGCAGTTTAACTAACATGAAATTTCAAAGCCACATTTACATACACTGCCATTATCTATCAGAAGCACACAGGTCTGGATGATTGTGAAATCTAGTTCACCTGTTGTGGCTGCCATCTTGCAAAGCACAGATTTTTACGTCCATATTTGTTACCAGGTTCAATGGTTCACTACATTCGCTTTTGACAGTAACTGGACTGTTTGGAAGGACTGTATATAAAATGAACTGCTGCAGAAAGGATGAAACTAAAACTCTACAGGCAACAACTTTTACAATAACAAAGATATACAGGTACATTTTTTTACCATGAAGTCCCCATCCCGTGATATTATTATTTTCCATATGTTTCCATCTTCAATTTTAAACAAAACAAACATTTATTTAAGTGTACGTTCACTCCAAAAATAACTGTGGTACACCTTTTTCAATGTTAAGGTTGGATGTCAGGCAGTAATACCTTTAATTTTTTCTTCTAACCGAGAGTCTAGCTCTGCTTCTTTCCTCTTGGCCTCTTCAGACACCTTTGGTGCTCCTTGCAGTGCTATGATCACAATACTCATGTTGTCACGACTACCCTGTAAACAAAAACATGCATATCATTAACGTTATACTGTCTACCAACCTGCTGACCTGTCGAGTCAAAGGAAGCCATTTTATGTTTCAAAAAATCAACATCAACTGTGTAAACAAGGGCTCACTATATCTAATAAATTCTCTTTAGCATTCAAAAATTAGCACGTGGCAAATAGATCTCTCACTCTGAACTTCTAATCATCCTAATTTTACCCATGATGTGATGTGACGATGCACGGCCTGTAAGCCTCATTATTACACCATGTCCAAATGAAAATTTCATTTCAAAGAGCCTCTTTACAACCTGCAGAAACCTCCACAACAGAAGCAAAATATATTTGGGAAACTCCTTCCTACACAACTTGTCACAGCCTAAGATCAGCTGATGTTTTGTTAGGAGTAACTGGATACATTTAGCCATTGTCATCTTTCATGGTTACTATATGAATACCATGTGCATGCACACACGCATTGACACACACACACACACACACACACACAGGGAAAGAGTAGTCCCTCCTTTGCGGCTACTCTATTGAAAGATGCCTGACACATTTGTCAGGTCCCTTGCACTATTTTCCCACATAACTGACCTCTATTGTGACATCATCTGCTTTACATAACATTTCTAGACCTGCTGGGTGGGTGGGTAGGTATGTATGTGAGTATGCATGTAAGTCTCAAATGATTTATACACAGCTCTGCTTTGTAAACACAATTCAAATTTTCAGCAAACTGAGACTAAGGAGTGAAGTAAACAGTTCAAAGCGTGAAGATTGAGTACACACCAAGGACTGCTCTGACCATCGGCAAGCTAACCACATGCTGATGTTTCTTGAATATGGCTAAAAAAAGGTGTAAACGGCTAACATATTTTACGAAGAATTACTTAGGATCCATGTAACAAAATCTTGGTTAATTCGGCATTTATTTCCCATTCTGGCTGCAAATTGTTCATGTCTAGATTGGTCCCTAACACACCAAATTAGTCCCAATGTAAATTGTCATCTGCTTTAATGTTTCCACTTCAGCTTCATGTAAACAGAAAATATTTTTTTCTGAGACTTGTAGAAAAGACCTATCATGACCACACGATCCAGCTCAAAAGCTTTTTTTCGAAGGTTGGGTGCACGGCACCCATCCTGTACAAAGGAAACCCACTAATTCTGCCTTAATTCTGACCAGAGAAGGGTTAAGAACCCAAATGATTCAAAACCATCTACAAGCATCTCTAAGATACATGAATGTGGCCTTACAAATGAAGGTCCATAGGGCTGACAGGGGCACACAACGTGTTTGGCACTGCAAAAATGAGTTGGTTGTGTGCGTGTGCTGTGTGTTTTGAGTCTTGGCTTTCCACTGAGTACCACGCATGATAACACTGGGAATTGCTAGGAATTCCACTATTTACACCAATCTGGCCAATATGACAAAATACTTGAGCTGAACTTTGTTTCACCAACCAACACCTGGGAAAAAACAATTTGACTCTCACCTCCACCCTCCATCAACATATATATTTCCATGGGTTAGGTTTTGAAGTTTATCTATGTACTTTAAATCACCCCTACAAAAACACTTTCCAATTTATTTGGCCAATTGGTTAAAAGAATGTGAAAGTCTTCACCAAAATGCCTCCACTATTAACCTTTGGCTAATGTTTTGCACCAGCCTACAAAGTCTGGCAATTATATTATGCAGTCTGATCTGTCATCAAAAGTTTCCATCATTTACCGCCTGTGCATGGGTACAGCATAAGATACTGTTTTCTTAGGACAAACCCAAGCACTGCCTTCAGTCTGTTGACTTTAGAACACTTGAGACCAACAAACAAGTTAAGACATCTTGGCTTGGGAATGGCACTTCAGCACTATCATCATGCATTTTCCACTTAAGGCTGACCCAATATGTGTAACAGACCTTGCATGCAAATGAGTATTCACAGCTGATTTTCCACATCTTCTCCAGGTTAACCTGCATGCTCTACATGCATGTGTCAATCATAATTAACATTGCGTATAAGCTTCGTTCAAACAAAAGAATGTTCAGCAGCCCAAACAAAAGATGGAGGTCTTAACTGGGTGCAGGTTGTTCTTCTGGTCTTGGCTCAGGCAAGGGCACCAGTTCAGAGGTAGTGGTTGCAACATCTGCTATCACTGCTATCCTTTCAGTGCTCCGTATTTCACATTAACACAGCTCCCTTCACCCTTGAAACCTTATCCTGAGGCATCTGCATGCAGCACTTCCCCATTACAACATGCCATAACAGAAACATTCTAGTTGTAATGATCATCTGATTTTTTGGGGGGTAATATTTCCTTGAGAATGATTCAAACAATTGGTCAATAGTTTTTTTTTTTTCTTTCAGCACAAAGCACACTCTATGCCCTAAGGACATCTGTCAACTCAGTCTTGTGAGGGTTAACTACTTCTAAAATATATTGGACATGAATCACAAGTCTGCAGATCTGGTAAAATGGCAGTGGTCTGTCTGGCAATGCCAGAATAACTGCTACAGTACAACTGTGCTCCTGCTATCGTCTAAGTACAAACTGTCTGCATTCTTTCCTGCGTACAAGCAGCATCACTCATTACATCTACACAAGTACGTGTACTACATGAGATGCTACATTTCCTTTTACAGGTTATTTCATTTACCTATTTATTTATTTATCTACTTTTCGGCATCCGGGGTTAAAAAAGCAACTTTTGGTAACACATGATCTTGTTTGTTTTTTCTTATGCAAACAGTACATAACTTCAACTGGTTCAGGACATGCCAGAAAACTGCTATGAATGTGGGGCATCAAAATAGTATCATTGTAAACACACCACGGCAAAAGGACAACACCGGGTTGACATCACTCAAAGCAACAGCAAAGTGGCCATATGTGAGAGGCTGGCTCTCTTTACAGGAGTTGTTACACTTTGTGGATCCACATTGGTGACCCCCGGGGCTTTCTGTTGGGGCGTGGAGGATGTGACAGCAGGCTTCATATATGACTGGGTCATGATCAACTGTATTGCAGCATGTGTCACGTGGTATGCATACATTGCCTTACATTTCAACTTTTTTTTTTATCCCTGAATGTTTACATCTTTTCAGCTGGTGATCCACTCTGAACACCAAGCTGTTTCAACATTTACACATGTAAGACCTCTTTTCATTCCTTTTAATTAACTCTTTCTACCTAAGGGAACAATGAAAATGTGACCAATGAAATGTTTACCACTGTATAGGCAATAAATTAACAGATGCACTAAAGTATATTGTATTTGATGTTATTTTCATCATTGACATTATTTTATTACACATGAACACGTCATATGTGCAATATATACAATAATACTTATGTTGTACTAACAATACACACCCAGAATTTGACAACTATATACATCATTTACATAAAATTGCATATGTAGCTGCTTTCTGGAATTCACGTACCTTGCACTTTCCACTTTTATAGAATATGTCCCCTCCCCCCCCCCCCAAATCTCTCATTTGGCTTCTATTTTTTCTACATAGGAGGATGGGAGGGTTAATAATAGGACACATTCATATTAGTTGTGGGGCTGTTCTAGCCTGTATAGCTTGCCAATGAAGTACCCGTATGTGTGGGCAGATCCCTGTATTAAACAGGGCAAAATGTATTGCTCTTGCAAATATAATATAAATGAAAATAAACGCAGCAATCTTTGGTCAGTCTCTGAAGAGCCCAGGTAGTGGTGAAACCGGTCACACATGAAGGACCAAGATATTCACTTTACTTGACTGTTGGATGTCACTGACAGCACTACAGACAAGGAGTCCTCACCTACATTACTCGTGTAGTATTTACATCAAGATTGCAAATATCATGATTTCGAAACATTTTATTTTTTCCTTAGAAAACCACCAGAAAAGTGGTAAGTCATATTCTCTGAATGCTAACTGAGTGAGATCATCATGTTTAAAATAATTATTCTTTATTTCTCAAAATGTTAGTGCCACCTCTGATGTATCCATCAGTGCGCCCACATCATGGTGGATGCTAGGTGCCGTTGCCTGGTTACAGGACATGCAATTTGGTGGGAAATTAATATGCATGTGCCATATTATGCCCCTGTACTTATGAAATGAACCTGTAATGAGTCTGGCTTGACTGCTGATTTTCTGCAGTCTACCACAAATGTACCAAATACAACACAGGAATCTACGAGTACAAAATAGTGCAGGCTCATTCCCAGAATATAATCAAATTTAAATTTGTTAAAGATAGCTTGTTGAATCTAAAATCTGCACCAGATGGTCTCAGAAGACAGGTAGCCTTTTACACCAAGTACTGCTGTATAGGACAAATCTATATGATTATAACAAGGTCCAGTGTTCCCATGTACATGTATATCGCAAGGTCAGAGTAATAATAAGTAAACCCTGATATAACTGGCACACAGGTGTTCCCTGGGGCATAGACACAAGTGCCCCCTGGGGCATTGCTCTAGATGAAGTTTTTCAAAGTATGATGTGGTCACCCATATATGAAAATGCATCCCTTGTAGAGGATCATCATGTGCAACAGGGAAGTTCAAACGGATCGAGTTCTTAAGTTACCATACTGAAAAGAAATTCACCAAAGCTGCCTAGTGACCTTGGTAGATAGGTCAAGGTCACCATACACAATCCAGCCCTAGCCCTCACAAAGGATCACATGTATCACCAACATGCAATATAAAAGGCCAAGGCTAATCATTCGAGGACTCTCATCTGGAAACCTGTGCATAGGGGACAGCTGGAAGCTGCCACTGTCAGGCAGTCTTCTGTAATGCAACTTCCTGATAGGTACACGTGTCTATTCCACAAACATGATGTTTTCTTCATAATAGGTATATATGCTACTGTTATATTGTGAGCTCTTGTCATAATCTTTGACTCTGCCATAAGAAATGTGTTGTGGGAAATGTCCACACATTCAAGTTTGTGTTTTGACAGTATTGCTATAAACATTCAGTTAGAGTCACTGTGCAAAGATGATTTCTTTTTCATCAACCTTTGCACAGATTGAAGTCTACTGAATATGACTAACATGGTAATGAGCTCCCACCCCTCGCCTGAGCAACACTTTTGGTGCCTCTTTGTGGCGTGGTGCACAAGCCTACCATGTACAAAGTATTCCCTCTTTTTAACATACCCTTCTTACCGGGCCTCTTTTTCCATGTGGTTTGACCTCTGCTGAGAGACTAACTGCTTTTTGTGATTACTTTGGGTTTTCATCTGGAATGTCTCAATAGCCCTACCTAATTGAACGTGGACAAAGTATCTCTTCCTGAAACCACCTGTCATGACAGCCCATGTTTCTGACAAAACTTTACAGACATTAGAATTTGTTGACTCTCTTTAAGAGACCCAATGATTGTCTGTTTCCAAAAAGAAGGAATTCTGCTTCATCAGCAAAAATTTGCAAATTCCGTTTAACTGCTATATATATTTATATACAATTTATAGAAGAAAAACACCATATTCTGTTTCATGTGTGAAAAAAATGCACAATTCCACTTCGGTTTCAGAAAAAACTGAAACAAAAAAACAAAAAATCATTGGCCCTGCTTTAAGAAGGCTCATGATTTTACTGTGAAGGCCAAAAAGTAGCCTTTTTTTTTAGAAATTCAGGCTAAATGTGGAATACACAGAAATTAGGCACCTGATCACACATGTGGACTTGCCTGCCAAGGTTATACATGTATTATTGATAGACTAGTGTTGGCTGGCTTAAATAATAGGTACCTGAGAAGTGTACTGGGTACTATCAAGCCCTGAATGTTATGAACTCCCACACAGGAAACGTAAATTCCTGCATGCTGAAAATATGACAAAACAACAAACAGTAACCATGGGAACACTGCAACCATTGCCTCATGAAAGATGATGTCTCTATGACAGAAATGTAAGCATCCTGACAGTTATCACCTTTCTCATACTTGGGGTGGTACTGGTAGGTGCAGGTAGTAAAAAAATCAGAGACAGCTGTTCAAACCACTTTAACCCTTACATTACTTGGATTTCGGTCCACTCTACTCCTGGAATTAATTACTCATGAATGGTAAAAACGTGCGATCAGCACTCCAAAACAGTGGCTGTCTGGTCCCGCATTGAAGGAACATGTGTGGGCACATGTGGGCAGTATGACTCTTCAATATAGTAGTTTTCGGTAGTGACATTTCATTTGCCGTAAAATGTATAGATTTATTTGTCCTCGCAGTATAAATAATCATTGATAGTCTAGGTTAGCGCTTGGATATTTTTTTTTTTTTTTTTTTTCAGTAGCCATTTTTCATGTGATCAGGAGCCATTTTCAAAAATTAGTAGCCATTTTCAGATTTTCAATAGCCATAAACAGCACTTTACTTTTGAAGATCATCATGTGTGATTGAATATTTACATGCTCATTTAACACACCATATTTTCCTTGAAGTTTTTGTGAAATCCTCCTTAGTATAAACAGAAAAAGTGAAATTTTCTTCATTTTGATCTTCAATGTGACATGTTGTCTTATTTCTTTAAAGTATTGACTGGGAACAACAAATAACAAAAACGTAAAGTATTCCACGCTTGTCTGTTGTGTGGCAAGTTTTGCAAGATTTGGGCATATCTGTTTTCTCCTGACCATGTGTATCAGTTAACAAATTTGACCCGGTGCCGGGCACAGGTACTGCCAGTCCCTTTGTTAGCTGGGGTGTAGAACTACCCTTTGCCACATCAACAATTGCACACTCACTGCTATCAGATTCATCATCTGCCTGTAAATCAACTTTCTGGCATTTTGGAGCACTTTGCGCCCAAGCGAAAAGGGGAGCTTGTCGCCTTGCCTTCGTGAAACATCACTGACATCCAGCCAAAACACCAGGTTAATTCATTTGTCATAGTGAACTCTGTCAACCAATACATGTGCAGAGTATATTTAGCCCGTAACATTTATGTCAATAGGCCAATCATGGCAGGTCATCATGATGGCCACACTCTCCAGACACAATGCGTCAAAGAAGGGATTTTACTCATGTGCTTAGATCTTCAAACAATAAAGCGGAGTAGCTTACTTTGATTCAAAGTTTGACTAGAAGGTGAGGAATTTGTTGCCGTTAATCATGTTAATTTTATAAGAAAACAAGACCAACCAATAAATGGCTGAGGTGTTCACACATATGCACCCTGGGATGTTTATCCCTCGCTCTACTTGCAAAGTGTCAAAATTTTTGCAATTCATCATTGCAAACAGAGTGACTGCAAGCAGCCAAATATGACAGATCACCTCCAACAATTGTTGGTGTTAACAGATTAAGGAATGTACACTATGGATGACGCTTTACCGATCTCACTTTTTTCATTCTTTTTTTTTTTTTAATTGACATTTTTGGGAAAAATTAATCGCCACACTCAAAATTTAGTAGCTAAATCTGGTGTCGAGTTGCATTTGGCGATTTTGGCAATGGCTGATGCGAACCTAGATTGTTGTTTATGGCATTGCCAGCTAAACCAACTTTCTGGAGGGTGATAAGACTGTTGGCCCCCCGGGCACCTGAGAAAGTCTATTTAAGAGGCAATTTATGGCAAGTACAAGTGTTGAAATCCATAGAAAACTAGAACGGACTGATTTTCCAACAGAAAATCAAATGTCTCCCGGTGGAACACTTACGTCTCTGAATAAGCTACAGGTGACAACAAATTACAAATGACCAAGTTTGCTTGAAAAATTACAATCCTATTTTAGCTCTCACCTAGATACATTACTCTAGCAATTTTCATCAAGTTCCTCAAGACTTATTGCAGAGAAACCAATTTCACACAAATGACCCTGTGACCTTGAAAAATAGGTCAAGGTCACCCAAACACAATCCCAACCTTGTCTTACCTTGACACATAATCCTACCAAGTTTCATCAAATTCCATCAAGTTCTTCATGACTTATCGAACGGAAACCAATTTTACATAAGTGACCCTGTGACCTTGAGAATTCGCTCAAGGTCATCCAAATACAATCCCAACCTAGGTCTTGCCTAGATACATAATCCTACCAAGTTTCATCAAATTCCATCAAGTTCTTCAAGACTTATCGCACAGAAACCAATTTCACATAAGTGACCCTGTGACCTTGAGAATTTACTCAAGGTCATCCAAATACAATCCCAACCTTAGGTCTTGCCAAGATACATAATCCTACCAAGTTTCATCACATTCCATCACGTTCTTCATGACTTATCGAAGGGAAACCAATTTCAAATAAGTGACTCTGTGACCTTGAAACATAGGTGAAGGTCACCCAAATACAATCTGAAGCTAGGTCTTTCCTAGATACATAATCCTACCAAGTTTCATCAAATTCCATCAAGTTCTTCAAGACTTATCGCACAGAAACCAATTTCACATAAGTGACCCTGTGACCTTGAGAATTTACTCAAGGTCATCCAAATACAATCCCAACCTAGGTCTTGCCAAGATACATAATCCTACCAAGTTTCATCAAATTCCATCAAGTTCTTCATGACTTATTGAATGGAAACCAATTTTACATAAGTGACCCTGTGACCTTGAGAATTCGCTCAAGGTCATCCAAATACCATATCAACCTAGGTCTTGCCTAGATACATAATCCTACCAAGTTTCATCAAATTCCATCACGTTCTTCATGACTTATCGCACGGAAACCAATTTCACATAAGTGACCCTGTGACCTTGAGAATTCGCTCAAGGTCATCCAAATACAATCCCAACCTAGGTCTTGCCAAGATACATAATCCTACCAAGTTTCATCAAATTCCATCACGTTCTTCATGACTTATCGAACGGAAACCAATTTCAAACTAGAACAGACTGATTTTCCAACAGAAAATCAAATGTCTCCCGGTGGAACACTTACGTCTCTGAATAAGCTACAGGTGATCACAAATTACAAATGACCAAGTTTGCCTGAAAATTACGATCCTATTTTAGCTCTCGCCTAGATACATAACTCTAGCAATTTTCATCAAGTTCTTCAAGACTTATTGCAGAGAAACCAATTTCACATAAATGACCCTGTGACCTTCAAAATTAGGTCAAGGTCACCCAAATACAATCCCAACCTTGGTCTTACCTTGATACATAATCCTACCAAGTTTCATCAAATTCTATCCTGTTCTTCATGACATATCAAATGGAAACCAATTTCACATAAGTGACCCTGTGACCTTGAGAATTTGCTCAAGGTCATCCAAATACAATCCCAACCTAGGTCTTGCCAAGATACATAATCCTACCAAGTTTCATCAAATTCCATCATGTTCTTCAAGACTTATCGCACGGAAACCAATTTCACATAAGTGACCCTGTGACCTTGAGAATTTGCTCAAGGTCATCCAAATACAATCCCAACTGAGGTCTTGCGAAGATACATAATCCTACCAAGTTTCATCAAATTCCATCAAGTTCTTCATGCCTCATCAAACGGAAACCAATTTCATATAAGTGACCCTGTGACCTTGAGAATTCGCTCAAGGTCATCCAAATACAATCCCAACCTAGGTCTTGCCTAGATACATAATCCTACCAAGTTTCATCAAATTCCATCATGTTCTTCAAGACTTATCGCACAGAAACCAATTTCACATAAGTGACCCTGTGACCTTGAGAATTCGCTCAAGGTCATCCAATTACAATCCCAACCTAGGTCTTGCCAAGATACATGATCCTACCAAGTTTCATCAAATTTCATCCTGTTCTTCATGATAACGCACGGAAACCAATTTCATATAAGTGATCCTGTGACCTTGAAAACTAGGTCAAGGTCACCCAAATACAATCCCAACCTAGGTCTTGCCTAGATACATAATCCAACCAAGTTTTATCAGTTCCATCCTGTTCTTCAAGACTTATCGCACAACCCAATTTCACATAAGTGACCCTGTGACCTTGAAAATTCGCTCAAGGTCATCCAAATACAATCCCAACCTAGGTCTTGCCAAGATACATAATCCTACCAAGTTTCATCAAATTTCATCACGTTCTTCATGACTTATCGCACAGAAACCAATTTCACATAAGTGAACCTGTGACCTTGAGAATTCGCTCAAGGTCATCCAAATACAATCCCAACCTAGGTCTTGCCTAGATACATAATCCAACCAAGTTTCATCAAAATCCATTAATTTCTTCAAGACTTCTTGCACGGAAACTAATTTCACATAAGTGACCCTGTGACCTTGAGAATTCGCTCAAGGTCATCCAAATACAATCCCAACCTAGGTCTTGCCAAGATACATAATCCTACCAAGTTTCATCAATTCCATCAAGTTCTTCATGACTTATCGCACGGAAACCAATTTCACATAAGTGACCCTGTGACCTTGAGAATTAGGTCAAGGTTACCCAAATACAATCCCAACCTAGGTCTTGCCTAGATACATATTCCTACCAAGTTTCATCAAATTCCGTCAAGTTCTTCAAGACTTATCGCACGGAAACCAATTTCACATAAGTGAACCTGTGACCTTGAGAATTCGCTCAAGGTCATCCAAATACAATCCCAACCTAGGTCTTGCCTAGATACATAATCCTACCAAGTTTCATCAAATTCCATCATGTTCTTCAAGACTTATCGCACAGAAACCAATTTCACATAAGTGACCCTGTGACCTTGAGAATTCGCTCAAGGTCATCCAATTACAATCCCAACCTAGGTCTTGCCAAGATACATGATCCTACCAAGTTTCATCAAATTCCATCCTGTTCTTCATGATAACGCACGGAAACCAATTTCATATAAGTGATCCTGTGACCTTGAAAACTAGGTCAAGGTCACCCAAATACAATCCCAACCTAGGTCTTGCCTAGATACATAATCCCACCAAGTTTTATCAAATTCCATCCTGTTCTTCAAGACTTATCGCACGGAAACCAATTTCACATAAGTGACCCTGTGACCTTGAAAATTCGCTTAAGGTCATCCAAATACAATCCCAACCTAGGTCTTGCCAAGATACATAATCCTACCAAGTTTCATCAAATTTCATCACGTTCTTCATGACTTATCGCACGGAAACCAATTTCACATAAGTGACCCTGTGACCTTGAGAATTCGCTCAAGGTCATCCAAATACAATCCCAACCTAGGTCTTGCCTAGATACATAATCCAACCAAGTTTCATCAAATTCCATTAATTTCTTCAAGACTTCTTGCACGGAAACTAATTTCACATAAGTGACCCTGTGACCTTGAGAATTCGCTCAAGGTCATCCAAATACAATCCCAACCTAGGTCTTGCCAAGATACATAATCCTACCAAGTTTCATCAATTCCATCAAGTTCTTCATGACTTGTCGAACGGAAACCAATTTCACATAAGTGACCCTGTGACCTTGAAAATTAGGTCAAGGTCACCCAAATACAATCCCAACCTAGGTCTTGCCTAGATACATAATCCTACCAAGTTTCATCAAATTCCGTCAAGTCCTTCGAGACTTATCGCACGGAAACCAAGAAGAAGAAGAAGAAGAAGAAGAAGAAGAAGAAGAAGAAGAAGAAGAAGAAGAAGAAGAAGAAGAAGAAGAAGAAGAAGAAGAAGAAGAAGAAGAAGAAGAAGAAGAAGAAGAAGAAGAAGAAGAAGAAGAAGAAGAAGAAGAAGAAGAAGAAGAAGAAGAAGAAGAAGAAGAAGAAGAAGAAGAAGAAGAAGAAGAAGAAGAAGAAGAAGAAGAAGAAGAAGAAGAAGAAGAAGAAGAAGAAGAAGAAGAAGAAGAAGAAGAAGAAGAAGAAGAAGAAGAAGAAGAAGAAGAAGAAGAAGAAGAAGAAGAAGAAGAAGAAGAAGAAGAAGAAAGAAGAAGAAGAAGAAGAAGAAGAAGAAGAAGAAGAAGAAGAAGAAGAAGAAGAAGAAGAAGAAGAAGAAGAAGAAGAAGAAGAAGAAGAAGAAGAAGAAGAAGAAGAAGAAGAAGAAGAAGAAGAAGAAGAAGAAGAAGAAGAAGAAGAAGAAGAAGAAGAAGAAGAAGCGGGCACTAAAACAATATGTCCCCCGGCTTCCATCGGGAGACATAAAAATGCAAGTTTCCACATGTTTGCATTCTCCATAGGGCCATGTTTGTTTACAAATGTCTGGAATATTTGGTATCATGGGAAAGCCCCAAGTCTGTTCTATTTTGGGATACTCTCCTCCAACAGATCTTATGCTCGCGACACAGCGCATGGGCCAAATTTTTTGACGCGCAGTGCATTGTGGACTTATTTGTATTATGCGCCGCGCCGTTATGGCGATACCTGTGTCGACTATGAAATTACACATGTAGCCATGAGAAGTTCAAATTGTTATTTAGCTGTGTGCTTTTCAACTTATTCCTGCGGCAAACAATGTAAATTTTTTCCCTTGCGAACAAATAAAAACTGGGAAAACAATGGATAAGAAGAATTCCTGTCCTGGAAAGGACTAAAAATTGTGTAAATTTGTACCCATGACCTCGTCATACAACGTTTGCCGTGTAACTTTGAATGATGACATTTGCACATTGCGATCAGTCTATACAGTTTAGTTTAAATATAGCCATTCCAACTGGGTAACCCTGTCATCTGAATCATATTTAGGAACCAAATCGTATTGTGTGTTTTGCAACCAATGTGTAAACACTATGGCCAATGATAAAAGAATAGATAGATCAACCTTACCTCCTTTTCAAAAACAATTATATCTATGGAAAGGCAAATCATAAATCATTCACACATAAAAAAAAGATAAATTTCACTAACTATAATTGTTTAAGTTCTGGTTGATATATTCAACAACTTTTAGCTACTGCCTTTCCACTTAAGGTGATCCAGCGCAAGCTCTGTGCATATCAAGCAGGAGAGGTCACAATTACCAACTGTCTGTGTATTCAGCTGAATACACAATCCAACACACATAATTCTTCGAGGCTAAAGATGCGTATTCCTACTGGATTGCCTGTTTAATTAACCTCAAATTAAAAAACTACTTTTGAAGCTGCAAGTATAAAATTTATGTGAACATTTCAGTTATGTATAATTTTACCACACAAATTTTGCTGTTTCTGCAACAAGTGCCAGTTTTAAAGTTGTTAAGCTGTAAATTAAAATGAAAAGTAATGGTAATATGCAACTCTTTCTTCTCATACATATATAAAACTTTATCGCCTTGTTATTGATAACATTTCCACTCTCTGATTGGTTTAAAAATAAGTGAAAATTCTTTGTATCCTATTTCAGTAGCCTGCCTAGTCGCAGGCCAGGTATACTGCTCTGTATACCTGTTTTGCAGTTAGGCTCATGAATATTAATAAGTAGGGTTAACACGACATATCGAAATACTGCTATACTAACCCTGTACTGATCGGTACCGTGATACGATGCTTGTGTGTCGAATTTTCATGATACAATAAAAAACTTCAATTTTATCACATGAATTTTATATGAAGAAATTTAAGAAAATCATCCCAGTATGGCAATGAACAGCAGCGAAAATGGCGGAGAAAACGTTTGCCCACCTCACAGAGAAAGAAATCGAAGAGAAACGGAGCAGAATTATCCTGAAAAGCACTGTAATGTTATCTAGTACAGGAAAAAAGTCATTACTGCCGGTCCGTTCAGAAGATACAAGAAAATAACCACCTGAAGAGATTTGTATCCCATTCAGCCTGCGGCTTATTGTTACTACCTGTCTGTTCAGGAGATACAGAAAATATCCACCTGAAAAGATGTGTGTCCCATTTACCCTGCGGCTTCATGGGATATAAACCTTTTCCGGTGGCTATTTTCTTGTATCCAGCGAACAGACAAGTAGTTACTAATAATATACCATTTAAGTCACAGAGATGTGGAATATAAGGACCCACATTTATTAAAATATTAATACAGTACATGTTAAAAATGCAAGTTCTAATTTGCTGGAGGGGTCTGACTTTGACATTTATCATGGATATGTACCAAAATATCATATTCACAAACTTGGTATTTTTTCCTAAGAAACTTTATACAGATACTTGGGGACTGTCAGATCATTTTTTCGGTATGTAGAATGTTTCTGCGGGGCAATTTTTCTTTGCACCACTCCCTAGTTCAAATATACTAGTTGACATACTTCAGTGATATATATATATATATATATATATAGATAAGAAAGGTGTCTTTTTTGTTTTTGTTTTAATGAGCAAGTAAGGGAATGAGCATTCACTATGTATCTATGTATTCCACATTATCTTGACCAATCCTTTTTACTCTCCCATTGTTGAGAGCAACTACTTTATGTTCCGATCTCATGTTGAGTTCATTCGGTATATAATGCCGCACACAGTCAATTGCATCTTAGTTTATGACTTCATTTGGTGACAGCTCTAACAAAGATATGCCTTTTCCCACCTAAAAATGCACACCAAACAGACATATACACAACATGACAGACAAGACTCTCTTTCAATTCCGTGGCAAGTTTCACAAAATTATGCTGCTTACTCACAAAGTCTCAATATTGTTGAAATTACTGGCAGTTTTCACCCTTAATTTAAATGTCTCTTTGAAAATGAATAGATAGTTTACATAGTTAATAGCAACCTACGCACACTGAAGTGAGATAACTAAAAGGCTATTCATGTACTATATACACAGATGTACATAAAATACTTATGCTAATGTATAAAACAGAGACCAACTGGAAACATCTCAGACCACAGTGCCACAGTGTCACTCAGTCTGAGTGCTACCATGGCTTGAAATGCCTTGTGAGGTACAAACAAATCTAGGCTGAATTAATAAATCAGGCAGTGATAAATTAATTCAGGCACACCGAATCAATGAAGTCTTCAACATTGTGTGGCTGAGCACAAAAAGGGACAGTTGGCTGAGATTAAGCCGGAAGTTTCGATTTGCAGCCAGCTAGAACAGTCAGCTGCCTGTTTAGGAGTTGAGCAGTCAGTTGGTTTGGGGGAAGGGGGCACACCTTACTGTGGCCCCACCAGCACTTGTACAAGTTGGTATATTGTACATTTGAATGGTTATGAACCTCATCCATTGAACATGGACATCTTGGAGTTGTGACAGTGGGAGAAGATACCCAACACTGTCATAAAAATTTTCGAATGAGCAGGGCCTTGACTTAGTGTATCAACTATCCACCAGAGGTTAAAAGTATGGCTGACTGAGCAACGGCCAGACACCAGCTTCTTGTAAGCTCTAGACTGACACATATAAAGATTAGGTTGGTCTATGTATGCAAGTTTCATTTTACAACATCGACACAATACCATTTAAATGTCAGGCCATGTCAGAAAAACTTGTGGGTTGTCCTTCATGATTGTACATGCATGTACGCAATTGTACTGCAGAACTGATGTCATGCTAGTTACTGTATATGTCAACAGTGTAATCATAGTAACTGCCAATACAAAACTCAAATATCCAAATTTGAACAAAATAGTCTGCAATGCCATCATTGTACACATGTGCTGTAATACAGTTTTAGCTGTTCTAAAGACCCAACCTTTCACCAAACTGGTCAATTTTCTTATTTAATTTACCTGTATGTGCAAAATCACCTGCAATATGAGATCACAAATTTTTTGCTAACATTAAAGGTTGTCTGAAATGGCAGGTACTACTTGACATGTACATATATTGTGATTATATAGGTTATACAATGTTATATATCCTATTGACCAGATAAAAAAAAGTCCTAGATACATGTATTACACTTTGAACACCGAAAAGAATATTAACCAATTAACCCCTTAATCGCCAAACCCAGGGTGGTCCCACATGCCAAGAGAAAATACGGGAAACAAAACGTGTTTTTTAAAATTCAGTAATGCACTTTAATTTCAACTTCCCTGATGCCAGGAATAATATTTGTAAACATTTTGTGTATTTGTAAGGCATTGTGGGCCTCTCCTAGCCATTGTGTACAATGTTCAGTTTCTCAACTTTCTGCATCCCTCACACTTGGTTTCTCGACCTTATAACCTCTTCAGTACGGCCAACAACAGATCATGTGACCATTCATGAAAAAAATCCACTCCAGCCCATAGCGACCTTTCATGAACGAAACAAAATTATTGCACTGCACTGACAATGCCATGTTTGGATATATCTGTATTTACCAAACTGATCTACTAAAGTTACAATATACGTAAATTTATCCATAATGACAAATTTGAACAACTGCAGAACTGCTGTATATGTGTATATATATTCACATTTTACAGTCGAGTGATCATCAGACACCCAGCTGGTAGGTGTGTTGTACACATATACGCCACATACTTTAATTTTTGGGTCCCCAAAAGGCCTGTACTAATCAATTTAAAAATGCCTATAAAATCAGGCAATAAGGCATGTGTGACTATAAAATTGCGCCGATAACTCTGGTCACAAAGGGAAATTCCTAACGGTAATCTTCTGATACGTGGAACTCCCTTAACTCTAGCCACACGAATTATTATGAAGTTTTGAGGCATAATATTTGACAGTCGTTTCCTGGAATCAACATATCAATGAACTTGCAAACAAAATATCACAAATTAGTGGAATTCTAAGAAAACTGAAAAACTATCTACCTACTAATATTCTGGTTTTGATTTATAGAAGTCTTTCAGAACCTCATATTACTAATGGGATAACATTATGGGGCTTTGGTAACTTGCATAGGTTGCAAGACATGCAGAAACAAGCTATTCCAACAGTAGTTAAAACTAAATATAATGCACATACAGATCTCATTTTTAAAAATCTGTTAATAATGAAAGTTGGAGATTTATTTCACTTTTCATGTTTGATAATTTATTATAAATTTCACAATAATCAACTACCTTATTACTTTCATTGTTTTCACTTGAATCTAGCGAATTGGGTTGACCTGACCATAATAAACATCTGTGCTCCAGTATATATAGAGAAAACCATATTACAAATAAACCAAACTTGAAACTTCACATACCAATTACTAGAACAAACAAATGTATTACTAGGAACTGTATAAGATTAAAAATTCTTGATTTGATTTAACTCTGATGTCCTCCCATTACGTTTGTTGACAAAAGATAATCACATTCGATTTTTATACATTCAAGAGAATAGTCATTACACAAAATATAATCAACCATTATAATGAAAGGTGTCAACTAGCAAACTGTTATACTTGCAGACAAAGTTAATATGTAAATGTTAACCTGTTATTGTTCATAACAAATTTGATTTGAAACCCAACAAGCTTGTCAATGTATTACTGGTGACTAACTCGAATGTTGTCACTTCTATGAAATAAAATCTGACAATCATGTAACCCTGGAACATCCCAATATAATTGCATACAATACATCAACCTCTAGGTCATAAGTCAGTATTTTCTATTCAATTGTAAAGGGGGCTGTCCTGAAAGCGGCTATATAAGCCTTAAGGACTGTCTTCTCAGCAATACTGATCTAGATGGTTTCTTGAAACTGAATGAATTACATGCTATGGCAGCAGACCAGGAAAACATTGCATTACATAAATGCTTTATTCACTGCGTATAGCCATTTTGGAATTTGCACAAAACATACTTGTACATGACAATGGGGTACTACAGCAGTGCAAGGAATATCTAGGGTGGCTTCATGTTATTACACCACCATGCCAGCTTGCAATGTACCCTCACTCTGCAACTCTAACCCCTTCATTTGTCTGACTGCGTCTCAAATTCTCTCCAGATTAATGTCACACTGGCTGCCCTTCTGTTGACAGTATGTATGAGATTACAGGTGACCTTTTCACATGATTCAATGTGTATTAATGTATTTCATATATACATATATATATATATATACATATATATATATATATATATATATATATATATATATATATATATATATATATATATATATATATATATATATATATATATGGATGCACTGCAATAATATGACGTGAACAAGTGGTCAACCTTCAAAATATGTTGGTTGCTGACAGCATATGGTGTCATTTTCATCTGGGTGGGAGGCTTTTTTTTTTTCTTTTCTTTTTTTCACCCTCAAACATGCAAACACAAATGTCACAGGGAATTCATAAGCAGATTTTATATCAGGTCTTTGTGAAACAGCTGTTTAGATGTTGGCTGATCCATGATTTGTGGGGAAAAAATAAGCCATAATTTCTTGATAATTCTTGCATACACACATAGAAGTGCAGGACTGTGACAGTCCTGTGCCCAGCTAACCCAGTATGCAGAAACCTAGACTATGTATGTTGCTGAGGGGTATAATCTTGAACAATATGAAAGACAAAGCTTTAAAACATTTCAAGTTATCCTGTGGAAATGAAATACAGAATAAATGCTCTGTGACCTTGGGACTTATGTCGGGGTTGACCAACTTTACTAGACCTAATAGAACACTAAAACCTTGTATTTAATGAATATGAAAGGGCTAACTTTATAACTTTTAAAGTTATCATGCACATGTGCAATTCACAGTGCTTAACAGCCCAGTGACCTTGTGAATCAGGTTAGGGTAATCCAACTTTGCAGTGAACCTTCACCTTTATGCAGTCCATAGTATAATCCAGTGTAATATAAATGCAAGTGCACCCTGTGATTTTCAAGCAATTTTAGTGATGTGCAAATGAAACACACAATAACTGCCCTGTGACCTATGCAATAGAGTCAAGATTATCCATCTTGAACAGATTTCACAAGTCCCTTCATTACAACCCTACCAAGTTTGAATTAAATCCATCTGATCTTACCATTGAAATCTGTGCTATGATCTTCAAAATATGTGCTTTTAGAATATTTACACTTTGGTGGGCATGTTTTTTTACTGTTATCAAAATATATCCCATGCCTGTGGAGCACGGATCATCAAAAATAAATGTCACACCTAGTGTGCCCTTGGTATGAAATGAAACCCATTGATAGTTTTATACTAGGGACACATAAATTTGGTGAACATTACAGCGGTGTTCTGGAAGTTATGTAGGTATTCCTTGTAGAATTTGAGAGTGCACATGTGGCAAATGTATGGCGTTTTGGGATCAGCGAGAAATTGCCATACAAATATGTATAACGGTATCATCTCAGAGGAATTTCATTTCTTCTGGTGGAAATTCCTTTGGAGGAGATCAAGTGCACACCTAAAATGCACATTTTACATCAGAAAAGACCATAGCTGATAACTATTAAATCCTTTATGAGTATTGATGTAGTTCTATGAAATAATACATTGGTAAAATATTGTAGTGGGTTTGTCAGGCATTGCTACAGTGGTTCCCCTCTTGTGAGCCCCCCCCCCCCCCCCCCCCCCCGCTACTGAGGCCACTTCTCCATGCAAAAAGTATAGTAATGTGGTACCTGCTATTTGAAACCGTCCCTATAGCCTCCAAAAATTGGTCTCACACTGCAGGTGGTCTTAAATTGCAGTTATATTGAACAAGGAAATATAGCAAAGTGTCTTGAAACAGCGGTCTTAAATTGGAGGTGGTCTTGAGAGCAGGTACCACTGTACATGTATTTTCATTTTTCCCCCTCAAGAGAGGCCACCTCTCTTTTAAGGCCACATTTCTGGTGCACTTGGGGAGGCCTCATAAAAGGGGGACCACTGTATTCATATTTTTTACCATAATTGGAAAATAAAAGCTTGACAGACCAAAAAAAAAAAAAAAAATGCTCGGCACCATGCCACTCTAAACTGAGTCCCACTTAAGACAGGAACTATGACCATTAAACCCACTAATGTAACAAGTTTATGGAAAGCTGATATTTCAGGCTTACATATACTTACTACTTTTACCTTCTGGGACACATATCTTTAGTTACCGTAAAAACCTTGCTGAAGTATGAAAGAATCCTTCTTTTTTTCTTCATATGCAATCTAAAAATTTCAAATGAGAAAATTCCAAATAGATATATACTGTAGCTGTAGCATTTTCACTGTACAATTCTGATGACATCATGAACAGTCAGTGAAGTGGTACACATTCTGAGTGAGATAAAGATATTACACCAAAGGCAGGATAATTCTTTTGCTCCATCACTCACCCCATGCAGGTCACAGACACTGCAAGATACCAAGCCCTCAGAGTGTAAGGTCAAACCACAGCAATGTGAAGATACCACCAACCACTCCCATAATACCAGACTGCACTGACAGACTCAGGGTGCACCTACCAAGCAAGACCCACTTTTTACCCTGCATTAACTTTTGATTGATACGTATGGTATTGACCTTTTTTTTTTTTTTTACATGCACACTTTTAAGCTATCCAGTACAGTTGTGTGCTTCAATAGTTTGTGGGATCCTTATTTTCTCACTAAATTGCAGGAAAGCCAGCCTTTAACCAAGCACTCCCCATCAAAACTACACCTATTTCGGACAAAAATCAAGAGGTCCACAGTGCTTTATAAATATCATTCCCAGACATACTATTTTATGGAAAAGTACTTTGACATGACCCCTGGCACCCTTCAGAAACTGCCTATGCAGGTCCATCCAAAAACATAAGGTCAATTGAGGAGTAATTGCAGCACCTCCTTCATGAAATACAGGATTCACTCTAAAACAACTTATGATGCTGCATTTTCATACGTTTCGATGTCATTTTGTTCATTGAGCTAGGCTTAAACCATATGTAATGGTTCATGCCAATTAAGTTCTTCAACTACCACGGGATCTTGCTTAAAATAGAAAAGACAGGAAAACATACCCAAGAAAGTTAAAACTGGAAACAGTTGTCATGGCCACATGTAAACAAAGTAGTGCATCTGTTGTTCAATGAATGGCAGATCTGTTATCCCACGGACTGAACCCCCTTTCCACAGGTGATTTAGTGCATATGCACCCGCACCCCCTTCAAATATTTCCACCAGACAGTAGTATCCCAGCTAACACACAACGTTTTTATAACGTTGTGTCAACGTGTCAGTTTGGTTATATTATAATATAACGTTATGACAACGTTATAACAACGTTTGCCAACAACTTATGTATGTTGTTTGAAAGTTGTGGCTTTGTAATGTTACAAATAACGTTATTATAACGTTACAGCAACGTTAAGTGAAAACTACTGAATAAAGAGTATATTAAGAATGTGTGTAATCCCGTTTAAGTGTTCATTGTCCGGATCAGCCGTAACTGTCCATATGATTATGAATTTACTTACTTTCATATGGTGTTTCATAACGTTATTACAACGTTGCAGCGACGTACCATCTTAGGGTCTTTCAAACTTTGGTTCATTGTCCGTTAGATGGCATAATATGCACCGACGGTTTCGCAATCATCTCTTTTATAAAATCGACAAAACTGAAAACTATTACTACCATTTATTCGGTAAATTTTCATGTACAATGATTACACGGATAATTTAATTGTTATGAACATTGGAAGGTTTTTTTTCAAGCTACGAAAGTAATCCAGCATGTGCTGCAGCTCCGTACGTGAGTCATTCGTTCCCGTGTTATTCAAATACGCGCAACTCTGTTCAAACGGATACCGCATTTTGCTGCAAAATCATCTTTGCGAGATTATTTACAAAGGGATGTATATATATATATATATATTATATTCATTGAACATTCTCTGTACATTGAAATGAAATTTGTGACAAGAATGCATGCTGAAAACTTGCCATTTTCATAAATAGATGGATCTCTTTGTGTGCGTTTAATAGTTTTCGCGCCCAAGGTCGGATCGGCGTAAATGCATGTGATTTTTGAACTGTCTTAAGGTAAAAGTTGGTCAATTTCGATTTATTGTCAATACATCAGTTTGACGTGTTTGTCATGTAATGCTATGGGGAAGATATCAAACTTAGAGCAATATCGATCTTTGTGGAATGCGAAATGAATTGGGGAAGGGGGAGAGAGAGAAAGGGAAGAAGAGAGCTGAAGGAGTGTCCAGGATGCAATTATATAGATGACCAAAATAATGGCAAGAATGTTACGCGCTTGCGTAGGCGACTCTCGGGTTACTCCAGATCGGCTTGTTTAGCGTTCACTTCCCCTTCCAGGATTTTTGATACTTCTTTATAACCCTGACTCTGATTGATTACTGATGTAGCGTGGCCTAATATTGTCCACCGAATGAAGAAGGAGGGCACTTGTCAGCTATATCCCTCTCACACACCACACAAAAATTTCGCGTATTTCAGATTTTCATCAATTAATGTCCTGAGTTATGATTTGATCATTTTACAAACCAAGTGTGCGTTTCTGTGTTGATGTGGGCTTGTTTGCGTTATAAGCTTTCAAATAATAAATCAGACATTTAATTCTTTAAGCCATGGTTACCCCTACAACTAAAGTCCATATAATGCCGCCCCTTTGACAAATTTCAAGCATGGGCATATTATCGAATATGTCCATGTTTCATTAAGCAAGTAAGATTCTGCGGTCGATCATTTCAGTCTATTTTTGCGTTTATGTCTACATTTTGCTGTTTATAATTTCAGCAGAAGGCGAAAAAGAACACCCCAGAAGACGCTAGCCATGACCAGGCTGACACAGAAGAGCCACGTTAAGGTGTGCACCCACTGTCCAGACTGGCTACTGTTCAACTAGAACCATATTACGTGGGTCAGCTGCTTTTACAGTAGAACATGGCAGGGTGGCAATGTCCACTTATGCTACTTATGTGTACATGTAAATAAAATGGTATGACGCATCACTATGAGCGTTTTTCATTGTTTTTCTGTTTCATATTTTATAGTTTTGAAGGGCTGAAATGTCAGATAACGTTGTCACAATGTTGTCACAACGTTGTGGGAATGTTGTCAAGTCAGAAAACAACGTTTTCATAACGTTGTCACAACGTTGGGATATAACGTTAGACAACAACGTTGTCACGACGTTAAAATAACCATACACAATTACGTCGCCATAACGTTGTATCATAACGTTATCACAACGTAAGTATCACGCTATTACAACGTTGTCACAACGTAATTTTGTTAGCTGGGATGTTACAGGTGAGTATGTTACAGGTGAGATGCTTGTAAGTTCTGTAGATTAACAACTGAATCATGTATCACTTAAGAACAGATTCCATGCAATATGAAGCAAGATTGCAATTTCTTTCCAAGCTTACACGTGTCAAGAGTATAAAAGCCTTTCTTTGCATGATACAAATATCACCACATTAACATCCCCCTGCTCTTCCTGTATTCCTCTTGAAACAGAAAACGTGTTTAACTATAATTTTTTTTTGCCAATCTGCATGATGTTTAACATACATGTTCTAACAAACTGTACAGCAGCTCAACCTGTTTGGCAGTGCCATACCAGGTGCTTCTGCACATGTAGTCCCTCTTTTGACAGACCACCTGCCTTGTAAGGCCACATTCAACACGTCTTTAGTCTATCTTGTCCATATGTTTATTTCCCTCAAATGAAAGACAATGTGCTTTATGCAACCACATTTAGACCTGTCCCTGGGGTGGTCTCTGAAAAACGTTAGCATCGTATCAATCTCAGCTGCACATGCTCATCACAGACCAATCAAAACAACTGAGGTTTCAGATGTGGGCTGCATTGAAGGGGTTGGGGTTGGGGGGGTTAAATTTTTCACAATGTGATATATTACTGAAAATCGAATGTTACATTTGAATACTCCTAACTTGCCATGATGATAGCTCCAGACATGAAGTCATGTCTTTTTATGAAGAGGGGTAATGATTTTGAAAAGTATACAAATTAGGCTCATTTGAAAATTTAAATCTTAAATATCTCCAAAACTATCTATACCTACAGGTATCCAATCCAACTTCAATTAATATGTTTGTAACACTGCACATTTTTGTAATTTACAAAAATGATTTTGATCATATTGGACTCAAATTGTAGATATTGTAACACTGCGCATTTTCGTAATTTACATGTGACCTCTAAAGGTCAAGGTAATTTTGCCATTTGAAATTTTCATCCATCTGTAAATCTGTCAATTTTCTTCCAATTTTAACCATGTTGGACCCCAATTGTAGGTATTACAACACTGCATATTTTTGTAATTTACATGTGACCTCTGAAGGTCAAGGTCATTTTGCCATTTGAAATTTTCATCTAGTCATAACTTTGTCAATTTTCAACCAACACTTTATTTTTGTGATTTACATGTAACCTCTAAAGGTCCAAGTTCAAAGGTCATTTGGACCTTTGCAAGTTTCATCTAGCCATCACTTGGTCAATAGACCAGTTCATAGGACTCAGGTTTATTTGGTTCACTTCAGGAAGCGACCCTGCTTTGTTTACATTTTGTGCTCGACCACGCTGGCCAGATTACAAGTGGAAGGATAAAAAAAATAAATGCAAGATGTGCTTGGATTTAATGAAAAATCAAACTGTCAGCAAACTAAAAATGCTCGTTTCACCACTGAGGTGACATTTTACGTAAAAGATTTATACTGTTCAGCACAATCCATGCTGTAATCACTAGCGTTAGCCGTGGCATTCCTTGTAAACATGAAGGCGTGGGCCAGACTCGGCCACTTGCTGATTGGACAATCAGGCCAAAAATGGAATGCATAATAAATTTAGGGCCGGAAAAGTTTGGTATACCTCGGTATGAACAGGTCTATTTTCATCCAATTTGAGTGAGTGTTCAAAGCTCAACCTTCTGTACCCTTAGATGTCCTAGCTATTTTGGGTGTTAAGTGTTGCATGCTCCTAAGACCGCCTCTTGTAAGAAACTGCATTTTCTGTTTACACTGCCCTTTCATGACACACAAGTCTCTTTCTCTAATATACTTACAGGTCTGTATTTTAAGGCCACCTGCAATATAAGATTACTCTTTACTGTCAGTATGGGTGGTCTTGAATAGAACGTACTTCTGTATAATTAATGTAAGTGTTGCATTCATTCTACCATGAAGAGTTCGTAAAACATGGTGGATGTGGCAAAAGACACCTTCAGATACAGACAAGTGGAAAAGCCACACGGATTATTGATTGTCACAAATGACATCTAACATTATCCACAACAATTGATTATCAAGTGACTGTGTTTAACTGATTATCACTCTTAAGATGGAAGCCAAATCCTATCACTATCAATCAGTGTTCATATACATTTTATCCAAGTCTACAAACACTTTGACAAGTGTGTTATCCCCATTCATACTATTGGTCATGCAAGCACATGTGTCATAACAAAATGGGTGTGTGACATACACGCAACAACGTAAAGCTGGATTTCATCCCCATATCCATTCATGTTGCAGTGGTACATGTGTAACAATCAGACCAGTTCCTCTTTTACTTTGTCAGCAGGGATTGTTCCCAATACTGTAATATCTATCTATTTTGCTCATAGGAGCCACCACTCATCAAGCCCCAAAGACTGGGAGGTTTAAAGGCAAAAGCAGAGCAGCAGAGATGTCTGTAAATCAGTTCTCATCCCTACAAAATATGTACGATGAAGCATGATGACTGTTGCTTCTTATGAACAGAATAAATAAAGATATATTCCAAAAACTGAATTGTAACAAGTTGGTTCTGATGCCCACTGTATCTCCTGTCCACATAATTCTCCTTCAATGGTTTCTGTCTGGAGACAGCACTCCAATCTGAGAACACCTGACTTGAACACCTGTTGAAAGGCCCATTTGGCTGGTCCTTTGCTACAATGTTTTTGTCATTACAATCCTAAATTATTGACCTGTGATCTAAGGAAATGGGTCAGTCACTACACGGTAAGGACTATAAATCAGAACAAATTCAGATGGCAATGTACAATGCTAGTGGAAATGTGGGCCACAAACTGCCCAGGGACCCTTAATTGACATTACTTATTAACTTAGAACAAAGAAGAATAATAAGCTACATAAAACCATCAAAAGGCATGTCCACAGGGTAAGGACATAATTCAAACATTACTAATTAACTACCAATGGAGAACAATAGGCTGTGTACACAAATCCATTAAAGGCACACCCAGCATGTGAGGACCACAAATCACTGAAATTTTAGATTTCTCAAGGTATTTAGTTTTTGAGAAAGGGACTGTAGAGGCTCCTAGGACTGGCAGAAGGAAAGTCATCATTTCCAAATTCCCCAACACAACCATAAAATGTCCATCTCTGGGCTCATGCTAGCCATTTACCAATTCACCAGTGGCCAAAAAAAAAAAAAAAAAAAAAATGGTTGATCAAACAAGTCCACCAACATGACAAAAATAAAATTATACATGACAGATTTTACTCTGAAATGTCCCTGCTGAAAAACAAACTTTCATCATCAAAGTGTGGAACGGAAATGTTATTCAACTTCGAATAGACTTCAGAAATGGGAAACCTAATTTTTCATCACATCAATTGTTGTTTCTTTCATACGTTCAGGTCATAAATGGCTCTTTCTTCTCCCCTGCTGATTCCAAAACAAAAAATCAACATGGCCAGA